>VHKM01000203.1:0-105212 GCA_007210695.1 Neogobius melanostomus | reverse complement strand
AGACGTTCAAACTGTTATGTTTGCATAAACTGTTGTTAAAATTGCCAAAAAAAACGGTAAAATGCTTAATTGAGTTAATTTGCATAAATTATAATTAAACTGCATTAACGTTTAATTTCATAAATCCTAAATGGCATAAATTGTTATGTTGCTAAACTGGTTTAAATGCGTAAACTTGGTTAAAATCGTAAACTGGTTAAATTCCATAAAGTGGTTAATTTGCATAATTGTTTATATTTGCATAAAACTTCTTAAAATTCCATTAAAAGCTGGTCAAACTGTTGAAATCGTCTAAATTTGCTGAAATTGCAGAAGCCGTGCACAAATGGCTGAAACACTTGGGAGCCAGAATCCCATTGGCTGATCGCCATACACACTAATGGAAGCAGAAGACCACATACACACCAATGCAAAAAATTTCCAAATTCCTGAGAAAAAAACTGGAAAAACTGCAGAAGGGCCAATTTTTGCTCAAAAACCCACAAGTTTGCGGAAAGCTGAACATGCACAAAGTTCAGAAATTGCAGAAATTGCGGAAAAAATGCGGAAAAGCAGATGCGGGAGCCCCATATGCGTCAATGGGAAAAATGTTCGGTATTTCGTCCGATTGCGGAAAAACCCGTAAATCGCAGAAGTCAGAAAAGTATAGCAGAGATTCTCCTCAACATGCGGAACGTTTTGATGCATAACTTGCAGAAATTGCACAAAGCATGAAAGTGCTGAAAGCGTGCAGGAAAATCAGGAAAAAATGTGCAGGAATAATAACTAGAAAATCTCTGCAATGGGCTGGAAGCCATTGCGATTGACTGCGACTGCGGGAATCGAATGCAGGGAAATTGCAGAAATTGGCATAAATTGCGTTAATGTTGCATAATCTAATTTTTCAAAACTGGTGAAAATTGCTAAAAGGTAAAATTGCATTAAACTGGGATAAATTGCATTAAATTCGTTAAATTGCAGAAAAACTGTAAATGCATTAAATTGGTTAATTTGCATATCTAATTTGCATAATCGGGTAGAAATGCATTAAACTTTCAATGTTGCATGAAACTTAAGATTGCTAAACTTGGTTAAATTGCAAAAAAACTGTAAATTACATAAAATTGGTTAATTTGCATAATCTATTGCATAAACCGGCTAAAATGCGATGAACAGTGTAAATGGCACAAACTAGTTATGTTGCATAAACTGTTAAATGCAAAAAAAACTGTAAAGCATTAATTGGTTAATTTGCATAAATTATATAAACTGCCTTTAACTGTTTAAATTTCATAAATCCTAAATGCATAAATTGTTATGTTGCATAAACTGGTTAAAATGCGTAACTGGGTTAAATTCCATAAAGTGGTTAATTTGCATTAAATTGTTTATATTGCATAACTTTTTTTAAATCCATAAACTGTCAAACTGTGAAATTCGCCTAAATGCATTGAAATAGCAGAAGCTGCACCAAATGGCTGAAACACAATGGAGAGCCAAGAAATCCTATTAAAATGGCATTGGCTGGATTCGCCATACCACACTGAATTGGGAGAGACCACATACACACCAATCAAAAATTTCCAAATTCCCGTAGAAAAAAAAGGGAAAAACTGCAGGAAGGCCAATTTTTTCTCAAAAACCCACAAGTTGCGGAAGCTGAACATGCCACAAATTTGCAGAAATGCAGAAATTGCGGAAAAAAATGCGGAAAAAAGCATGAAAAAATTGCCCGGAGGCCCCATTATGCGTCAATGGAACAAAAGTTCGGTATTTTCGCTCCGATTGCCGGAAAAAACCGTAAATCGCAGAAGTCCGAAAAGTAATAGCAGGATTTCGGCAACATGCGGAACATTTTGATGCATAAACTTTGCAGAAAGTGCACAAAGCATTGAAAGGCTGAAAGGTGCTGAAAATTCAGGAAAAAGATGGAATAATAATAATAATAATAAGAATAATATAAAGAACATGAAAACCAATAATTGCTGCGGAAAGGTCCGCAGTCAATCAACTAGAAATGCAGCAATGGCTTGCCGCCATTGCACGATTGACTGCGGAACTGCGAATCCGAATGCAGAAATTGCATAAATCTGCATAAAGTGAGTTAATTTGCATAATCTATAATGTTCATTAAACGTGGGTGAAAATTGCATAACTGTAAAATTGCAGAAAAACTTAAAAATGCATAAATTGTGTTAATTTGCATAATCTAATTTGCATAATAAACCGGGTAAAATGCATGAACAGTTTAATTTGCACACCAAACTGTTATGTTGCATAAACTGGTTAAATTGCAAAAAAACGGTAAAACTGCTTAATTGGTTAATTTGCAAATAAAAATTATATAACTGCATAAGCTGTTTAAATTTCATAAATCTAAATGGCATTAAATTGTTATGTTGCATAACTGGTTAAGAAGATGCGTAAATGGTTAAAATCGTAAACTGGTTTAAATTTCCATAAAGTGGTGAATTTGCATAAATTGTTTATATTGCATAACTTTTTAAAAATTCCTATAACTGGTCCAAACTGTTGAAATCGCCTAAATGCTGAAATTGCAGAAGCTGCACCAAATGGCTGAAACACATGGAGCCAGAATCTATTAATGCATTGGCTGTTTCGCCATACACACTAATGGAGCAGAGACCACATACAACACCAATGCAAAAATTTCAAATTTCCTGTAGAAAAAAACTGGGGAAAACTGCAGAAGGCCAATTTTTCGTCAAATCCAAAGTTGCGGAAGCTGAAATGCACAAGTTTGCAGAAATTGCAGAAATTGCGGAAAAAATGCGGAAAAGCATGAATTTTGCGGGGAGCCCCATTATAAAGTCAATGCGGAAAAATTGCCGGATTTCGTCCGATTGCGGAAAAAAAACCGTAAATCGCAGAAGTCCCAAAATAAATAGCAGGATTCTTCTCAACATGCGGAACGTTTTGATGCATAAAACTTTGCAGAAAATTGCACAAATGCGATGAAAGTGGCTGAAAGCTGCAGAAAATCAGGAAAAAGAATGGAATAATAACTAGAATGCCTGCAATGGGCTGAAGCCATTGCGATTGTGTGCGGAACTAGCGGGAATCGAATGCAGAAAATTGCAGAAAAATTGCATAAATTAGGGTTAATTTGCATAATCTAATGTCATAAACTGGTGAATGCATAAAATGGTAAAAGCATAAACTGGAATAAAATTGGCATAAACTGGTTAAATTCAGAAAAACTGTAAAATGCATAAATTGGTTAATTTGCATAATCTAATTTGCATAAATCGGTAAAATGCATAAACCTTTCATGTTGCATGAACTTAAGATTGCATAAACTGGTTAAATTGCAAAAAAACTGTAAAATTCCTAAATGGGTTAATATATAATCTAAATTTGCATAAACCGGTAAATGCATGAACAGTTTAATGGAATAGATGGAGTTGCTAAACTGGTTAAAATTGCCAAAAAAACTGTAAACAATGGCATTAATTGGGTTAATTTGCATAAATTATATAAACGCTTAATGTTTAAATTTCATAAATCTAAATGGCATAAATTGTTATGTTGCATAAAACTGGTTAAAATGCGTACTGGTTAATTTCCATAAAGTGGTTTAATTTGCATAAAATTGTTTATATTGCAAACTCACACACTTTTTAAATTCCATAAACTGGTCAAACTGGTAGAAATCGCCTAAATGTGATAGAGAAAAGCTGCAACAATGGCTTGAAACACTGGAGTGCCAGAAATCCTATTAAAAATTTAGACATTGGCTGGATGCCATAAGCACACTAATGGGGCAGAAAGACCAACATTAACCACACCAAATGCAAAATTTCAATTCCGTAGAAAAAAAGTGGAAAAACTGCCAGAAGGCAATTTTTTCTCAAAACCAACAAGTTGCGGAAGCTGAACATGCACAAATGCAGAAAATTGGCAGAAATTGCGGAAAAAATGCGGAAAAGCATGAATTTGCGGGAAGCCCCATTAATGCGTCCAATGGGAAAAATGTTCGGTAATTTCGTTCCGATGCGGAAAAAACCGGTAAATTCGAGAAGTCCGAAAGTAATAGCAGGATTCTCGTCAACATGCGGAACATTTTGATGCATAACTTGCGATTGCAACAAGAGCATGAAAGTGCTGAAAGGTGCTGAAATCAGGAAAAGATGGAATAATAATAATAATAATAATCATAATATTAAAGAACATGCAAAACCAATAATTAGACTGCGGAAAGTTCCGAGTCAATCAATAATACTAGAAATGCTGCAATGGCTGAAGCATTGCATTGACTGCGGAACTGGCGGGAATCGAATGCAGAACATTGCGATTGGCATATTGGATTAATTTGCATATCTATGTTTCATAAACGGTGAATTAGATAAATGGTAAAATCTAAACTGGATAAATTGCATAAACTGGTTAAATTGCCAGAAAAACTGTAAAAATGCATAAATTGGTTAATTTGCATAATCTAATTTGCATAAATCGGTACCAAATGCATAAAACTTTTCCATGTTGCAATTGAACTTAAGGATTGCAATAAACTAGGTTAAATTGGCCAAAAACTGTAAAATTCAAAAATGGGTTAATTTGCATATCTAAATTTGGCATAAACCGGTAAAAATGCATGGAACAGTTTAAATTGGACAAAACTTTATGTTGCATAAACTGGTTAAATTTGCAAAAACTGTAAATTATTAGGTTAATTTGCCATAAATTATATAAACTGCCTTAACTGTTTAAATTTCATAAATCTATGGCATAAAATTGTTATGGGTTGCATAAACTGGTTTAAGAAATGCGTAAACTGGTTAAATTCCATAAGTGGTTAAATTTGCATAAATTGTTTATATTGCATACTTTTTTTTGAGTAACTGTAGAAATCGCCTAAATGCTGAAATAGCAGAAGCTGCACAAATGGCTGAACACATGGAGTGCCGAAATCCCTATTAAATGCATTGGCTGGAATTCGCCATACAACACTAATGGGGCAGAGACCACAATACACACAATGCAAAAATTTCAAATTCCCGTAGAAAAAAAGTGGAAAAACTGCAAGAAGGCCAATTTTTTCTCAAACCTCGCCACAAGTTGCGGAGCTGAACATGCACAAATTGCAAGAAATTGCAGAAATTGCGGAAAATGCGAAGCATGAATTTGCGGGAAGCCCCATTATGCGTCAATGGAAATGTTCGGTATTTCGTCCAATTAGCGGAAAAGTAAAATCGCAGTAAGTCCGAAAAGAGCAGATTCTCGTCAACATGCGGACAATTTTGATGCCTACTTGCACGATTAGCACAGACATGAGAAAGTGCTGAAAGGTGCTGAAATTTCCAGGAAAAAAGAATGGATAATAATAATAATATAAATATATTAAAGAACATGAAAAACCAATAATTGACTGCGGAAGTTCCCGCAGTCAATCAATTAAAGAACATGAAAACCAATGATTTGACTGCGAAGATTTCCGTCAGTCAATCAATAATAACTAAAGAAACGAAAACCCATAATTGACTGCGGAAATTCGCAGTCAAATAAAACTAGAAATGCAGCAATGGCTGCCGCCATTGCGATTGACTGCGGAACTGCGGGAATCGAATGCAGAAATTGGCATAAGATCTGCATAAATTGGTTTAAATTTGCCATATCTAAATGTTCATGAAACTGGATGAAATGCATAAACTGGTTAAAATTGCAAAAAAAACGGTAAAATGCATTAATTGGTTAATTTGCATAAATTAATATTAAACTGAATTAGCTGTTTAAATTTCATAAATCCTAAATGGCATAAATTGTTTTATGTTGCAATAAACTGGTTAAATGCGTAACTGGTTTAAAATGCGTATAGGATATTTTTCATAAAGTGGTTAATTTGCATAAATTGTTTATTTGCATAAACTTTTTAAATTCCATAAACTGGTCAAACTGTGAAATAGCCTAAATGCTGAAATTGCAGAAGCTGCACAAATGGCTGAAGACCACATGAGCCAGAAATCCTATTAAATGTTGCTGGATTCGCCATACACACTTGGAGGCAGACGACCACATACACACCAATGCAAAAATTTCAAATTCATGTAGAAAAAAACTGGAAAACTGCAAGAAGGCCAATTTTTTCTCAAATCCCACAATTTGCGGGAAGCTGAACATGCACAAGTTGCAGAAATTGCAGAATTGCGGAAAAAATGCGGAAAGGCATGAATTTGCGGGAGCCCATTTGCGTCAATGGGAAAAATGTGCGGATATCGTGCCGCATTGGGAAAAGACCGGTAAAGTCGCGAGTCCGCAAAAGTAATAGCAGGATTCTCCTCCAACATGCGTGGAACGTTTGATGCATAACTTGCAGAAATTGCACAAAAGCATGAAAAGTGGCTGAAAGCTGCAGAAAATCAGGAAAAAGATGGAATAATACTAGAAAGTGCAGCAATGGCTCGACCATTGGCGATTGACTGCGGAACTGCGGGAATCGAATGCAGAAATTGCATAAATTGCATAAATTGGTTAATTTGCATAAACTTATGTTCATAAACTGGTGAAATTGCATAAACTGGTAAAATGCATGAACTGGATAAATTGCATAAACTGGTTAAATTGCAGAAAACTGTAAAATGCATAAATTGGTTAATTTGCATAATCTAATTTGCATAAACCGGTAAAATGCATGAACAGTTTAAATTGCACAAACTTATGTTGCATAAACTGGTTAAATTGCAAAGAAACAGTAAAATGCATTAATTGGTTTAATTTGCATAAATTATATAAACTGCATTAACTGTTTAAATTTCATAAATCCTAAATGGCATAATTGTTATGTTGCATAAACTGTTAAAATGCGTAAACTGGTTAAAATGCGTAAACTGGTTAAATTCCATAAAGTGGTTAATTTGCATAAATTGTTTATATTGCATAAACTTTTAAATTCCATAAACTGGTCAAACTGTTGAAATCGCCTAAATGCTGAAATTGCAGAAGCTGCACAAATGGCTGAAAGACATGGAGAGCCAGAAATCCTATTAAAATGCATTGGCTGGATTCGCCATACACACTAATGGGGCAGAGACCACATACACACCATGCAAAAATTTCAAATTCCTGTAGAAAAAAACTGGAGAACTGCAGAAGGCCAATTTTTTCTCAAAACCCACAAGTTGCGGAAGCTGAACATGCACAAATTGCAGAAATTGCAGAAATTGCGGAAAAAAATGCGGAAAAGCATGACTTTGCGGGAGCCCCATTATGCGTCAATGGGAAAAATGTTCGGTATTTCGTCCGATTGCGGAAAAACCGTAAATCGCAGAGTCTGAAAAGTAATAGCACGATTCTCCTCAACATGCGGAACATTTTGATGCATAACTTGCAGAAATTGCACAAAGCATGAAAGTGCTGAAAGGTGCAGAAAATCAGGAAAAATGTGCGGGAATAATAATAATAATAATAATAAAGAAACGAAAACCAATAATTGACTGCGGAAAATTCCGCAGTCAATCAATAATACTAGAAATGCAGCAATGGCTGCGCCATTGCGATTGACTGCGGAACTGCGGGAATCGAATGCAGAAATTGCATAAATTGCATAAATTGGTTAATTTGCATAATCTAATGTTCAAAACTGGTGAAATTGCATAAACTGGTTAAATTGCAGAAAAACTGTAAAGTGCATAAATTGGTTAATTTGCATAATCTAATTTGCATAAACCGGTAAAATGCTATGAACAGTTTAAATTGCACAAACTGTTATGTTGCATAAACTGGTTAAATTGCAAAAAAAACAGTAAAATGCATTAATTGGTTAATTTGCATAAATTATATAAACTGCATGAACTGTTTAAATTTCATAATCCTAAATGGCATAAATTGTTATGTTGCATAAACTGGTTAAAATGCGTAAACTGGTTAAATTCCATAAAGTGGTTAATTTGCATAAATTGTTTATATTGCATAAACTTTTAATTCCATAAACTGGTCAAACTGTTTGAAATCGCCTAAATGCTGAAATTGCAGAAGCTGCACAAATGGCTGAAACACATGGAGTGCCAGAAATCCTATTAAAATGCATTGGCTGGATTCGCCATACACACTAATGGAGCAGAGGCCACATACACACCAATGCAAAAATTTCAAATTCCCGTAGAAAAAAAACTGGAAAACTGCAGAAGGCCAATTTTTTCTCAAACCCACAAGTTGCGGAAGCTGAACATGCACAATTGCAGAAATTGCAGAAATTGCGGGAAAAAAATGCGGAAAAGCATGAATTTGCGGGAGCCCCATTATGCGTCAATGGGAAAAATGTTCGGTATTTCGTCCGATTGCGGAAAAACCGTAAATCGCAGAAGTCCGAAAAGTAATAGCAGGATTCTCCTCAACATGCGGAACGTTTTGATGCATAACTTGCAGAAATTGCACAAAGCATGAAAGTGCTGAAAGGTGCAGAAAATCAGGAAAAAGATGGAATAATAATAACTAGAAATGCTGCAATGGCTGAAGCCATTGCGATTGACTGCGGAACTGCGGGAATCGAATGCAGAAATTGCAGAAATGCATAAATTGGTTAATTTGCATAATCTAATGTTCATAAACTGGTGAAATTGCATAAAATGGTAAAATGCATAAACTGGATAAATTGCATAAACTGGTTAAATTGCAGAAAAACTGTAAAATGCATAATTGGTTAATTTGCATAATCTAATTTGCATAAATCGGTAAAATGCATAAACTTTCATGTTGCATGAACTTAAGATTGCATAAACTGGTTAAATTGCAAAAAACTGTAAAATTCATAAATTGGTTAATTTGCATAATCTAATTTGCATAAACCGGTAAAATGCATGAACAGTTTAAATGGCACAAACTGTTATGTTGCATAAACTGGTTAATTGCAAAAAAAACTGTAAAATGCATTAATTGGTTAATTTGCATAAATTATATAAACTGCCTTAACTGTTTAAATTTCATAAATCCTAAATGGCATAAATTGTTATGTTGCATAAACTGGTTAAAATGCGTAAACTGGTTAAATTCCATAAAGTGGTTAATTTGCATAAATTGTTTATATTGCATAAACTTTTTAAATTCCATAAACTGGTCAAACTGTAGAAATCGCCTAAATGCTGAAATAGCAGAAGCTGCACAAATGGCTGAAACACATGGAGTGCCAGAAATCCTATTAAAATGCATTGGCTGGATTCGCCATACACACTAATGGGGCAGAGACCACATACACACCAATGCAAAAATTTCAAATTCCCGTAGAAAAAAGTGGAAAACTGCAGAAGGCCAATTTTTTCTCAAAACCCACAAGTTGCGGAAGCTGAACATGCACAAATTGCAGAAATTGCAGAAATTGCGGAAAAAAATGCGGAAAAGCATGAATTTGCGGGAGCCCCATTATGCGTCAATGGGAAAAATGTTCGGTATTTCGTCCAATTGCGGAAAAACCGTAAATCGCAGAAGTCCGAAAAGTAATAGCAGGATTCTCGTCAACATGCGGAACATTTTGATGCATAACTTGCAGAAATTGCACAAAGCATGAAAGTGCTGAAAGGTGCTGAAATTCAGGAAAAAGATGGAATAATAATAATAATAATAATAATAATATTAAAGAACATGAAAACCAATAATTGACTGCGGAAAGTTCCGCAGTCAATCAACTAGAAATGCAGCAATGGCTGCGCCATTGCGATTGACTGCGGAACTGCGAGAATCGAATGCAGAAATTGCATAAATTGCATAAATTGGTTAATTTGCATAATCTAATGTTCATAAACTGGTGAAATTGCATAAACTGGTAAAATTGCAGAAAAACTGTAAATGCATAAATTGGTTAATTTGCATAATCTAATTTGCATAAACCGGTAAAATGCATGAACAGTTTAAATTGCACAAACTGTTATGTTGCATAAACTGGTTAAATTGCAAAACAACAGTAAAATGCATTAATTGGTTAATTTGCATAAATTATATAAACTGCATGAACTGTTTAAATTTCATAAATCCTAAATGGCATAAATTGTTATGTTGCATAAACTGGTTAAAATGCGTAAACTGGTTAAATTCCATAAAGTGGTTAATTTGCATAAATTGTTTATATTGCATAAACTTTTTAAATTCCATAAACTGGTCAAACTGTTGAAATCGCCTAAATGCTGAAATTGCAGAAGCTGCACAAATGGCTGAAACACATGGAGTGCCAGAAATCCTATTAAAATGCATTGGCTGGATTCGCCATACACACTAATGGAGCAGAGGCCACATACACACCAATGCAAAAATTTCAAATTCCCGTAGAAAAAAACTGAAAAACTGCAGAAGGTCAATTTTTTCTCAAAACCCACAAGTTGCGGAAGCTGAACATGCACAAATTGCAGAAATTGCAGAAATTGCGGAAAAAAATGCGGAAAAGCATGAATTTGCGGGAGCCCCATTATGCGTCAATGGGAAAAATGTTCGGTATTTCGTCCGATTGCGGAAAAAACCGTAAATCGCAGAAGTCCGAAAAGTAATAGCAGGATTCTCCTCAACATGCGGAACGTTTTGATGCATAACTTGCAGAAATTGCACAAAGCATGAAAGTGCTGAAAGGTGCAGAAATCAGGAAAAGATGGAATATAATAATAATAATATTAAAGAACATGAAAACCAATAATTGACTGCGGAAGATTCCGCAGTCAATCAATAACTAGAAATGCAGCAATGGCTGCGCCATTGCGATTGACTGCGGAACTGCGGGAATCGAATGCAGAAATTGCATAAATTTGCATAAATTGGTTAACTTGCATAATCTAATGTTCATAAACTGGTGAAATTGCATAAACTGGTAAAATTGCAGAAAAACTGTAAAATGCATAATTGGTTAATTTGCATAATCTAATTTGCATAAACCGGTAAAATGCATGAACAGTTTAAATTGCACAAACTGTTATGTTGCATAAACTGGTTAATTGCAAAAAAAACGGTCAAATGCATTAATTGGTTAATTTGCATAAATTATATAAACTGCATTAACTGTTTAAATTTCATAAATCCTAAATGGCATAAATTGTTATGTTGCATAAACTGGTTAAAATGCGTAAACTGGTTAAAATGCGTAAACTGGTTAAATTCCATAAAGTGGTTAATTTGCATAAATTGTTTATATTGCATAAACTTTTTAAATTCCATAAACTGGTCAAACTGTTGAAATCACCTAAATGCTGAAGATGCAGAAGCTGCACAAATGGCTGAAACACATGGAGAGCCAGAAATCCTATTAAAATACATTGGCTGGATTCGCCATACACACTAATGGAGCAGAGACCACATACACACCAATGCAAAAGTTCAAATTCCTGTAGAAAAAAACTGGAAAACTGCAGAAGGCCAATTTTTTCTCAAATCCCACAAGTTGCGGAAGCTGAACATGCACAAGTTGCAGAAATTGCAGAAATTGCGGAAAAAAATGCGGAAAAGCATGAATTTGCGGGAGCCCCATTATGCGTCAATGGGAAAAATGTGCGGTATTTCGTCCGATTGCGGAAAAACCGTACATCGCAGAAGTCCCAAAAGTAATAGCAGGATTCTCCTCAACATGCGGAACGTTTTGATGCATAACTTGCAGAAATTGCACAAAGCATGAAAGTGCTGAAAGGTGCAGAAAATCAGGAAAAAGATGGAAGAATAATATTAAAGAACATGAAAACCAATTATTGACTGCGGAAAGTTCCGCAGTCAATCAACTAGAAATGCAGCAATGGCTGCGCCATTGCGATTGACTGCGGAACTGCGGGAATCGAATGCAGAAATTGCATAAATTTGCATAAATTGGTTAATTTGCATAAACTTATGTTCATAAACTGGTGAAATTGCATAAACTGGTAAAATTGCAGAAAAACTGTAAAATGCATAAATTGGTTAATTTGCATAATCTAATTTGCATAAACCGGTAAAATGCATGAACAGATTAAATTGCACAAACTGTTATGTTGCATAAACTGGTTAAATTGCAAAAAAAACGGTAAAATGCATTAATTGGTTAATTTGCATAAATTATATAAACTGCATTAACTGTTTAAATTTCATAAATCCTAAATGGCATAAATTGTTATGTTGCATAAACTGGTTGAAATGCGTAAACTGGTTAAAATGCGTAAACTGGTTAAATTCCATAAAGTGGTTAATTTGCATAAATTGTTTATATTGCATAAACTTTTTAAATTCCATAAACTGGTCAAACTGTTGAAATCGCCTAAATGCTGAAATTGCAGAAGCTGCACAAATGGCTGAAAGCCAGAAGCCAGAAATCCTATTAAAATGCATTGGCTGGATTCGCCATACACACTAATGGAGCAGAGGCCACATACACACCAATGCAAAATTTCAAATTCCCGTAGAAAAAAACTGGATAACTGCAGAAGGCCAATTTTTTCTCAAAACCCACAAGTTGCGGAAGCTGAACATGCACAAATTGCAGAAATTGCAGAAATTGCGGAAAAAATGCGGAAAAGCATGAATTTGCGGGAGCCCCATTATAAGTCAATGGGAAAAATGTGCGGTATTTCGTCCGATTGCGGAAAAACCGTAAATCGCAGAAGTCCCAAAAGTAATAGCAGGATTCTCCCAATATGCGGAACATTTTGATGCATAACTTGCAGAAATTGCACAAAGCATGAAAGTGCTGAAAGGTGCAGAAAATCAGGAAAAAGATGGAATAATAATACTAGAAATGCTGCAATGGCTGCGCCATTGCGATTGACTGCGGAACTGCGGGAATCGAATGCAGAAATTGCAGAAATTTGCATAAATTGGTTAATTTGCATAATCTAATGTTCATAAACTGGTGAAATAGCATAAACTGGTAAAATTGCAGAAAACTGTAAAATGCATAAATTGGATAATTTGCATAATCTAATTTGCATAAACCGGTAAAATGCATGAACAGTTTAAATTGCACAAACTGTTATGTTGCATAAACTGGTTAAATTGCAAAAAAAACTGTAAAATGCATTAATTGGTTAATTTGCATAAATTATATAAACTGCATTAACTGTTTAAATTTCATAAATCCTAAATGGCATAAATTGTTATGTTGCATAAACTGGTAAAAATGCGTAAACTGGTTAAATTCCATAAAGTGTTTAATTTGCATAAATTGTTTATATTGCATAAACTTTTTAAATTCCATAAACTGGTCAAACTGTTGAAATCGCCTAAATGCTGAAGATGCAGAAGCTGCACAAATGGCTGAAACACATGGAGGGCAAGAAATCCTATTAAAATACATTGGCTGGATTCGCCATACACACTAATGGAGCAGAGACCACATACACACCAATGCAAAAATTTCAAATTCCTGTAGAAAAAAACTGGCAAACTGCAGAAGGCCAATTTTTTCTCAAATCCCACAAGTTGCGGAAGCTGAACATGCACAAGTTGCAGAAATTGCAGAAATTGCGGAAAAAAATGCGGAAAAGCATGAATTTGCGGGAGCCCCATTATAAGTCAATGGGAAAAATGTGCGGTATTTCGTCCGATGCGGAAAAACCGTAAATCGCAGAAGTCCGAAAAGTAATAGCAGGATTCTCCTCAACATGCGGAACGTTTTGATGCATAACTTGCAGAAATTGCACAAAGCATGAAAGTGCTGAAAGGTGCAGAAAATCAGGAAAAAGATGGAATAATAACTAGAAATGCAGCAATGGCTGCGCCATTGCGATTGACTGCGGAACTGCGAGAATCGAATGCAGAAATTGCATAAATTGCATAAATTGGTTAATTTGCATAATCTAATGTTCATAAACTGGTGAAATTGCATAAACTGGTAAAATTGCAGAAAAACTGTAAAATGCATAAATTGGTTAATTTGCATAATCTAATTTGCATAAACCGGTAAAATGCATGAACAGTTTAAATTGCACAAACTGTTATGTTGCATAACTGGTTAAATTGCAAAACAACAGTAAAATGCATTAATTGGTTAATTTGCATAAATTATATAAACTGCATGAACTGTTTAAATTTCATAAATCCTAAATGGCATAAATTGTTATGTTGCATAAACTGGTTAAATGCGTAAACTGGTTAAATTCCATAAAGTGGTTAATTTGCATAAATTGTTTATATTGCATAAACTTTTTAAATTCCATAAACTGGTCAAACTGTTGAAATCGCCTAAATGCTGAAATTGCAGAAGCGGCACAAATGGCTGAAACACATGGAGTGCCAGAAATCCTATTAAAATGCATTGGCTGGATTCGCCATACACACTAATGGAGCAGAGGCCACATACACACCAATGCAAAAATTTCAAATTCCCGTAGAAAAAAACTGAAAAACTGCAGAAGGTCAATTTTTTCTCAAAACCCACAAGTTGCGGAAGCTGAACATGCACAAATTGCAGAAATTGCAGAAATTGCGGAAAAAATGCGGAAAAGCATGAATTTGCGGGAGCCCCATTATGCGTCAATGGGAAAATGTTCGGTATTTCGTCCGATTGCGGAAAAACCGTAAATCGCAGAAGTCCGAAAAGTAATAGCAGGATTCTCCTCAACATGCGGAACGTTTTGATGCATAACTTGCAGAAATTGCACAAAGCATGAAAGTGCTGAAAGGTGCAGAAAATCAGGAAAAAGATGGAATAATAATAATAATAATATTAAAGAACATGAAAACCAATAATTGACTGCGGAAGATTCCGCAGTCAATCAATAATATTAAATAACATGCAAACCAATTATTGACTGCGGAAGATTCCGCAGTCAATCAATTAAAGACATGAAAACCAATAATTGACTGCGGAAGATTCCGCAGTCAATCAATAATATTAAAGAACATGAAAACCAATAATTGACTGCGGAAGATTCCGCAGTCAATCAATTAAAGAACATGAAAACCAATGATTGACTGCGGAAGATTCCGCAGTCAATCAATAATAATAATTATTGGTAGTTTAAGTCACCATACTTGGCAGCTGGCTTTGGTAAAAGGGGTGGAATTGCGCCTTCTGCTGGACCGAAGTGTAACTGACATTTCTGACGACATGACCAAAGTTGTACATTAGAGGTTCTACCACAAAGTATATCAAGGCTGGGGGTTATTGAGTGCTTTTAAAAGGCTGAAGGACGCTATATGACTTTTATATACACCCCCAGAAGTGGATTAGACATGCCCATAACCTCTGTGAAAATGTACTGCAGTTTCCTTATTCTCTGTATTTCATTTGCCTTTCCCTTCTCTTTTTCTAGTGGCTACATCTGCCATCATCCGTACATTTTAAATGTTCACTAAGGCACATATTGTCATAACGGACTATCTTCTCACTTTTGATTGATTTAGTAGGCTGTTTGTGTTAGTCTACATGTCTGATCAGCTTCTAATTTTGACTCATACCACAAACTGTTGCTGCACTATTACAAGGACCACCGTGCAATTATTTTTATGTAGGCCTATTTCTTTCTCTACATGCCTGGAGGTCACGGTGTGCAATAGGAGCGCACCTGCACTTTGGAAAGGCGGATGCGCGCTCAAGACGAGGCTGGCTTGACGGCGGTCTTTCCTCTCCTCCTTTCAGATACTATTTTGAATTGCCTTGTGTATGAATTGTGCTCAACAAATAAACTTGCCTTGCCTTGCCTATTTCAATATGTCCCACACATATTGAAATAGGCAAGGCAAGGTGTGTAGTACTGTCTGTCCAGCAATCATGTCACAATAAAATCCCCTTTTAAACACGTTTGTAATCCAGTGCCTTAATGCGCCCATGTTCGTGTTTTCACAAGTTTATTGAAGCATAATGATTCCTCTGATCCGAATGCCTGGGCTTGGGAAAGGCATTTCAAACAACAGCTGCTGATCGTCATGATGAATACTTCCTCTTTTCAGACGGCGTCTCCGTTTGAGGTAGCTATGTTGCTCCAAATTCAGATAATCAATGATTCCAGAATGTGTGTTTGGACTCCTGTCTCCTCACGCCGCTCTGAACAGCTGGCGCCCGTTGCCGCTGATTGACACCGCTCTGACTCACCTGCCAGAGCTGCTGCTATTGTCGGTGCTTTGAAAAGCAGACTTTTCTGTAGTGTAGTAAGTTATATTCTTGGGGGTTTGTTCTTACAGTAAATTTTGTTGATGGCCGAGTTGACTGTTTTAAACCAGGTAGGGGTGGGTTGTAAAATGCCGAGATACAATGTTAGTGATAAACAAACAAACTTGTTTTGCTGAGATAATGTCAGTTTGTGGGTCTGGACCAGAGGCGGAACTAACAGTATATAGAGGCAAGCACGAGACTTGATTGGCAGACTTCCTGATGTTATGAAGTAACTTGTATGTGCGCTTTTGATCAAATAAAGGCTTCTTCGAAAGAATTCATTCTCCTGAGGTTTTTGGCTTTAAGTCCCGGACAAGGAAAAGACTGACAGGGGTTACACATCTCTCTCTTTTTTAATACACCACACAGCATAGGGCTCATCACAAACACAGTATACACATCCTCTTCAGTACAGGGCAAGCAGGAATGCAGGGGCGTGACTCCTCTGGACCTCCGCTAACTCCTGTCTTTTTAAACACACCACCTATTTTAGGGCATAACACTGTCAATTATTAATGCACCACATATCATAGGGCTGATCACAATAAATCCCCCTTTTGTGTGTGTGCTGTGGGCGGGCCTGTGTACGCCCTGCATGCACGCTTGTATGTGTGTATGTTGTGTGGTTTGAAGGCCTTGTCGTTTACATTGCCGCTGTTTTGTTTTTTGTATTGTGGGCCGCAGCGTGTTGTGCTGCAGTACCCATTACTTTTACTCATTGTACATAAGATACCCCTCATTTGTTTTACTGTTTAACTAAACAAAGTTAACTTACTGCACATTTCCTGTCTATTTTGCACCGAATGTAACAAGTGAATTTCTCCATTGTGAGATCAATAAAGGATTATCTTATCTTACTTTATATCTCTCATCCAGGCAAAGAAAGTTAGCCATTATACATCCTTCCCCTCCATTACACCCCTGTCCCCCGTCTCTCTCCCTTCATTATCTGAAGGGAATGTAATTCATAGGCAAGTGCACGCATGTTACTGTGTGTATACTTGCGTATGGAAACAAAAGAATTCTGAATCGTCTTGCTGTTGGAAAAAAAAACAACTAAAAGTTACCACTGAATATGCATAGCATGAGGGTGATTACCGCCTTTGCTATGCCCAATCCCGTCAGATCTTGGAAGCTAAGCAGGGAAGGGCCTGGTTAGTACTTGGATGGGAGACCGTTTGGTAACACCAGGAAGCCTAGCGAATGTAATGAGTGAGTGAGTGGTAGGTGGTGGTCGGAGGGGCCGATGGCACAGACTGGTTGCCTCGCTTCCGTCAGTCTACCCCAGGGCAGCTGTGGCTACAACAGTAGCTTACCACCACCAAGTATGGAGTGAATGAATAATGAGCTGTGAAGCGCTCTGGGTATCTTGAAAAAGCGCTATACAAATCCAAGAGATTATTATTATTATTATTATTATTATTATTATTATTATTATTATTAGGCCCGAGCGCCATCAGGGCTGGCGAAGGGGCTCTTGTAATCGTATAGAAAGTGCGCGGAGCGCACAAAACGAGCGCGAAGCGCTCGCCTCCTCTCAAACATGCACTAACGCACTCCTCTCCTCGTGCACGTTCCGTGCACGTGCACATGTATCAGAAAACGAACATTGTAATTGGAAAACGAACATTGTAATTGCACTCCCCCAAAGTGCGAACAAAACGCACAAAACGAGCGCGAGCGCTCCCTCCTCTCAAACACTCACTAACACACTCCTCTTGTCGTGCACATATATAATGCAAAAATCAACATTGTAATTGTACAGAGCCCATAAAAGTCAATGGGCGACTGAGAGCCTCTACCATGAGGTAGGAATGCGCGAGCGCTTTCCGAAAATATATAGTTTATGGTACCCGCATAAGCGGGAACATTGTTTTCGCATGAGAATATTCTTTCTTTCTTTCTTTCTTTCTTTTTCTTTCTTTCGCACCGTCGCAATTTTCACCCAGTGAACATCGACGAAAAGTCACAGATTTTGGCCCAAAATTCAAAACCGATCCGACGCAACTTTTCACCATTTCCAAATTTTGAATTTCAAAATAGTGGCGCGATAGCGCCACCTCAGTTTTTTTTAACATAAAGAATAGGACTTGGCCAAAAATGAAGTTTGTCATAGAATCATAAAAATCGGTACAGACGTGCATCATGACAAGTTGAGCAAAAAATATTATTACGGCAACGCCGTCCGCCATATTGGGTGTCGGCCATTTTGGATGAAAGCCCGCGAAGCGGGAATCCGCCTTTATTTTTCACTTCGTACAAAATCTATCTCCTCCTAGAGCGTTTATCGGAACAACCTAATTTTGGGTGGAAAATAATCTTAAGTAGAACTTTAAAAGTTATCCAAATTACTTTTCTAAGTTTTACGTTTTTTATGCGGCGAAGCCGCAACTGTACGAAGTATTTTGAGATTTTTCGCAAACAAAAAATGGCTCCCATTCGCACATATGAAGCCCGATTTCGCTCATTTTGTTATCAGTTGTTAAGTCACAGTCCTAAACACTTTCATGTGGCAAAATTCAAATTGGGCGCGATAGCGCCCCCTATAGGAATTATATGGAAAGTACAAATTTTAGTTTTACGAAAATTAAAATTTGGCACAAAATTCAATTTGGTCGTTCCGATCAGAAAGTCAATCACACCCATGCCATATTTTCACGGTGTTGCCGTAGCGATGACCAGAACGTCCCATTTTATTCTGATGTTAAAAATGTTAAACTCTATAATTCAGCGAGAAGTGAGGAACCAAAGGTTATCCAAAGTACTTGGATAACCTTTGTGGATGTTCTGCGGCGCAGCCGCAGCCCTAAGTAAAATGTAAAAATATGCTTCAGTTTGCAGATATAGTGTGATACAAATTCATACTAATTTTTCTCTGTATAATGTCAAAATTGAGCGCGTTAGCGCATTCCAAAAATCCTAAACTAAGACCCTTGGGAAAAAGTTAAAAACAAACATAAAGGCAGTAGCAATACCATAATTTTAGATTGAGGGAGACAAAAGGCATTAGGCAGGGCGGTCGGCGAGGGCCGATAATCGCCGCTTGCGGCTATATTTATTATTATTATTATTATCATGAATGAGGGGTAGGCACACATAAGCTCGGCTTCAGCCTACTCCTTTTGAGCTTTACTGTGATGAAATGTTTAATTACTGTGAAAATATGAATATGAAAAGCTCAAACAGCTCAATCAATAAATTATCCTCTGCTAATTATGCAAACATTGAATCTGCCAAGACTCAAGCCTTCACTAAAAATGTAAAAAAACAAAACAAGACAAACACATTTAAAATACTACCGCACTCCCCATCACTAATTCTATAAGACATGAACTACCATACCCATCCACCCACACACACACGGCTATAGATGAGCATGATGTTTTTGCTTATTATAATCCTTCCTATTAATGTATTGCCTTATTCTGTATTCTTTGTTTTTTCTTTGTTTTATGTCTGTTTTGTTCTTTTGGTTTTTCCCCAATGCTTCACTGTGTCTACTTGTATATGTGTACATACACTGTAAATATGTTCACATGTTGTAAGCAGAACTAATAAAAGAAAAAAAGTGCAGTATTGTGATTATACATGTTTGTGTCTTTTAGCTGATTGTTATGAAGCAGACACTATGCATTTAGCTACTCAATTTGGATATGGTATCTTTTTATACACTTACCGTCTTGTAGAAAAAAAAAGTCAATCTTTATATATGTTTTTTTTTATCAAAGCAGATACAAAGTATTTGTAAAACATCGGTTTGTAGATGACTTTCTCACGTGAATTTATTTAGTGTATTTATCACAGGTATATTAGAACTCAAATGCAACGCAGGAAGGAGTAGATGGAAACTGAAATATCTGAATAAACGTGCAAACAAAACAAAGAAGGCTAACTAAAATATCCCCAATAGGACTTGATATTTATTAGTTAAGACAGGAAAGGAAAACAGATCACTTTACATCAGAATAAGAATCTCATAATTTCACAGAGCTTGAAAGTCTCTCTTCACAGGTTGGCAATTTAGCAAGAGACTGACTGAACTGAGGGAGTATATATAACCTCCCCCGACTAGACGAGGGAATGGGGAGAAGCTGTGGAAGGCAGGAAAACAGGAACAGGAACAGGCAAAATCAAGGAGCAGGGAGTGAATCAGGACGTGAACAATGACTAAATAAGCAGAATCATGACAGTATTGATGTTTTCTTATTTTATGTTTCACTTTGCTACGACCCTAATGCACTTGAACACGACGCACTTGTAATTTCCATTTCACAACTGGAAAGGATCATCTTACCAGCGCACATGAAGGCAGCACAAGAGCTGTTCCCAATGAGTGAGTGGATCCCGGTGTTCCGGTCCTCGCCGTGACCATGTGACGATGTGATGTTTACATTTTGCACATGGATATTTCATAAAATATCGTAGCTAGCTGTGCGCCACCATGGCCAATTAGCTGTTGTGGACCTGCTGTCTCCCCCTGAAGTCGACAGGAACAGGAAAGGATTGCTACGAAAATTGTGTGTGATGTTCATGATGACTGTACTGACATTGAGATAAAAGGTAATAAAGGCTTCCGTCTTACCATATGAGTGCGTTGGCGTCTTTTACACTACACGCAATGAATAATAATTAAAAGTCTCTCTAAAAACTCTCTCAACCAGTCTCGAACTCACTCCACGTGTTTGAAAAAGGTGTGCTTCAGGACACCTGCGCTAACCCCTACACTACAGCACCACACCAAGTGTTGTCTTAATGCTTGTATTATCAGATATTCTGTACCCATCACAGCAAGCCATGCCATTTCATCGGCCATGTCAAAATGTGACAGTCACCAATTGACGTGGGATGTTATTAATTGTACGACGAGGCTACGTACGTAAGGACGTCCTTTCCTCACCCTGTTAATGCATATACTGTATGTGCGCCTGACATCGCCGGTGACACTGTTTGCATGGCTGTTGATAGAGATTTTACGAAATAAATGCCACAAAATAGCAGAAACTCTAATCAACATGGTGGCCTATGCACCCATTTGACCACAGCGTGTCGCTGTTCGAATTTCGACAGAGCAGAGCTGAAAAGATTGCTCCATAAATGCAGAGCTGAACTTTACGCCTATTCAAGATTCCTCTTAATAGGTTTGATGTTAATGATGAGGAGATGATGCTTGTATGGGGCCTCTTGTTAAAAAAAGTCATCTGCACAAATAAGCTAAATTCCATTGGCAAAGTTTGTAGTACAACAGCGACACGCTGTGGTCAAATGGGTGCATAGGCCACCATGTTGATTAAAGTTTTGCTATTTTGTGGCTTTTAGATCGTAAAATCTCTACCGACACCCAACTGCTGCAAACAGTGTCACCAGCGATGTCAGGCGCACATATATGCATTAACAGGATGAGGGAAGGACGCAGCCTCGTCGTACAATTAATAACATCACGTCAATTGGTGACTGTCACATTTTGACATGGCCGATGAAATGGCATGGCTTGCTGTGATGGGTACAGAATATCTGATAATACAAGCATTAAGACAACACTTGGTGTGGTGCTGTAGTGTAGGGGTTAGCGCAGGTGTCCTGAAGCACACCTTTTTCAAACATGTGGAGTGAGTTCGAGACTGGTTGAAAGAGTGATTATTCTTTTAATTATTATTCATTGCGTGTAGTGTAAAAGACGCCAACGCACTCATATGGTAAGATGGAAACCTTTATTACCTTTTATCTCAATGTCAGTACAGTTATCATGATCACACACAATTTTCGTAGCAATCCTTTCCTGTTCCTGTCGACTTCAGGGGTAGACAGCAGGTCCACAACAGCTAATTGGCCATGGTGGCGCACAGCTAGCTACGATATTTTATGAAATATCCATGGAGCTCGCGCAAAATGTAAACATCACATCGTGACATGGTCACGGCGAGAACCGGAACACCGGCCGGTCACACCCAGAGCAACATCCAGGACATAAATATTTTGGTTTTGATTGTTTCCGTGGTACATCCCATGTCAGGTTTGTCCTCTCATACCTCCAGCACCTCAGAGTATAAAACAGACTCTTCCAGTTTGTCTGGAAAATAATTAAATACAACAAAACTGCTAAGTCAGTGCAGTTTGAATGTAAAGGAGCCGAGGGAAGAGCGATCTGATGATGTCTGCCCCTTTGTTTTCTCACTTCACAAATACTGTACATCATTTCCGTTGTTTAATTTTTTTCCATTTACCATCAAGTGAGTTCCAGATATAATTTGTGATTTTTTTTCTTCTGTGTTTTACGATGTTTTGTAGTGTCAGAGATTTCCCTGAAATAACTACACCATCGAGGCGCACAGGCTGGTTTCCCACACTTATTGATTCACAAATATCAACATGTTTGGTATCCACGTGTAGCACGAAAAGCAACTGCTGATATGACGCTGTAATCCAAATATGGTCATTTCCTTTGTGGAAGAAAGCAGCGGCTAAATAAGAGAGAAATATACTCACACATCTGCAGACGTTACAAAACTTTAGAACTCTTTCCCAGAATGAGGTTTTATTCCCCTCTTGATTGGAATTACATCAGTGATGCCTTCATAACAGCTATTGTTAGTAGCTGTAGCTTTGGCCTGGAGGAGTGGTCATCAGCCTCCATCAACCTTCATGGAGTGTTTTGACCCTTAAATGGATATTTCAGGATTTTGTTATCCAGAGTGTTGGTGATTTCTGGATTATAAGGCAAGGCAAGTTTATTTGTAGAGCACAATTCATACACAAGGCAATTCAAAGTGCTTCACAGTTGCAGAAAAAATTACAAGAAAACAGATCAAATCAATCAATAAAACATCAACATAAAGTTAATCAATTACAGTAAAAGGCAAGAGTGCAGATAAAATACTTTCAGTTTTCATTTGCACGGGTAAAAAGAGCTGTTTTCAGCCTGGATTTGAACATTGTCAGAGTTGAGGCCTGTCTCACATCCTCATGAAGACTGTTCCAGATTTTAGCTGCATGAAACTGAAACGCAGCCTCACCGTGTTTATTATTGACTCTGGGAACCACCAGGAGACCCTCCCTGAAGTTCTCAGGACCCGAGATGGTTCATACGGCTCTAACATGTCAGAGATGTACTTTGGTGCTAAACCATGAAAAGACTTGTACACAAGCAGAGCTGTTTTAAATTCTATTCTCTGAGTGACAGGAAGCCAGTGCAGAGACCGGAGCACTGGACTAATGTGGTCGTATTTCCTGGTTCTTGTCAGGACTCGAGCAGCAGCGTTCTGGATGTTCTGCAGCTCTAACAGTGAGCAGCCGTTACAGTAGTCTAACCTGCTGGAGACAATGCATGGATGAGTCTCTCTAAGTCTGGTTTTGACACTATTCCTCTGATCTTAGCAATGTTTTTCAGATGGTAAAAAGCTGATGATGTTATTGCTTTGATGTGGCTGTTTAAGTTCAGGTCCATGATTACTCCTAGATTTCTAACCTGATTTTTGGTTTCAGAGCGAGAGACTCAAGGTGACTGATAACACTTTGTCTTTGTGTCTGTGGGCCAAAGACAATTATCTCAGTTGTGTCTGAGTTTAGTTGGAGAAAGTTGTTTTGCATCCACAAACTGATCTGTTCAATGCAGTGACAGAGTGTATCTATAGGCCCATGTTCACCTGCCGTCAGTGACACGTAGATCTGAGTGTCATCTGCGTAGTTGTGGTACGACACATTGTTGTTTATTAGCTGACCCAATGGAAGCATGTACAAGTTGAATAAGAGGGTCCAAGATTGACCCTGGGGGACTCCACAGGTCATGGAAATTTTGTCTGAGACACAGTTGCCAATTTCGACAAAGTATGTCCTATCCTCGAGATAGGACCAGTTTAGAGCAGTACCAGAGATTCCCACCCAGTTTTCTAACCTGTGAAGTAAGATCCCGTGGTCCACTGTGTCAAAGGCAGCGCTCAGGTCCAGCAGAACTAAAACTGAGACCTTACCTGCGTTGGTGTTCATACAGATATCATTTGTCACCTTGATCAGAGCTGTCTCAGTGCTGTGGTGGGGCCTAAATCCTGACTGGAAAGTATCAAACACATGTTAGATAGGAGAAAGTAAGTGAGCTGTTGATATATTACTTTCTCTAGGACTTTCCTAAGAACGGTAGGTTTGATATGGGCCGGTAGTTGTTCAGTACTTGGGATCAAGGCTGCTCTTCTTTAGAAGAGGCTTAATGACCGCGGTTTTCAAGGCCTTTGGAAATGCTCCAGTCTCAAATGAGATGTTAACTACTGAACAAGTTGTGGTAACAAGCTGGTCAGCACAGACTTCAGAAATCTAGTGGGTAATTCATCAAGGCAGCATGTACATGAACTCAGACCGGAGATAACCTCTTCGATTGTTTTGTCAGTAACAGGAGTGAAATGTGTCAGCTCAAGGTGTCTAGCTGGTGGCAGGGTTGCTATTGTGTTGTGGAAATTATGGCATTTTTAATGCCTTGGACTTTGTCATAAAAAATATTGCAAACTCATTGCACTTAGATGTAGAGATTAGTTCTAAGGGCAGTGAAACTGGAGGGTTAGTTAATCTGTTTACTGTGGAAAACAGAACACGAGAATTGTTTCTGCAGTTTGCGATGATTTTAGAGAAGTACTTCTCCTTTCTCCACGCAAAAACTGGTGAACTCACAAAGCACTTCTTTGTATATCTCAAATGAACCTGGAGCTTTGACTTGCGCCATTTCCTTTCGGCTTTTCGGCACTCCCTTTTCTGTGCCCTGACCGAATGTTCACTTCTCCAAGGTGCCTTTTGTCTATTGTTAACCATTTTACCTTGACAGGAGCAATAGTATCCAAAACATTTAAGACGCTTGATGTATAAGTGTTCAACAGATTATCAACATTGAAACTTTTTTTTTTTAATATAACCATTTTGCATTTAAAATAACTTATATTTGAGCAGCATCAGCTTCCTGGTTGTAAGTTGCGCAGTGGCGGAGTGATCTGAAGTATGGAGTGAATGAATAGTGCAATGTAAAGCGTCTTTGAGTGTCCAGAAAAGTGCTAAAACCAATGCATTATTATTATTATTATTATTATTATTATTATTATTATTATTATTATTATTATTATTATCTGCTAGGTTACCGGATCTACAGTAGTTTGTTTACGAGCGGCCGGCATTACTACACGTGGAATTCACAAAGGAGCTTTCTACAAATCAGATGTGGTAACGTTTGGAGGACTAACGGATGATTTTGAAGAGTTTTTAATGCAGTTACCATAGACATGCACTAGCCTAGCACCACTAAATTATTCAAATATAAGGACTACATGAATTAATATATATATATATATATATATATATATATATATATATATATATATACACATACATACATCCATACATACATACACACACATATCTCCAGAAATCACCAACACTCTGGATAACTAGGAAATGGGGCCCTATGTCAAAAATCCTGAAATATCCCTTTAACCGCAACACTCTCCAGTTGGTGGGTCGGTAGTGATGGCCAGTCACTGCGCCTCTCCTCCGAGTTTCCAGCTAAGGTCCTCCCTCTTATGCCAGAGCCAACCGGAGGCTCTCCCCACCGCTTCTTCCAACCTCCGAGCAGCAGCCTTCTGCTTGTGTCCTCTCATTCCAGCTTTGGTCAACAAGTTCCAAATGGAGTTGGCTGAAAAACCTCTGCACTCCAACTCTACTGCAAATACCAAGTTGACCATCCCATGTCTGACAGTCCTGTACTAACTGCTGGCTTTCTTTCTCTCCGCTGCCTCTTCACAGCCTTCTTCCCAAGTGACGGGCAACTCCACTAGAAGGACTTTCTTCCCTTCTTGAGACCAGATAATAATCTGGCCTGACTCAGAGTTGTGGACACTATCACCTCCTGATAGATGAGCTTCTTACCCAGGTCAGCCACCATTTCCTATCCCTGTGCCGAATGGAGCAGGCTTTGCTTTCCTTCACCATGGACCACTGACTTTTGCCCTGCTTTTATGAAGGCAATGGTACTGTATGCTGCTTTAGTTTTTTCCTGATGTTTCGTGTCCTCTATTGCTCGAGAATGTCCGCCAGTACCATCAACACTTTATCATGGCGCCACCTGTATCTTCCTTGGCTTAAGGGATTTTACAGCAGAAGGAATGCGAAACGGCTCCATTCACCACAGTTCAGGCCATGTAATTGTCCTTTTAGGTAGCTCCTACTTTGTCCAAGCTCCTTGAGCTATGAGTCCAATGCCTTAGTTCTTCTTTCCTCCTCCTCCCTGTTGCGTACCTCTTCCTGGATTAGGGTTTGCCTGACCTTCAGAGTGACCACTGTTGGAAATGGGCTGCCCCAGCCCTTGCCGTCCAGTGCAGGTGTTGCCAATGATGTCCTTGATCTTAAGTAAGCTTTCTGCTTGATTGATTGCAGAGTTGGCGGACAACTTCCTCTCAGATCTCGTTCTTATCCCCGCCTCTCGGATGATTTTATCTTGGGAGTTCTGATATGTTAAGGAGAGCCGGAAATTGGCAATTTTGAACTCCTCTGTAACCGTTGACAACGCTAGCTGCATTTGTCCGGACTTGGTGTAGAGTCCTACAGAGGTAAAACTCTGAAGTACCTCCAGCTATGTGTGAAGGTGCATGTGATTTTCTTTCCATCCCTTCAACTGTTGTCACCTCATATATGGTAAGCAGCCACATCGGCCTTGGAAGGAGACCATGTAGGAAGACCCAGCACTTGTACTTTCCAGTCAGTCCAGATTTATCAGTCCTCCTTAGCCACTCTTCCATTTGATGTTCGGTGTTTATGACGTTGTTCCTATCTGACAAAGTGTTGTCAAACCATTTTCCATTTACACTGTCCACCTCTAAGCGGAAAAAACTCCTCAATGGGACTGAGGAAAGGTAAGTAAGGTGGTAAGAAACCATGACCATCCTTGAATGAGTAGTGAACCAGTCCCTGATGAGCGGGCCACGGTGGAAATTCACATTGTCCCATAAAATGACATATTTGAAGTGAGGCCCTACGAGACTCTCATTTTCAGGGATCAAATCAAAATGGAGGCGGTCCAAGACGATGAGGAGCTTCTGTGTGTTGTATGGGCCAAGACTGGGGATGTGTGTGGCAACACCATTCTCAGATATGGCAGCACACATAGTTATATTGCCCCCTCGCTGGCTTGGGACACCCACCGTGGCCCAGTGGCCAATAATATTACGGCCACGTCTTCGGCCCTTGGCCAAGTTGAAGCCAGCTTCACCACAAACGCGAGGATGTGAAGGGTTCGTTTCCTTCCAATCCCATTATTCTCTACAATAGCGTAAAAAAAAGAAAAAAAGAAATCAAATCAGTCATACAGAAGAATCATACACTACAGTTACATAGGAATGTTCTATGTTCTTCACAAGTTTAATATACTACTGGCAACTACTCAGTGGTTACAAACCTGGGGTACATGTACCCATATGCAGAGGCACTACGGGGTATTTGACAGAGAGAGGAGGGGAAAATCATCAATCCACTAGACTTACTGAATGTTACACTAAACCCACAGTATTAATAGATTTACATGGGAGGCACTAATTGTATGTTTCGGATTATAATGATAATTACATCATACAGTAAGCTGCAGTTTAGCCGAAATGTTATAAATCAACCCCTCCTGGAACCATCACCTTAACGTGATGGAGGGGTTTGAGTGCTCGAATGATCCTGGGAGCTCTGTTGTTGGGGGCTCCTGGTAGGGTCTCCCATGGCAAACAGGTCCTAGGTGACGGGTCAGACAAAGAGCGGTTCAGAGGCCCTTTATGAATGACCTACAGGCCCGGTTAGAACCATGAGGCCGTCCTTCTGTGGACCCACCACTGCAGGAGGAGCCATAGGGGCTGGTGCAATGCGATTTACGACCCGGCAACGGACAAGTGGAAGAAAATGGATGGAAGGATGGATAGATTTATTTGTCGGGACAGTGCATGTTAATGAACATACATGGGTCTCATGCATGTAAACAAGCCACACCGGATTGTAGCCTTGGGCTGATTTGCATCCGTTGTTCCCCCATGTGCACTCTCAAACACACTCTCATTCATCCTGGCCTATTGTACATGTTTTTAGTGTAGGGGACACCGAGTACCCAGAGGAAACCTACACAGACACGGGGAGAACATGCAAACTCCACACAGAAAGGCCCGCCAGTGGGAATCGAACCCCAGACCTTCTAGTTGTGAAGCGAGAGCGCTAACCGCTGTACTACTGTGCCGGATGGATGGTTATAAATCATACCTAGATTCTTCTTCTTTCATACCTAGATTACCTGGATACACAAATCAGGTAAAGTGGGTACTGAAGCCAAAAAGTTTGGCAACCACAGGTATAATGATGGACAACCAGTAACTGACTTACATGTACATACTGGTACCGCAGCTCTTTCACTCTATCAGAGTTCCTCTCAAATGGTACCCTGTAAATTTGCTTCTTGTCATGTGATGCTTCTTCAATATCGGCTCTATTGTGAAGATGCTTATAGAGTTGACGTTTGGAATATAAAATAATAATGCATCGGTTTTATATAGCGCTTTTCTGGACACTCAAATATGCTTTACATTGCACTATTCATTCACTCCATACTTGATGGTGGTAAGCTACTATTGTAGCCACAGCTGCCCTGGGGTAGACTGACAGAAGCGAGGCTACCAGTTTGCGCCATCGGCCCCTCCGACCACCACCGGCATTGTCTTGTAGGATTGCAGCGTGGATCTGTCTCAATGTGATGGCATTATTTGCCATCACCATGTTACAGATCTCTTGTTCTTGTTGTTCATTGAGAACTTTTCCTCTGCCACCTCTGCGAGGTTGTCGTCCAATCCTAGACATAGAATTATATTATATTATATATTTCCTGTCCTATACAACATATAATTCCATCATTGACTGGCTACATACCTGTTTTCCCTGCAAAAGGTTTGGATGATGGAGGAGACTGTAGAGCGAGGCACATTAGGCTGCACTCATCGACCTGCCTCCGCCATTGTGAGGCCATGGTTGATGACATGGTCTATAATTGTGGCCCGAATTTCATCCGGGACAGCATGGTGTCTTCATGCTCCTCTGCCTCTTCCCCCTATTCCACCACCCTTACTACTACTACTCGAGCAGGCAGTTGCCCTTGTTCATTTATTTGGCCAGGTGCCTCCATTTTCAGAAACTGTACTGGTCCTGTATGGACAAGCTCTTTATATACATGTTTGGCAGCATTCACAGTCATGAACAGCACCTGTCAGGTAACTAAACATACTGTTTGATTGGTCATCTGAGATGTGTGACACTCCTCCTTTGTTAGTCAAGTTCGAGTTTCACCTGACTGTTAATTGCTGTAATAAATTTATCAAATGTTCCAAGGATTCATATATGGTATTCATGGTATTGTGCTCTTGACTAATTTTGACAATTGAACAGACTATTGTGCATGTGATGACTTATACAATGAAATTACTCTGACACGTTTTGGAGCGAACAAACATTAGACTCCCAGATAGCAAAATGACATTGTTCAACATTGATTAGGGTCAGATGGTTGACTTTTGGTTGAGGTTGAAAAAGAATGTTGATTCAATGCTTTATTACGGGTTCCGGATCAATAATTTAAAAAATAATGTTGAATCAACAGTTTTTACAGACATAAGTCAACCTTTGAAAGTGTAACGGTGAATCAATGTTGTTTCGACGTATGGGGTGAAAAGCCCGGGAAATTTGAACTAATTTCACGAGCGACCTCCTTCTTACATTTTCGCATCTCGGCAGACACAGAGGAGACGGAGAAAGACAAAACTGGTAAGTGCTCATACATTTTTAAAGTTTAATTGTCATCTTGGTTGTGATCAGTAAACTAAATGGCCACCGCACACTGTAGGCTATTTATTTGTCATTTGTTTATTATGAGCTGATGTGTATGCCAAGCTAACGTTACTAGCCTTAACTGTTTGCCACCAAGAAAGCTTACATGTTCCACACATCCCAGTAACATCCCAGAGACAGTAACAGAAATAAACAAATAAAATGATCCCCTAAATGTTTAGTTGCTCCAATTATTTTATTATCAACCATGATTACTAAACACTACCATTTTTATTTATTTATCGTAGGTGCAGCTGCTGAGGAAAGCTCCCAGGAACCAAAGAAATTGTCAAAAGGTACTGTAATCAACATCTGCATCTGCTCGACCGTCTCCCATCATCTCCTGATGCTGTTTGCCAGTGGAACTAAACACAAACTTTTTTCGGCGTTCTAATAATTTTTCCCACTGTCCATATTTTGCCATTTTGTCAACTGTAATTTGCACTTTTGTGTCTAACCCTTGGATTTTAGATTTTTGGACTGTTATAAATATACTATTTAAAAAATGTTTTATAGATATTTTGCTGCGAAAGGAATACATTTATTATTTTCAATTAAATTTATGACTGAATATTGATTGTAACAACTGATTTACAAACATTTTATACACGCTACAATTACCTGGATTAGCCTTCAGTGTGATGGTCCTGTCAATTGTACTTTTATGAAACAAAGCATTGTACAGTGGTATCTTGATAGCTACAAATTGAGGGAATTCACTGCACAAAATTAAACATTCTTTACTCAATGTTGTGGAGATTACTGTTTTATACTTTAATCTACCCCAATATATCACCTCATACAAAAATAAATATTAAGTAATGAGTGTACCATTTTTTTCTGGTGTTATTTGGTCACAAACTCAATCTCCTGCCTTTCCTCCATGTCTCATGCTCTTCTGCTCCAAATGCTTTTAGTTTGTTTGATTTAATTTACTGCACATTCTTCACAGAGGCACTGGTTATGGGTTATACTATATTTATGGAAGCAAAGGCTGAAAAAGTTTTGGCCTCTGTTTAGTAAATGCACTAGTAGGTTGTAATATCTGTCTTGGGACTGCAGGAGGCACTGTCACGCTAAAGGCACCAAAATAACAATTTAAATGGGGCATGCGCTGTAAAGTTTGGTAATGTAAATACCGTGGTAAACTTCGATAAAGTGGTGATTCTGAGTGCTATATGGATGCATTATGTACACAAACAGGAGGAAGTGGATTGTATGCCTCAGATTCATAGTTTGAACAGGTTATGCCTGTTGAAATGACTCAACATGATGACCGCGGTGAATGCTGTTTAGAGGCTGATTTATGTGGTGACGCGGTAAGTAGCGCCAATAATCAAAATACCGTTTAAAAAAGGTTGAATATAGGTATATTTCAATAGTTTAATCAATGTTGAATCCATGTTTAAAAAACATTTGAATTTCGACATCTATTCAACTCCTAATCAATGTTATTTGCATGACATTGATTCCATGTCAGAAAAGATCAAAAATCAACGTTGTGTTCGACATCTACCATATCGAGCGCTTTCAATCGCAGTTCAACGTCATTTTTCAACATCTATTCAATCACAGGCCATAACACTATTTCAATGTTGAAACAATGACTCAACAATCAGTGTAGATCAACAAGATTTATTCACTTGGAAATTGTGCTAATTGTAGGCTACATTTACTTAACCATTTGCAAAGATGTACTGAGACATTGAGACATGGACTTAGACAAGTGCAATTTGATGAAATTAATCAGAAAATCAATTCTGTTGTGAACAATTGCCAAATGGTTTGGAGATTTGTCCATGTTGTTTGAGTATGTAATTTCTGTTTCAAGAAATGAGCCAAACCAATGGAGATAAACTGTAACATCATACCTACATTTGATGAAATCCTTTTCGTCCGGTCTGTGTTTTTTGGGGTGCCAAGTTGATAGAAATGTTGAAAGCTGGGGTATCATACGAAATTCAGCATGGAACGGAATGAATCATAAACGAGGCGGAAATGGAGGGTTTTGTCTACGTCATACTAAGGAATCATGGTTAAACGTCCAAAAATGAACACTCACGGTGAGATTTTTGGTGTGTGCCCATGCGTTAGCGTTTTCGTTGCGAGCTCAGACGTGCTCCTACATAATGTAGTTCGGGGTTCGCATTCGTTTTTAACATCGCTTTTACTTGGATCTATACTTTCACAACTTTTAAACACTTTCTAACCTCAGCGTGGACTTGTGCTAACCGGTGGCTAGTCGATGGCTACACGACTCACCTCCACGCCCAGTTGCGGGGACTGTGCTGGTCTGAGCCAAAGATTTGCTGATCTGGAGCAAAGGATTTCCATGTTGTTCAAAATCCAGGAGGAAAAGGACTCTTGAGATAATCGTGGGTAAAACTCAAACCAGTTCCACTAGTGCGCAGCTCGCTGAACGGCGCAATCTTCGGGGAATGTCTCAATACAGTCCAATGCTAATGTCCAATTGTCCCTCGCAGCGAAAACTACTGACTCCAAATCGGCGCTAAGCCCAAAGGTCTGACTAGTTCAACTCCATGGAAGTCAGAGAAATGGATAGTAGTGCCTGCTGGCAAAGCTCCCCGTTAGCCTGGCCCCCATCACGCCGATAGCATAACGCTGGCAAATAGATTCAACATCCTGGACAACGAGAATTTTCCTCCTCTGCCCACTTGTCACTCAACGCAGACGGGGCTTACACAGTTCGGGACGCCCCCTCCAAGACTCTCGGCCTTCAGCGGACCCCCAGCTTCGTTCAGACGCCGCGGTAGTGTGCACTACACCCCAGCTCCTGGTTACAAGGATGGATCACTACCTCCTATTGGCATACTGCATGAGAGTCAGTTTCCGGACTTGGGCTGCCGGCAAACATCATTTGAGTGTGCAGTACAGACACAGTTGGGACCGAGTGACCGGGGGGATACATCTGCTGCTCTGTCCGCGTCGAACCGCAGGGATTCAGGGTGCTCCTCCGCTGTGGATGTGGATCACCGCGACGCGAAGCCAAATCTATCAGTCCTTGTGTTGGGAACTAGGTATGGCCGATATATCGGCGCCGCCGATATTTGTCATTTTTTTCACATATCGGTATCAGTCCGATATGGAAAAATATCAGCCGGTATTTTTTCTTTGAATTATTTACTGCGCTGTAATGTCTTAACGCACTTCAATGCAGCAGCAGTGTAGACGGGCTGCACTGACCTACTAGGGCAGTTCATTCAAATTATCTGAAATAAACAGTGGCTCCTAAAAATAAAGAAACTCCTGCATAAATTCACACGTCTCCAAAAGAAAGTATGTTTTTACTCAGTTTAAACAAAGTGGAGCGGACACTTGGACACCACAGAGATACAGAGACACAAGTTGCTGCTGTTACAACTGGACTAAAACTGCCTCCATGGACATTATTTTGAGTCAGGATTAACATGAATCTTTTTCTGATGGATTGTTGCTACATCTGAGTGGTGAGTGTTGCAAAGGTTTCTCCGTCCTGACGCCAGATTTATAACTTTGTTTGTTAGCGTAGCCTAGCTTCTAACAGGCTAAAGGCAACAACACGTAAACATTACCTTTCTGTCATCATGTAGGTTTACTACAGTGATGATAATGGCTGTATTCACGTTTACTGTGCCCACTTTTGTCATGTTAATGACCCGTGAAAACGAGGTGTTATGTTTGCATTTTCGTGCATATTTAATTACACGCATTTGCGATCGTTAGCGCATTTTACATTGAAAACAATGCCATTCAAAGCTCATGCTAATCTTGTAAATCTACTGTTTGCTTTTTGCCTGCTCTAAACCAACTCTAAATCTTCACATTCTGGCCTCATAAGTTCAGTATAAGATGCTGTTAAAGTGACATTTTGCCATTTTTTTGCAATCAAAATCTTCATACAGAGCTGTCCTCACAGAAGTCCATCAGATTTGTTTAAAGTTAAAACATGTAACTTAAACAACATGGTAGGCCATCCATCCATCCATTTTCTTCCGCTTTATCCGGGGCCGGGTCGCGGAGGCAGCAGTCTCAGCAGAGATGCCCAGACTTCCCGATCCACGCACACCTCCTCCAGCTGTTCTGGGGGACCCCGAGGCGACACCAGGCCAGCTCGGAGACATAGTCCCACCAGCGTGTCCTGGGCCTTCCACGAGGCCTCCTCCCAATAGGACATGCCTGGAACACCTCCCGAGGGAGGCGACCAGGAGGCATCCGGAACAGATGCCCTAGCCACCTCAGCTGGCTCCTTTCGACGTGAAGGAGTAGCGACTCTACCCCGAGCTCCTCCCGGGTAACTGAGCTCCTCACCCGATCTCGGAGGGTGCGCCCAGCCAGACATGGTAGGCTACATGTTTAAATAAAAAATACAATAAATAGTAGCATATTCCCAGTGTCACTGTTTCCCATTAATAGAGGACATGGGTAAAAAGTATAATAATAAATAGGTCTGACTAAATATTTAGCCAAAACAAAATGACATTTCACTCCAACATTGCATTTGATCTTTTAATATTTTTCTAATAAAAAGGATTGTTTGTTTCAGCATAGTGTGTGAGACAGTGTGTCCCAGGCATAAGACATTCCAATAATGGAACGACAATTTGCAAACTTTACAACATTTGAGTGAGCCTTTCTATTGATTTTTAATGTTGAAATAACTATCCGCAAATATCGGATATTGGCCACAGCAGCGAGGCAAATATCGGATATCGATATCGGCAGAAAATGTTCATATCTGACCATCCCTGTTGGGAACGTCCATGGTCCGCAACGTGAGGGTGATTAACGGCCACCCAGGTGCTCTCGTGCAGGACATCAATAACTCTGCCCAAAACATTCTCCAAACATTCTCCTCAATCATCCTTCCGTCTCCACAGTAGTGATCTACGCCGGTACCAACGACCTCAAACTTCAGCAGTGAGAAAAACTCAACCAAGACTTCATTTCACTCATTAACACCATTAAAAACAACAATAAACTTGCATAGTTTCTGGACCATTCTCTGCGCCCCGTTTTGGGGATGGAAAATTTAGTAGAGCGAGGCTGCTCCATTTGTTTTTAAAGAACTACTGCACGAATAATAACATCCCATACGTGGACAATTTCTTAACATTTTTTAACAGGCCTGGACTTTTCAAAAAGGACAAACTACACCCAACTTCACCGGATCCCACCTGTTCTCACAGAACACTCAACTTACAATAGAATCAGCAGCATGAAGGTCTCCCCCCACAGCCACCATAGCGGATATTCCTGTTTTTATCAGCAGAGAGCGCACCAAAGGTAAGACTACTCACACTGTTAATACTAATAACCTCAGAGCTCTCACCAAAGCTCAGTCATCACATAGTTCCTTAGATACTCAGTCCCCTACCACAGTGAACATGGCTCTATTAAATGTCCGCTCTCTGCCGAATAAGTCTTTTATTGTAAATGATTTGATTTTAGATGATAATCTTGATTGTTTGTTTCTAACTGAAACCTGACTGGGTGCGGATGCGAATGCCGTTTTTGCTGAGGCCTCTCCACCTAATTTTAGCAGTGCCTTTTCAACCAGAATTGGAAAAAGGGGAGGTGGCACTGCCTCTATAAGTGTAGCACCCGTACAACCACTCTATATAGGACTTACCCGAGAATGATGGGTGCTTGGGTTCGGTTTACTCACAGGTGGATACCAAAAAGGTTCACCTATTTAAGTGAATGTTGTCAAACAATACCAAACTAATAACTAGCCTATTTAAAATAATGAGACCCAGAGCGAGAGTAACATTTAGGCAAACATTCAAAAAGCCATATTTATAAACTAATTAATTAATTTTACAATTGGACAAAAAAAAGAAAAAGATGTAAAATAGCCTTAAACCTAAGGTACATTTAAGCCTAAAACTAATTTGCTACAATCTAAATGTTCCCTTGAGTTACTGGCCCCTTTAAACCCTGTAGGTAAAACCTTTAAATCCAAATCCCCTTAGCTTGTCCCCAAGTGACAGCACCAACAAACGTTACAAAGGAAAAATGGAACACTGACAAAAAAAAACGTGAACTGTCTCACGCGCACACACTTAAACAACGGTCTAAACTGTACTTTAACGGTGGTGGGCCCACTCACACACACACACAGTACTCACGGCTCCGGAGCATCTTGACCTAAGTCAAACCACCTTCGTTGCAGGCCTGTTTTACTTGTGCAAACCGCACAGCGGGTCGAACCCTCTCATAGGTTTGGATGCTTGAGTGCGTTGCAATAAAACGATGTCTGTTGTCCGGTGCCTTGAGCTCGAGCCAAGATAACGGTCACACTGGTCGGATGTCTTGAGCGCGAGCCAAGATAACGGTCACACTGGTCCAATGGCTTGAGTGCGTTGCAACTGAACGATCTCCGTGGTCCGATAGCTTGAGTGCGTGGCAACGGAAAGGTCTCCGTGGTCCGGTAACTTGAGTGCGTGGCAATAAAACGATTTCCGTGGTCCGGTGGCTTTAGTGCGTTGAAGTGGAGCGGTAACGGTAGCTCAACGTCAGCCCGCGGTTGCTTCTGCCTCGCTAACGTCCGTCCACACAACAGTCCCCTTGGCTCCTCCGGTCCCACGATCGATCCTAGCTCACGAAACCGTTCCTGCGAGGTGAAGGCGACTCACACGCGTTTAACGAGCCTCCCGCTCCGGGTTGTCACGGTCCGTGAACTCCGTTAACGTCCACTGCTCCGGGAGGAAACACATCCAGCTGCTCCGCTCAGGCCCAGGCGCAAAGACAATGTCTCCTGGAACTCTTTTTTCGAACCCCTCCCTCGAGTTTAACAACACACCCCCTTCACGAAACAACAGCCAATCACTATCGACTATTAAATGTATAGCTAGAACTGACCAATGAAATGGCTGACCATACAGCACGAAAAAACTAAAACAAAAACAGTTGTCTCCCGTTCCCATAGCAATAATATGAAATTAATTAAAAGGACACGAAACAACATAACTTGCTTAAACTTACAGTTTAATCTGAACCTAAAGTGACCTATATTTAAATCACTAAGAATATTAATGATCCACTATCATATAATAATGAATATTAGGACAATCACTATAGAAAAAGTAATTAATAAACTACTAGTTTAGCGATTAAAGATGTGTTAAGGATTTATATTAACCCCTAATGTTCTGGTAATGCCCTAATATTCCACCGGGCTACACCCTCCCCTTCTAAAAGGTTTTGATGTCCTCATCAAAAAGGACTTACAGGACTGTAACAGCCCGAAGCTTAAGGGAAGAGGTCGAATTAGAACAAGTGAAACACAACGCCATGGGGTGGCACCAGAGGGTTTGACAGGGGCTTCGCCTGGAGTCTCTGTAGATTCCACTTCCCACCAACACTCCGTGGCTTAGGACAGTAACTGGATGCTCACAGGGTTTACCAAGTTCATCATAGCTCAGCTTGACCACTGGACGAGTGACTCTCTTTGAACGTTCCACTTGCTGAATTTCCACTTCATTGCTTTGACTTGAGTTGTGCTCTGCTCCCCCTTCTAAACCGTTGACTTCTGGATCAGCGTTGGGAGGCAGGCTTGGAATCTCACTGACAACTGACTCTGCATCAGCCTCATCCTGAGCTTGTCTTGACATGTCATTGACTGGTTGAGATTGGCTTATTGACAGCTCTGGGTGTGTCTGGAGCTTGTCCCAGTTGATTTCCCAGTGTCTTGTCCACTGTGCCTCCTCATACTCAGACTCAGAAGACATATCTTCTTCGTGGTTGTTTGACTGTAGCTGTTCTTTTGACTTTTGTTGTGATCTTGTTACATGTCTTTGTGGTGGCTGCTCTTCACCATCGTCCACAGGGAGTCTCACGAGGTAACCGATGGGTAGGAGATGATTACGATGGATGGTCTTCTCCACTCCCATACCTCTCTCTGGCTTGATCTTGTAGACTGGTACGTTTGGCAGTTTCTCCACCACAACATATGGTAAGGGTCTCCATTTACATTTCAGCTTGTGTTTGCCTTGAACTCCGAAGTTTCTCAGCAGAACTCTGTCACCTTTGTCCAGCACTTGTTCTTTGACGTGCTTGTCATGTGCTTTCTTGTTTCTTTGGTGGTTCTTGTCTGAGGTCTCCGTAGCTAGAGTGTAGGCTCTTTGGAGGTCTCTCTTGAGTTGTATTACATACTGATGGTAGGACTTGGTCTTTGGACTTGTATCGGCCACGCCAAAACAAATGTCAACTGGTAGACGAGCTTCTCTGCCGAACATTAACAGATAGGGCGAGTAACCAGTAGCTTCATTCTGTGAACAATTGTAGGCGTGAACCAGTTGACTGATCTTTTGACTCCACTTTTGCTTCTGCTTTGGATCAAGAGTGCCCAGCATCGACAAAAGCGTACGGTTGAATCTTTCTGGTTGAGGATCCCCCTGCGGATGGTAAGGAGATGTTCTTGATTTTCGAATGCCTAACATCTTCAGGAGATCTTGGATCAACTTGCTTTCAAAATCACGCCCCTGGTCTGAATGTATGCGAGCGGGAAGACCATAGTGCACAAGTACCGCTCACACAGGATCTTGGCTACAGTGATTGCTTTCTGATCTTTGGCTGGAAAAGCTTGAGCATAACGGGTAAAATGGTCCGTCACAACAAGGATGTTGGCATAACCTTGAGAGTCTGGTTCAAGGGACAGGAAGTCGATACACACAAGGTCTAGAGGGCCTTGGCTGGTTATCTGGTTCAATGGAGCGGCTTTTTGGGGCAGGGCTTTGCGGGTGATGCACTGGCCACAACTTTTGACATACTGCTCCACTTCAGCTCCCATCTTCGGCCAGTAAAATCGGTCTCTGATTAGTTCGAGTGTCTTTTCTATGCCCAGGTGACCAGACTCGTCATGTAGGGATTTCAAGACCATGGTGACATACTCTTTGGGTAGAACTAGCTGCTGCACTTCAGACCCTTTTCTTTGAACATTTCTGTAGAGCAGGTTTTCTCTGACGACAAGCTTGCTTACTTCTTTGTTGAGCAGTGTTGAAGTCGGGTTGTCAGAAGAGGCAAATGGTGGACCACCACTCAGTGACTGTTTGACTGGAGCAATAGTGGGGTCACGATCTTGGGCTTGGACGAGGTCTTTACGACGGAGCTGCGTTAATGAACCAAGATCCAGCCGAACTGGGTAGGCGAAGGACTCAGGAATGGCCTTCGGGGACACTCCGAGTGACTCTGCGACGGTTGTGGATTCTTTGTGGGTTTCTCTGCACTTGATTTGTTTGCAGAGAGCTTTGACACAGTCCGGAGATACACTTTGCCACTCTTCATTGGTATCGGAAACAGGGTTGCGAGAGAGTGAATCAGCGTCTATATTGCTGCTGCCTGGTCTATACTGCAGGGTGAAGTTGTAGGTAGACAGGGCGGAGAGCCAGCGATGACCCGTTGCGTTGAGTTTGGCGGTCGTGAGAATGTATGTGAGTGGATTGTTGTCTGTTCTCACAGTAACTGAGCTCCATATAAATAGTCGTGGAACTTGTCAACCACAGCCCACTTGAGTGCCAAAAACTCGAGCTGGTGCACTGGATAGTTCTTTTCAGAGGTACTCAGCTTGCGGCTGGCGAAGGCGACTGGTCTTAACCCTTCTGGGTACTCTTGATTGAGAACTGCGCCCAGGCCTTGATAACTTGCATCGATGTGAAGTATGTAGGGCTTGGTCGGGTCAGCGAACGCCAGCACAGGTGCGGTTGTGAGGCAGTGGATGATCTTTTGGAAGGCCTCTGAGCAGGACTTGTCCCACCGGTCACCGAAGGGCTCTTTCTTTTTGTAATAGATCTTGTCTGGTGAAGGATTGGATTTTTATTCTTTTGCGTGGGAGGATAACCTTTGCACAGCTCGGTTAGCGAACGCACGATGATGGAGTAGTTCTTTATAAATCTGCGGTAATAGCCACAGAACCCCAGGAAAGACTGCAGAGATGTGAGGTCTGTAGGCTGCTTCCACTTGGTCACAGATTCCACTTTGGCTGGGTCTGTGGCGATGCCATGCTCTGAGACGATGTGCCCAACATAGGTGACTTGAGGGCGACAGAACTGGCACTTATCCAGGGACAGCTTAAGGCCAGCTTCTTCAAGGCGGGTCATGACTTTGAGGAGTCTTTGTTCATGTTCCTCTAAAGTGTTGCCAAACACAATCAGGTCGTCCAGATAAACAATGACCTCGAGCATATGCATGTCACCAACAGCCTTCTCCATCAGTCTCTGGAATGTTGCAGGTGCACCAGTAATTCCCTGCGGCATCCGCTCAAACTGGAAGAAACCCAGAGGACATATGAATGCTGTTTTTTCTTTGTCCTCGTCAGCCATCGGGATCTGATAGTAACCGCTGCGCAGATCCAACACCGAAAACCACTTGCTGCGGACAAACAATCAAGGGTGTCGTCAATGCGAGGCACGGTGTACTGATCTGGAATGGTTCTGCGGTTCAGGGTGCGGTAGTCGACACACATGCGAAGTTGGCCATTCTTTTTACGTGCAAGGACAATCGGTGAAGCATATGGGCTCCTTGATTCCTTTATGATTCCAGCAGCCAACAGACCTTGTAGGTGACGCCGGAGATCATCCAAGTCAGCAGGAGCAATGCGACGAGACCGCTCTCTGAAAGGAGTGTTATCGTTGACACGTATGTGATGCTCTACTCCTTTGGCCAAACCAACATCCCACTCATCTGTGGAGAACACATTGGAATGCTGAGCAAGCTTTGTACTAAGTCGCTCTTTCAACTCGTTGCTGATGGGGGAATCACTCAATTAAACAAGGAGGGGTCCATAGCTGGAACAGTGTTTGCATTGGAGCTTGGTGTATCTGTCACAACGTCAGCGACATGCAAATGTGCGATCACAGTCCCCATAGGAATGGCAGTTGGCTTTAGAGACTCGTTGCGCAGAAGCACCAGGAACTTGTTAGGGTCTAACATCTTGGAGAACAACACTGTTGGTTGGACTAGAACACTTGGAGGGAGAGCAGGTGAGTGAGCACGTTCAGTGATGAGGATAATGTCTCCAATGTTTTTTCTTCTCTTTGACTTTGCAGATGGCAATGTGTTCTGTGCCAGGGGGTATTACAAGAGGACCAGGACCTGTCCACTTTACTTCAGCAACAGGTAAGTTGGGGTCGTCTTTAGAAATCTTTGTGTCAGGAGCAGGTAAGTAGCTTTCTTCGTGCACTTGGACTTTGACTGACTTGACGTTTTCCATGACTTTCTGTGTGGCTTTTGACTGAAAAGGCCGGACACCGCTGACATTGGTGCCGATAAGAACAGGTATTGTCTCGGAACAACGAGGGTCAGGACACACCAGCGCCAGGACAGGAACAGACTTGACTTTGTTAGACTTTGACGTCTTTGGCCATTCCAGCTCAACTTGGATGTAGCCTTTATAGGGGTAACTGTCCTTTGACTCACTTAGGCCCCATATGGATAGACCGGTCACAGGGTTCAGCGGGATGTGTGGCAGGTTTTCCGCGTACCAGCTGTCAAAGATGATGGTAACTTGGGAGCCGCTGTCCATGAGCGCAGTGCAGGGGTTGCCATTTATATTTACTTGGGCAGTAGAAGGAGGTCCGACGAGACCTTCTGGCAAACTGTGGGTCCGAACGTTGGCAGAGCTTCTCTTGACGTTTGCATTGTTATTCTTTGCTCTGGCCTCGTCAGGTCTCTGGTTTTGCTTGGACTTTCTTTGAGCTTGCAGAGTTTCTGTATTACTTTGGGATAGTTCTCAGGAACGACGCATTTAGTTGCAACGTGCCCATCTTCACCACACCGGTAACAGAAGAAATCACTTGAGTCTCGGGGAGTGAAAGTTCTTTGCGGTTGGGGCTTAGACTGAGTGTCTCTTTGTCGGGGCTCAGTGGCTGTACTGTACTTGGGCTTGACTGACATGACTGAGACTTGCTTTCGGAGTTTTACGACTTCTTTCTTTAGAGCTTGTACATTTCGGTCTTCAGAGCTCTCTGTTGTGGCAGTGACAGATGGGAAAAAGTTTTCCAACTGACAACTTGGCATTGGAGAGGACGTAGTGAGCTCACATACTTGAGTTCTGAGTTGGTGTATTTCTGCTTTTAAATCTCTGAGCTCAGTGTCTGAGGTTACCGTGGCACTTTTGGCATAAACAGCTTTGGACGGCTGTAGTCTGCGGCGCGAAGCTTCATGCTCCTCTTCCTGCCGTATCTCATTGAGTAGCTGCAGGAACGTGGGAGGATTGTCACGTCGTTCTCTCAGTCTGAGATTCAGGATCATTAAGTCAGATCTGGTGGCCCCTTTGATGAGCTGGTCGAGGCGAGCGTAATCTGTGTTGTCTGCCTCTATACCACCTTTTTGGACGACTTTATTTAGGACTCGCTCCATGCGCCTCAGAAACTCGGACAGTCTCTCACTTGGGTGTTGGCACAGCATTCTGAAGGTAAAATAGAGTTCTTCACCGCTTTCTGGGGCACCAAACGTATTTTCGAGAATGTCCAGGTATTCAATAGACGTTGCGCTAGGGTCATTGAATCGGACAGCTTGCAGGACCTCTAGTGCAGGACCTTTTACACTTTCCATAATCCTCATCCTCTTTTCTCTTTCAGGGCGTTCACATTCCTCAATCAGGAGTCTGGCTTGATCAACCCAATTTTCCAACTGTTCTTCTCCAGAGGGTGTGGGCGTAACCCCTGAGAAGGTTCGCAGTCTTCTGAATGGGTCACTGCTTGTGGGCTTTTGTGTCTGTTGGAAGATTTCACCAACAGCTTTGATGATAGCCTCAGGAGTGGACGCTTGCAGTGGGGGCAGAAGATTGGAATGAGTTTGTGGCACATTTGGACCATCACCGGTTGACTCATTCTCCGGCGCAGAAGCTCCAAAGATTCTCCATGGCACAGCAGAACCCTCGGGAAATACATCGACAGGAATGGCGTTTGTATTGACCTTCTCTCTGCACTCACACAGCACAGTTAGACTTTGAGAATGCGGGTCAAACATCCTTCCTCTCACTTTGACTCTCCCAAGTGCTTTGATAGTCTGCAGTGTTTCTTCAATGGTATTTACTTCAGCTTCTGGAGGAACGTCTTTCAACAGCAGAGCTTTGGCTAGGTCTATGCCTTCTCCAACACACCAGTTCTTCAGCTGAGCCATCTCCCCGGGTTGTGCAGTTACGGTGATCACTTGTCAAGACTAAATTTGATTGGCTTTAAGTGATATAAGCGTTTAAAATGTACAGTGTAAAACTAGGTTTAGTTAGTGCGACTTTAACTTTAAGTAAAGACTAAGGAGGTTTAATGTCTAAACTACGCTTCTCTGGGTCAACTAAGTTTAGTGCTAGTTTATTACTATTTTAGAGCTAATTTATCCCAGCGGTGCCTCCATTCTATGTAGCACCCGTACAACCACTCTATATAGGACTTACCCGAGAATGATGGGTGCTTGGGTTCGGTTTACTCACAGGTGGATACCAAAAAGGTTCACCTATTTAAGTGAATGTTGTCAAACAATACCAAACTAATAACTAGCCTATTTAAATAATGAGACCCAGAGCGAGAGTAACATTTAGGCAAACATTCAAAAAGCCATATTTAATAAACTAATTAATTAATTTTACAATTGGACAAAAAAAAAGAAAAAGATGTAAAATAGCCTTAAACCTAAGGTACATTTAAGCCTAAAACTAATTTGCTACAATCTAAATGTTCCCTTGAGTTACTGGCCCCTTTAAACCCTGTAGGTAAAACCTTTAAATCCAAATCCCCTTAGCTTGTCCCAAGTGACAGCACCAACAAACGTTACAAAGGAAAAATGGAACACTGACAAAAAAAAACGTGAACTGTCTCACGCGCACACACTTAAACAAACGGTCTAAACTGTACTTTAACGGTGGTGGGCCCACTCACACACACACACAGTACTCACGGCTCCGGAGCATCTTGACCTAAGTCAAACCACCTTCGTTGCAGGCCTGTTTTACTTGTGCAAACCGCACAGCGGGTCGAACCCTCTCATAGGTTTGGATGCTTGAGTGCGTTGCAATAAAACGATGTCTGTTGTCCGGTGCCTTGAGCTCGAGCCAAGATAACGGTCACACTGGTCGGATGTCTTGAGCGCGAGCCAAGATAACGGTCACACTGGTCCAATGGCTTGAGTGCGTTGCAACTGAACGATCTCCGTGGTCCGATAGCTTGAGTGCGTGGCAACGGAAAGGTCTCCGTGGTCCGGTAACTTGAGTGCGTGGCAATAAAACGATTTCCGTGGTCCGGTGGCTTTAGTGCGTTGAAGTGGAGCGGTAACGGTAGCTCAACGTCAGCCGCGGTTGCTTCTGCCTCGCTAACGTCCGTCCACACAACAGTCCCCTTGGCTCCTCCGGTCCCACGATCGATCCTAGCTCACGAAACCGTTCCTGCGAGGTGAAGGCGACTCACACGCGTTTAACGAGCCTCCCGCTCCGGGTTGTCACGGTCCGTGAACTCCGTTAACGTCCACTGCTCCGGGAGGAAACACATCCAGCTGCTCCGCTCAGGCCCAGGCGCAAAGACAATGTCTCCTGGAACTCTTTTTTTCGAACCCCTCCCTCGAGTTTAACAACACACCCCTTCACGAAACAACAGCCAATCACTATCGACTATTAAATGTATAGCTAGAACTGACCAATGAAATGGCTGACCATACAGCACGAAAAACTAAAACAAAAACAGTTGTCTCCCGTTCCCATAGCAATAATATGAAATTAATTAAAAGGACACGAAACAACATAACTTGCTTAAACTTACAGTTTAATCTGAACCTAAAGTGACCTATATTTAAATCACTAAGAATATTAATGATCCACTATCATATAATAATGAATATTAGGACAATCACTATAGAAAAAGTAATTAATAAACTACTAGTTTAGCGATTAAAGATGTGTTAAGGATTTATATTAACCCCTAATGTTCTGGTAATGCCCTAATATTCCACCGGGCTACACCAGCATAAATACTCTTGCCACCAAACCTATTTTATTCGATCAATACACGAGTTTCGAGCACTACGCAATTATTTTTAGTAACCCCCGATTTTATGTGTCACTGTCTATAGACCGCCCAAAAGACGTCCCCTTTTTATTAATGAATTCTCAGACTTTCTATCTATTTTACATACCTCCTTTAATAAGATCATTTTAACCGGTGATTTTAATCTACACATAGACAACGTTTTAGAGCCCATTACTGCCGAGTTTTTAAATGTTCTTAATTATATGGATTTCACCCAACACGTCACACAGCCAACTCACGAGAAAGGGCACAGTCTGGACCTGGTCATCACGTATGGCCTGTCCACTACTGTGTCCTCTGTTATCGACTTGGCCGTCTCTGACCATTACTGTGTGTTTTTTAATGTCACTGGTTTTATCCAGCGAGAATCGGCAAAAACTGTGAGGAAACGTAATTTGACCCCTGAAGTGGCTGCAAAATGTATTGATGCTTTACAACAAATTCCTCCTGTGATTTTCAATCAATCAATCAATCAATGGTTTTGTATAGCCCAATATCACAACAGGAGTTGCCTCATAGGGCTGCACCGAACATTAAGGCAATAAAACAGAGCAGTAAATAAGACAATGTAAAGTTCAGGCGAATCAAGTACCCAGGCAAACATAATGTCCAAATAAGCGTCAGCAGTAGGTGGTGACGAGCGGCGCGGGTGTCCCCTGTCCTTAGACTCTCCAGCACGGCAAGGAAAAACTCAAAAACCCAAGGGGAGAAAAGAGAAACCTTGGGGAGAACCACAGATGGAGAGATCCACTCCCATGGACGGACAGGCTATAGAGACCCAGGGCCGATGGAGTCCCTCAGCAGACGGGCCAAGATCGCAGACCGTCTAGTCCTTGTTGTGAATCCAGTAGGCAGGGTCCTCCATTCAGCCGGGTTCTTCTATTCAGCCGGGTTCCTCCGCTCGATCTAGACAGACACTCCCGAGGGGAGTGGGACAGGAGAGGAGGAGGAGACTAGTGATGAACAGACTACAGATAATATAAATATTGTATCATAATGAGACAAAGTTTGCAGTAAGAAGAAGAAGAGGATAGCGCTCAGTGTACCGTACTTCCCACAGCAGTGTTTCTCTTAGGCAGCTTTACTTCAGGCTGTGGGTTACAGCTTACCTAACTGACCTGATCATAAGCCAATTCAAAGAGGTACGTTTTTAGCCTAGTCTTAAATGTAAGGACTGTGTCTGCTTCTTTAACATGAGCTGGAAGTTTATTCCATAAAACCGGAGCTTGGTAGCTAAAGGCTCTTCCTCCTACAGTGATTTTGGAGACTCAAGGAATCACTAGTAGCCCTGAGTTTTGAGAGCGGAGTGCTCTGGTTGGCCGATATAGAACTATAGTGTCTAGTGATTTTACCTGCTAACTGCGATTTTATTGTCGACAATTTTAACATTAAACTACTCATCGCCCTCAATGCAGTTGCACCATTCAAACTTCAACAAGATTAATCCCAAACCCCTCCCCCCTGGAGAAACGAGGAGCTAAAGCAACGCAAGAGAAATTGCAGGAAGGCCGAGAGGAGATGGAGGAAATTCAAAATAAAGAGAAAATGATTACATATTCCGTGCTCAACAAAAGACCTACAATACAGACCTGCTTTTACCTTATGAACCTTCATGGCCCTTCGCTCGTCCGGCAGGGGTCTCCTAGTGATTCCTAAAGTCAACAGAAAGACTCACAGCGAGGCGTCTTTCCAATATTATGGCCCTCGCCTCTGGAACGACCTGAGGAGGAGCTCAGGACTGCAGAGAACATTCATGTATTTAAGAGCAGGCTCAAGACTCACCTATTTAGCTTAGCTTGTAACTGATATCTATTTATCTAGTCCTAATTATATATAATGATGCCGGGCGTATTGTTTCAAAAGTTGTAATCTGTAAAGCACTTTGTGACACCTTTCAGTATGAAAAGCGCTTTATAAATAAAGTTTGATTGATATTGATGATGAATCCAAACCCCATCATAGCTGACTGGGCACAGGTGAATATGGAACAACATGGTGGCCGCGATCTCGGGATAGCAGCATACCTACACTAGGACCAGGGCAGAAGATGACCTTGCATGCTTAACAACTTCCTTAACCTCTTTCCATGATGGCGCTTCCGTGCTCAGCATTGAGGTGGGTAGATCAACCTCGTGAAGGTCCTGCAAGCTTTCTAGGGGCTCAGGGGAATCCGTGTATGGTTCGTTCCTTGTTTTTTTTTATTGCAAAATAAAATAAAACAATCAAAATCATTGGTTTGTTTTATTGTTTTCTGTATTTGAAAACAAAATTACTAAATAGAAAAAACGCCATCTATAAAATGGGCATTTTTCTCATTTATTTACATGTTGTTTCTATATTTGACTGTCCGCTGAATTGATGAGACTAAACGGGTATCGGTGTAACCTGCTGTGGAGCTGTGCGTCAGGTCGCACGGCAGCTCCATCACTGACTAAAGCCCCTGAAACTGACTGTGCTCGGGTACCGTGAGTTCAGGCTCCCCAGGGCTCATTCACGCCAAACCAGAGGGGAAAGATACACGCCTAATGGTCAGCCATGGGATCTGGATATGTCCCCACCAGGATGGCCAAGTTGTCCACACAAAGCCCATGTGTCTGCATCTTTCACAAAGATTTTACACAGATCAAGGAACTTTAGGCTCGAAGAGAAGGCGAGCATTACAACACTTTTTGTTTTGTGTCGATCTTCTCAATTTCAGACTGCAACTGAGCTCTATGCAGTCTGTCGAATAGAGCTGTTCAGAAATGTGTGTCAAGTCTGAAGGTAGCCAGCCTCTAATCGCCATGGGCCTGATGTTCCTCAGTTGCATGTGCCTACAACGACTTCACGAAAGCGAAATTTTAACTTTTACAGATTTTATAACCTGACTTATAAAAAGCTTAAAAACTAAACAAGATCAAAAAATGAAAAACAACAAAATGGCCATTTTTAAGCATTAAAGGTGCTATGCGCAACTGTAAATGTTAAAAATAACCGTTTTCTAACCCATACATGCTTAAACAATTGCCTGATGTGCTGAATGAGTTCCTGTCTGATCACTGCCATTGTCCCTATAATCCTGTGCAGTCAAATAAATATGAGTGATTCGGGTCGGAATCTTAAGGTTTGAGCCTGGGCGTGACGTCATGCGCGTTCACGCGCACCTGGCTAGCTCAGTCTGGGAGTTTGTGTATTCGCCGCCATTATCCGCATCAGCGAAGACTCCAGCGACTTTTGCCAAAGTAGAGGATGGATTGTAAGAGAAGATGAACTCCAGTTCATCCCAAACAGCAATGCAAACTCCACGTAAGATAAAGAAGATAAAACGTTTGTCTAGTTCAACCAAAAAGGGCAAATTGGAGTCAGACAGGCGTCGGAGTAAGACGAGAGTCAACATCGGAAAGACATTCAACAAATGGGGAGACCTCAGCTCCGCTCTCGGGCTCAAACGGACCCTCAGTTGGCTTTCTTCTTGCTAAAATGGTAAGATACAGTCTGTAATGTCTGATACGGTAAATCTATGTGAACAAATGACGATGCGTAATAGTTGTAATGCTATGTGTTTAGCGTGTAGTGTAGCGTATAGTGTAGCGTTAGCTAAATGTAGAATCAGAATTGGTTTTATTGTCATGGTCAGTGGACAGGTTCACAAACTAGGAATTTTGTCCGGAGCAATCGTACAACATAAAACATATAACATAAAAGATGCTAACTATGTTTTTGTGTATGGTTTACCGGTAGCCTTTTGTGTTTGGCTAACGTCTTCAAAATGATGCAAAATGCTAAAAAGAGCTCATGTCTTTGACCAACACGGCTGAATTTTCAACGCCGTTGTGTATATATGTTTTCTTTTTCGTCAAAATCAGTAAAATGTTCCCGGGAATGTGGTACATTTTGCATGTAGTTTATATGAGGTATGAGGGGAGAAAACATGTTACTTGATAGGCTAACGTTGCTGTTACTGTGTACTCGATTCTAATAATTTGTTATTTGTGAAGAGCGCAGCCCATATACATTTGTAGTCATTGTTTAGTCCTACTTTAGACCTGGTTTATTCATAGTCTAGACCTAGTTCAGACCTGGTGTAGTCCTGGTTGTGTTCTGAGTTAGTCCTCCTGAGTTGGTCCTGGTTTAGATGGTGTGTAAATTGCAAATAAATAATAATAATAATCTCTTTTTACTTCGTCTGAGGTCAATAATGTATTAATAATTGTATGTGCATTTTTTCAAATATTATTGGCTAAGATACTTTGTTTTCTTTTGTACAGGATAGAGTTTGAGCGAGAACTGGCCACAAACCCATATGACTCCGATTATGTCGCCCCTATATCTTTGTGGTATGTTTTGTCATAATGCAATTCCTACAGTCTTTTCCTTGTAAAGGTGTGAATAAATGTTTTTGTTACACAGCACTGGTGGTCCAATGCAGAATCAAATGGATGAACTTCTCATCATTGGGCTAGAAGAAGCTGTCATGGCATTTGTGACCGGGTCTGCTGTTATAGTGGAGTGGGTGAGTACTACATGGCTATGTAGTGTTTTATAAAAAGTCATGAACAACAATATCAAATGGAAAATAATGTAGGTGCATTTGTAATGCTTATTCTTTATCTGCATAGTTTTGCCCACGTGGACACAAGTTGTGGATGTGAACAACCAGCCGTTGCTCAAACATGGGACGCAAGGACTTTATGCTTGCAGCAAACGGCTATTGTCTGGGAATAATTACACCAAGATCGCCCTCTTCTTCAAATACATGAACAGAGAATGGTGACATCTTCTACTGTGGATACAGCATTTCTACTGCGTACCAGCTGTAAGGGAGTTTTGGACAGAGAAGAGGGCTGCCATTATCAACCGATTACAGACTAAAAACAGTGTTGTTGCCCTTGGTAAGTAATAAACTGCATGTATTTGCAAATCCTCAAATAGCTACATGCATCTGTATTTCTGTTTTAGCTGACGAATGGAGTCCTCAGGTAATTCAGTGGTTTATGTGCTTTGTCTCTGGACTTTTTTTTTCCGTAAGTAAATCTGAATATTTTTGTATTTGAGATAATGATAATGTAATGTTTGTGTTTTATAACAAGGAGAGATTCATGGAGAGGGGCGTTTTCCATTCCCTACGCCCCGGATCTACCTTTGCCTTTTCATATGAAGCCAGGACATTTCTTGCAGCGTTGGACTACAACCACCACAACCACAAAGGCCAAGTGTTGTAAGTGATTACTTTATGACTTTCCTATATAATGCATGTTTTGGGAACTAATGTCATAATTTGTTCTGCAGGCAAGAAGACTGTACAGCAAGAAGTCACAGACCGGATACAAAGAGGTAAAAGACTACAGTTACATCCCTGACCTGCAGACAAAAATTCTAGGAATACAACTTCAGTCTGCAGGAGAACTCTCAAGAAAACGAAGCTTGAGACCAGATGAACCTTGGTTTCTGGGACCTCTGTTTGGCATTGTGCCCCCTCCTACAGCTGATCTGGTGCAGTCACAAGTCCACAGAGGGCAGGTATGTTGTGTTAGTTTTTCATTGTTTTACAATGAACATTTGTTTTTTCTTTTAGTGTGTATTTATGCAAGATTCCTATTTTCATTAATATTTTTGCAACATCACTTCCATGTCCTTTTCCATAATAAAATAACTGTTCTAATGGCAAAAAATGTATGTTTTGTTTTTCTAGGAGATGCCATCAGCTCCCTGAACAGACTCCAAGTCAAACATAAGCAGTGCATATTTATTTATTTTTACAAACATGGAATTATTTACAATAAAGCCGTTTCTTCCCTAATTCGTAGCCATATTTTCTGATGTGCTCACTACTTGTTTATTGCCTGAATGGTGCTTCTTTATAGCCAACATAAATGCCAAAAGGGTCAGGATAATTGTCTGTCCTCCTCACTGATCAGTCTAGATCTTGATTGTCCTCTGCACCTTCCCGGCCTCCTTCCCTGCCCCTGCTGCCCTCAGTGCTTCTCTCCACAGGAACATCAAATTGATTCGAGCTGTAATTCTAAAGGAAAAAATAAAATATGTTGTTATTGTGATAAAATACATGCTGTATTATTCTACACATCACAGGAAAGAAAATACAATGATAAAGGGATACTTATTGTACTTCCCTCATATTGTACAGCAATATGCCCGGTCTCTTTCCCTGCAAATATGACCTTGTACTGAGTGAACTAATTCCATGTTATGTGTACAGGTAACCTTTTTTTCCCCCTTCTAAATGTCTAAACTAGTGAAACTTGTTTGGGGCACTACATACCTTGCTCAGGGACAGTAGTTGAAAAGTATTGGCACAATTCACAGAAATGTTTATCAATGTGTACTGTCCCTGTCAAAATACCTAATAAATATTTAGGTAAATTAGTTCAGCTTTGTGGAGTGTGATGTAAAATGCTGGTATGTAAGCTTCATAATTAGAAAACAATGTTGAGCAAATTAGTCTCTAATAATGATATACTGCTATTGGAATATGCTACTTAGCAGATTAATAAAACAGGCTAAACCCCAGTAAATATTCGGTGGATTAGGCTGTTTTAGCTTAGAAGGTAATGTCAGAGCCATTTGATTATTAGTGTACTAGCTTGAGACATTTTAGTACTTTTTGACCAACTAATAGGGTGTTTGGTGTGATTCTTATTTTTTTAGCTTATACAAAGTAATAACTTATTCATGAACGCATTTCCATTACACAAAACAGGTCAAAATGGTGAAAAACGTTTTCTCCTACTACCCCCGTTTTTCCTCTCAAACATTAATATGTAGTTTACTCAAATGCAAATTCCATTCACATATTCAAATTAACTTACAGATTTATAACTTTCTTACCTCTGTAGACATTACGAGTCTAAACAAAAGATTTGTGCAATCGCTGTCGCGTATGTGTTCTGAACTGCTCGTGCTCGTGCAAGCGTGCGTGTGTTCCATGAGCGTGCACAACTCTGGATGCAATTCCGCTTGTCGCCAAAGGGGTCATAGTTCTGCAAGAACTCATAAACTTGCGTTGTGCACCTTTAACAATAAAAATAAAATGTATAGGAAAAATAAATGTATGCTTTCAAAGCTTTAACATCTGTGCTTCTTTTGGTCTGTGCATTGCCTGTGATTTTGCACGTGAAGGCAAAATCCATAACCTCAGGATCTTTAAATTCAAAATGACTTACTTAATGACTCCCACCTCAGCAGTGATGGCACGCTGCGAGAGGCCCTGCTTATGGAGCTCAACAACCCGAACACGCCTTTGCATCAGGACATCATGACAGTGTAAAATACCTGACAGAAAATGACACTAAACCCACATTTTTGCACTGATTTGGCTTTCTAAAGGCATGTGGTCCTAAACTTTTCATCAGCTGCAAAACGGCCTAATTCAGTTTATTTGTTGTTTTCAATAAAAGGTTCTCTCTAAGAAATGTTTTCTCTCGCTCCCATTTACCAGTCCAGGTTAGTCACATCAGTTACTAAAAGTAACCCGTCCAGGTTAGTCACATCAGTTACTAAAAGTTACCCGTCCAGGTTAGTCACATGAGATCCTCCTGAATCAACTCTGCTTTGAGTCAGTCACTAACTGAATGTGACACTGATGTTATGTGTGCTAAAGTTTAGGGCAGAGTGAGAGTCGATATCAGCCTCGGCCTGTTGTCGTAGCAACTGAACAAGATAGTGATTTGACTGAGATACGGGGCCCTTGTGGCTGTGGGGGCCCGACGCTAAGTTTCCCTGCTCAGACTGGAGTTGGAGGCGTCTCAGTGTGAGTTGTAGGCCTTGTAGTTTCCCCCAGACAAAAAAAAAAGTCCAAATGTGCACTCTAATAGAACAATAATATGCACAAGTCCCTAATATTCAAACAGTTAAAGTGCTGATGACATTCGCTGTAGCTACTTAAGGCTGATTTGTTCTAAATTGCTCTTAAATATTATTTAAATATTATTAAATATTATTTATGTGGATTGTTATTACATAATGCGTTGGGGACGTTTATTTCAAAATGAAGGGACAATTTTATTACATTGGACTTTTATTTCGTAATGCAGCGATATTACATAATGCAGTGTTATTACATAATATTACATAAAGCGGCTTAAATGGACTGAAAACTTCAGGGGCTTTTTTTATTTTTCACAGACACAGTGACATTTCTTAGCGCATCCTACGTCATTCCAGTTGTCCCGCCGTCATGATTGACACTACAGCACAATGTTCTGTAGATCCCTTGTTGTTCGGCTCACCGGGATACCAAAAGCTGAAAGGAAAACAGTTATTGAGAAATGGATTTGTTCAGCGTGAGTGGATATTTATAGAACCTTGTGTTAAGCAATGAGCCGTCCACCCATCTCCAAACGCCCTCCTGCTCCAAGTCACTCAGTCCAATCCATCTGTCTCCACAGACATACGTGCAAACTCCTGAGTAAGAGAGAAGCTGTTAAACCATATGTACAGTTGTGTCATGTGGGTCCATGTCTGCAGACCTGCTCCTGAATGCTGTTGATGATTATGAGGTCTGCTCCTTTCTCCTGACAGAACTTCCTGCTCTCGTTCCAGCTCTGCTCTGTGGTGGATTGCAGATACCAACTACCTTTAAAATACTGCCAGCCCTCAGAGGTGAGATTCTCTGAAAATACAGATGATTATGTATTCAAAATGTATATTCGACTTCTTTAGAGTGAATACATAAACTATCTAAAGTAAATTTTATTTATTAGTTTATTTGGTAGGGACAGTGCAAGTTAATGAAAAAGCCACACCGGATTGTAGCCTTGGGCTAATTTTCCATCCATGGTTCCCCATGCGCACTCTCAAACACACTCTCATTCATCCTGGCCTATTGTACATGTTTTTAGTGGTAGGGGAAACCGGAGTACCCAGAGGAAACCTACGCAGACACGCGGAGAACATGCAAACTCCACACAGAAAGGCCCCGTCCCTGGTGGGAATCAAACCCGGGACCTTCTAGCTGTGAAGCACAAGCGCTAACCGCTGTACTACTGTGCCCGCGGTAGATAAAGTAAACTTGCAAATTTAATGTACAGCATGAAGAAACTATGCAACTTAGTTTAGTTTAGTTTAGTTTATTTATTTATTTATTTTTTGAGCAGTTTACATTTTAACAACATTCATATTCACATTATTCTATTACAGGAGCTCAAAAAAAGGAGTAGGCTGAAGCCAGAAGCTTATACGTATATACGCCTACAATATAATAAACATTTACATTTCCCGGTGATACTGCACAATCCGTCTGTATCCAAAATAATAATTCAAAAAACAAAACAACAAAAAAAAGCTCAATTCCAGAGGCGGGTAGTACTCAATTACATTTACTCAAGTACATGGACTTAAGTAACTTTTAAAAGTGATGTACTTTTAGAGTATTTTATCCATACAGTACTTAACATTTCTACTGTACTCTTGCGTGAATAAAAATAATAGTTACATTTTCCATCCAAAGAAAAGTTTCAAAACAGCATCAAGAAACAACATTTACCTATGGATTACTACAATGAATCGTCTTGAAGTTTATCATTAAATAGACATCAAACAAAACTTATTTCTACAGAGTCCAAACTGGAGAAATTTACGGATTATATATCGGACTTGATCACATCTTATACAATCTTCTTTCTTTGTGCTGTAAATCTGTGGTTCTCAACTGGTATGGCATTGAGACCCACAATCCTCCTGGGATGACAAGCTGTGACCCAAATATAGGGATGGGAATTGATAAGATTTTGTTGATATCAATGCCAATCAATAATTTGACCTATCGATTTGATTCTTTATCGATTCTCTTATCGATACCTGACGTGTCTGTGTGTTGGGGAAAAGCAAGAAATGAAAAAAAGACACATTGTTAGTTTTCCCAAGAAAAAAATATTAATTAAATTAAGCAAGTTTCCAAATATACTGTGGCTCTTGCTGGCATCCTCTAAAATATAATGGTAACATTTGTACTTTTCTGTAAGTGTCTGTAACTTGTAACAGACTGGTGCTGTGTTGTAACACCTAAACAACAGGACTCTCTCAGCCCAAACCCTACAGATTTTCATCTATTTCTGCTTCATCCGGCGCTACATTCTGCTTCCCCCTGCACACTCATAGCGGAGATGGGGAGAGGTAGACCCGCTCACAGTACACTCAGGGCGGGGACAGGCGGCTGCAGCCTCCGCTCTGAGCACCGGGCCTGAGCAGAGGCTCAGACCAGGTCAGTCTCGGACCCAGGCTCAGAGCACAGCGGCGCGGGGAGACAGCGGGCGCAGCAGTGAGGCACTGAACCCCGTGTGTCATGACAATAGCGACGTATCCAAAGTTTGGAAAGAAACTCCAAAGTCAGCCAATACAGCGCAAATAAACGGAGCGTTCGCAGCAGCAAAGCGAAAACGTAGAACTGACACGTTTAACACAATGGACTGTTTTAATTGACGATACCCCGTCATCTCTCGTGAACGCGCAAAACGGAGGTGAAAGGCAAAGCGGAGGGCTAAGGGGTAGAATTAAGATTGTGCCTTCCTCTCCATGTTTCCCTGCTTACTTCGAAGCAGCGTAAACAGACTGGGAGAATAATAGGTTATTACGCACAGAGCTCCGTGGCGCACTATGGTGTCTGAAAAGAGTGTTTTCAGAGCGGGAGCATCGATAAGAGGGATCGATAATGAAGCAGACGTACGGTTCTGATGCTTTGCTCAAACAGAACCGGGTCTACTTGTAGAACCGGTTCTCGATTCCCATCCCTACGCAAATACGACTTAGACTTGTCAAATAATATTCCTCAAAAACTGTTGTTGTATAAGCATTAAAAGAAGAGCTGAAATGATAATGATATCAAAAATAACCTGATAACAGTTATTTTAACAGACTCAAGTCGTGATTCTAGGCTTTTTCTGTATAAATATTAAAATAAATGTTTTGTGGGAAAGGCTCACGACCCACTGAAAACAGTTCCACAAGCCACGTTTGGGTCCGACCCACCAGTTGAGAAGCACAGGTGTAAATGACATCATTTATGCCGTACTTTCTCGTTGTGACGTGTAGCTCTTGGTTTGTTCAATTGTGTCGTGCAAACTGTGGGGATGTGACCGACCATCAACTTATCAAATACTAAGATTACTGTTGATTTAAGCATCGACTTCAAACCTGAAATCATGATCCAAACCACTATTTTAACAGATTGAGGTCGTTTTTTTAATATATTTTTTTCCTAATAGAACCGTTAAAATAATGATTCCGTGACCCTCCAGTTGAAAATTACTGTATATTTACTTTAGGAGCAAACTTTGACTCACCCATGTCCTGCAGTTTCTGCTTCAGCGCGTCTCTTTGTTGCTTCAGCACGTCTCTTTGTTGCTTCAGTGTGTCTCTTTCCTGAAGAATTTGTTGGTTTTTGGTTTCCATTGCTGAAAGAAAGTCAATGCTTCTTTTTATTTTTGCTGTTACTCCTATGACTCTTACTGTTCTAAAACTCACAGGTGCGGAGGTAAAGGTTGAGAGCTTGTATAACACAAAACAGGCCAAATCCGATGAAGAGCAGAGGAATCCATTTCCCTTTAAAAGATATAAATGATTAAAACACCGTACCTATGGCAGTCGCATTATAATTCTCTTACTTAAACGTGTTCCAGCGTGCTCCTCTTTAGTGCGGCGGATGGGCCGTTTATTCCTGACCCGAGGCTCCTCCATCCTTCACTCACTGCAGCCACACAGTCCAGGACTAAGCTGAGTAGTAAGAGTGCAGTAGATTACATGGCTCGCTTTATCTCATGGAAACTTTTAGCAAAGGAAATGTATCTTTATCTATCACACGATCAAATTCAAATACGTACAGGAAGTAGAGTCACCGGCTGTACTAACTGACGACTGCAAAGGGTAATCATCAGATATTACCCTTTGCAATCTAAACCTCATGACCTAAACCTGACCTTTGCTCTTGATGATTTTCCTTTTACGCTATTTTGAAAATGTAAGAGTTTTTTTATGTTATGGGAATGTTTCATCTGGAGAAAAGTGACCCCAAAAGTCTAACATGAGGTGCAGGTGAAGAGGTAAAACTCTCAAATGTTCCAAAAACAGCATCGCACACAAATAGAAAATCTGTTTTTATTGTGACGTCACGTTTCGGCCCTGTGGTCGTCTTCAGATCTTTTTTTTTCATTTCTTTGAACCAGTGCATGGGAGGATCAGACCAGGCTAAGAGCTGTTTCCAATGAGTGAGTGGATCCCGGCCGGTCACACTCAGCAACACTCAGGCCATAAATATTTTGGTTTCAGTTGTGTTCGGTGGTACATCCCATGTCGGGTTTGTCCTCTCATACCTCCAGCATTCAGATGAAACAGACTCAACCTTTAAGGCAGAGGTGGGCAAATTGACTCTTTCCATTATCCACGCCGCATTGTGAAGCGGTGTATCAAATGATCCATGATCATCCTCTGCCAGAGTGGGCTCGAATGGCTCTATATTTACACTTTATTTATTTAATTCAAACGTGACATTAAATACAACAAAACTTCAGTGCAGTTTGAATGTAAAGGAGCCGAGGGGAGAGCGATCTGATGATGTCTGCCCCTTTGTTTACTCACTTTACAAATACTGTACATCAGTGCTGTTATTTAATTGTTTCCATTTACCATCAAGTGAGTTCCAGATATAATTTTGTGATTTTTTTTCTTCTGTGTTTTACGATGTTTTGTAGTGTCAGAGATTTCCCTGAAATAACTACACCATGGAGGCGCACAGGCCGGTTTCCCACACTTATTGATTCACAAATATCAACATGTTTGGTATCCACGTGTAGCACGAAAGGAGACTGCTGATATGACGCTGTAATCCAAATATGGTCATTTCCTTTGTGAGAGACAGCAGCGGCTAAATAAGAGAAGTATACTCACACATCTACAGACGTTACAAAACTTTAAAACCGGTTTCCAAGAATGAGGTTTTTATTCCCCTCTTACAACATCTCCACTTTAGTAGCTCCTCAGGCTGATTTATTGAGCCACGAAAAACAACGCAAAATCTAAATATTTTTAACTTATAAAAAGCTTCATTAAAATCTAAACAAGATCCAAAATCCCCTCTGAAAAAAAAAATAAAACATTGTTGCGGAAAATCAAGGTCATTTTGGCCATTTTTAAGCATGAAGTAATTGTTTTTTTTATCGGCAAAATGAATGTATTGCACGTTTCTACCATTTAATGTTGTAAAGTGTCTTGCTTTAACAACAAATGATACCACACACACAAACATTTTCAGTTTTCAAAAGGCTGCAACAATAAAAAATAAAATTAAAAACAAAGTGGCTCTACAGTAGTGTTGTCATGATATCAAAATCAGTATTGAGAATAGAGTTTGAAAATTTAGTAACACGGCAAAAACAAAATCCCCTTTTAAATACAGTATATTTGCTGTAGTAAACGTGTCTCTTTTTCCATCTGGTTTATCTACATTGCAAAACACTTATTATATTAGTTTATTTTGTTTCATCACCTTCAAAAATCATTGTAAAAAAGGTCTAATTTGTCCAATTAAGTCTTTTCAGCTGCAATATTCATAGTCAAATGCTAAAATTAAGCCAACGTGCAGTTTCAAATGGTAAATTAGTTGAAACAGGCCCACAAATAACAATGCAATTTTCCAGCTTGGACTCGCTTTTTAGCACCTGCTTAAGTGACCCTCCTTTCCGTTTTTAGAATGTACAGCACATTTACATTGTTCATGAAACCATATAGTCACTCGCTTGTCATTAACTTGTTTTCTCACAAATCATTTTTCATCCGACGTTACCAGTCAATAAGGATGTTCACTAGCTACTAGTTAGTTGTAAGTAGTTGTTGTTTTAATTGTTATGCAAGTTTTAAAGTTAAATATTATAGTCTTGTGCCAGACACATTAACTCTTTGCAATCCAAAGAGGCTAGTTAGTGTTAATGACAAGCCCTGACTTTCCACATGACACAGCCAGGTCATATACAGGCAGAAGCAAGTCAATTTTAATGCAATTTTTAATGCCCAAATACGATATCTTAATTCTCCGAATGCAGACAAAAATCTGCTATATTTCATTTAAGATTAGCAAACATTTTAAACAGAAAACTTCTGACCAAAAATATGTGGTAAATTTCAGCCAAAACTGCAACGGAATATGCTTTAGACGATAATGTTTGCATGAACATGTATGAATGTTTGCAATGAACTTATATTATACAAATTGTTGAGCATTGTCATCATTTTCCAATAAATTTAGATTTAATGACTTTAATGTAATGCTTTTGAATGACATTTAAGGCCTTGATTTTTCCAAAATGAATTTAATGCTTTTTAATGCCCTGTGGAAACCCTGTATACATACTCATAAGTTCACACTGCACTTGAATGGTTCAGGTTGCAAACACAAGCCTGACGAAGGTCCTTTTGACCGAAACGTTGCAGCAGTAATAAATGTCTGAAATAGTGAGACGGTGTGCGTGTGTTTTTGTTCATTTATGAATCAGGTTGCAAACAGCAAATTTAGAACAGTCTCTGGTACTCATCATTGTTCGATGACGACTGTTGATCTGTGCTTTGGTGTTGCTCAGTGGTGCTGGGATTGGAAAGTCCTGGGACTGGTTTGCTGCTCCTGGGTATTCTTCCAAAACGGCTTCCAAGGGCTTGGGATGCTTTTTCCTGTCTGACAAACACCACAATACATTAACTTTCAAATAATAAATAACTATCCATCCATCCATCCATTCATTTTCTTCCGCTTTATCCGGGCCGGGTCGCGGAGGCAGCAGTCTCAGCAGAGATGCCCAGACTTCCCGATCCACGCACACCTCCTCCAGCTGTTCTGGGGGGACCCGAGGCGACACCAGGCCAGCTCGGAGACATAGTCCACCAGCGTGTCCTGGGCCTTCCACGAGGCCTCCTCCCAATAGGACATGCCTGGAGCACCTCCCGAGGGAGGCGACCAGGAGGCTTCCGGAACAGATGCCACCTCAGCTGGCTCCTTTCGACGTGAAGGAGCAGCGACTCTACCCCGAGCTCCTCCCGGGTAACTGAGCTCCTCACCCGATCTCGGAGGTGCGCCCAGCCACCCTGCGAAGGAAACTCATTTCGGCCGCTTGTATTGCGATCTTGTCCTTTCAGTCATTAACCAGATCTCATGACCATAGGTGAGGGTGGGAACGTAGATCGGTCGGTAAATCGAGAGCCTTGCCCCCTGACTCAGCTCCCTCTTCACCACAACAGTCCGATACAGCGACCGCATCACTGCTGACGCTGCACCGATCCGTCTATCCATCTCACGCTCCATCCGTCCCTCACTCGTGAACAAGACCCCGAGATACTTGAACTCCTCCACTTGAGGTAAGGACTCCCCACCGACCTGAAGCGGGGAAATCACCTTTTTCCGGTGGAGAACCATGGCCTCAGATGTGGAGGTGCTGATCCTCATCCCGGCCGCTTCACACTCGGCTGCAAACCGCCCCAGTGCGCGCTGAAGGTCCTGATTTGATGAAGCCAACAGAACAACATCGTCTGCAAACAGCAGAGATGAGATCCTGAGGTTCCCAAACCGGACACCCTTCAGCCCCTGGCTGTGCCTAGAAATTCTGTCCATAAAGGTAATGAACAGAACCGGTGACAAAGGGCAGCCCTGGCGGAGACCAACACGCACCGGAAACAAGTCTGACTTACTGCCGGCAATGCGAACCAAGCTCCTGCTGCGGTCATACAGGGAACGGACAGCCCTTAGCAGAGGGCCCCGGACCCCATACTCCCGGAGCACCCCCCACAGGGCACCACGAGGGACACGGTCGACGCTTTCTCCAGATCCACAAAGCACATGTGGACTGGTTGGGCGAACTCCCACGAACCCTCGAGCACCCGATGTAGGGTATAGAGCTGGTCCAGTGTGCCACGACCGGGACGAAAACCGCATTGTTCCTCCTGAATCCGAGGTTCGACTATCGGCCGGATCCTCCTCTCCAGCACCCTGGAGTAGACCTTACCGGGAAGGCTGAGAAGTGTGATCCCTCTGTAATTGGAGCACACCCTCCGATCCCCCTTCTTAAAGAGAGGGACCACCACCCCGGTCTGCCAATCCAGAGGCACTGTCCCCGACTGCCACGCGATGTTGCAGAGACGTGTCAGCCAAGACAGCCCTACAACATCCAGAGACTTAAGGTACTCGGGACGAATCTCATCCACCCCCGGGGCCTTGCCACCGAGGAGCTTTCTAACCACCTCGGCGAATTCAGCCTGGGTGATGGACGAACCCCCCTCCGAGTCCCCAGCCTCTGCCTCCTCATCGGAAAACGTGACAGTGGGATTGAGGAGATCCTCGAAGTACTCCTTCCACCGCCCGACCACATCCCCAGTCGAGGTCAGCAGCTCCCCGCCCGCACTGTAAACAGTGTTGGTGAAGCACTGCTTCCCCCTCCTGAGGCGCCGGATGGTTTGCCAGAATCTCTTCGAGGCCGACCGATAGTCCTCCTCCATGGCTTCTCCGAACTCCTCCCAGACCCGAGTTTTTGCCTCTGTGACCGCACGAGCTGCAGCACGCTTGGCCTGCCGGTACCTCTCAGCTGCCTCCGGAGTCCCACATAACTATAACTAACTAACTAACTAATAACAAATGACAAATATTTATTTACATTGTACAACTGATATCACAGGTTTCACTAGGGTCATAAAAAATCTGTCATGCGCCATTTTAATCCGTCATTATTTATTCTCATTAACCCTCAGAGCTCCCTAAGGACTTTTTGTGGCCTTTGATGTTTTCATTTTTATGGCATTTTTTCTGTGTTCAGTGGATGTTCCTCAAATTTACCTCAGGGTAATCATTTCTGGAGAAGTTCATTTGGCTATTTCAGTTTTTTTACATTAGCTTCCCAGAGCTGGTGCTGAAAAAAATCACACACAACACCCTAAGGCCACAAAAGTGGCCTCTACTTTCAACATCCATAAAAGTTTTGTATTTTCATATTTTTTTCTACTTTAAAAACTCAGAATCATAGAACTACTTCTGCTTGACACATACATACCAAATATTTGTATTTTTTTTTATGATTTTTTAACCCTTTATTGGCCAAAATGCACACAAAAGTCCACTGTTGTGCTGTTTGTAATGCAGAAATAATTGCATAACTTCTATAAAAATATTCCAAATTGAATGAGGTGTTTATTTTTATTGGGCCTTGGGATGGGTCAAAGGTTTGTGGTCAAATTATTTTTTACAGGTTTTTTGTTTTTCTGTAGTGACAGATTTTCCAAAAAAAAAAAATCACACTCAGAACCCTAAGGACCAAAACGGGGACTCTGCCATAAAATCACTATACTTTCATATTTTTTAATACTTTAAAAACTCAGACTCATAGATCTATGTCTGCTTGACACATACAGTGAGGAAAATAAGTATTTGAACACCCTGCTATTTTGCAAGTTCTCCCACTTAGAAATCATGGAGGGGTCTGAAATTGTCATCGTAGGTGCATGTCCACTGTGAGAGACATAATCTAAAAAAAAAATCCAGAAATCGCAATGTATGATTTTTTAACTATTTATTTGTATGATACAGCTGCAAATAAGTATTTGAACACCTGTCTATCAGCTAGAATTCTGACCCTCAAAGACCTGTTAGTCTGCCTTTAAAATGTCCACCTCCACTCCATTTATTATCCTACATTTAGATGCACCTGTTTGAGGTCTTTAGCTGCATAAAGACACCTGTCCACCCCATACAATCAGTAAGAATCCAACTACTAACATGGCCAAGACCAAAGAGCTGTCCAAAGACACTAGAGACAAAATTGTACACCTCCACAAGGTTGGAAAGGGCTACGGGGAAATTGCCAAGCAGCTTGGTGAAAAAAGGTCCACTGTTGGAGCAATCATTAGAAAATGGAAGAAGCTAAACATGACTGTCAATATCCCTCGGACTGGGGCTCCATGCAAGATCTCACCTCGTGGGGTCTCAATGATCCTAAGAAAGGTGAGAAATCAGCCCAGAACTACACGGGGGAGCTGGTCAATGACCTGAAAAGAGCTGGGACCACCGTTTCCAAGGTTACTGTTGGTAATACACTAAGACGTCATGGTTTGAAATCATGCATGGCACGGAAGGTTCCCCTGCTTAAACCAGCACATGTCAAGGCCCGTCTTAAGTTTGCCAATGACCATTTGGATGATCCAGAGGAGTCATGGGAGAAAGTCATGTGGTCAGATGAGACCAAAATGGAACGTTTTGGTCATAATTCCACTAAACGTGTTTGGAGGAAGAAGAATGATGAGTACCATCCCAAGAACACCATCCCTACTGTGAAGCATGGGGGTGGTAGCATCATGCTTTGGGGGTGTTTTTCTGCACATGGGACAGGGCGACTGCACTGTATTAAGGAGAGGATGACCGGGGCCATGTATTGCGAGATTTTGGGGAACAACCTCCTTCCCTCAGTTAGAGCATTGAAGATGGGTCGAGGCTGGGTCTTCCAACATGACAATGACCCGAAGCACACAGCCAGGATAACCAAGCAGTGGCTCTGTAAGAAGCATATCAAGGTTCTGGCGTGGCCTAGCCAGTCTCCAGACCTAAACCCAATAGAGAATCTTTGGAGGGAGCTCAAACTCCGTGTTTCTCAGCGACAGCCCAGAAACCTGACTGATCTAGAGAAGATCTGTGGAGGAGTGGGCCAAAATCCCTCCTGCAGTGTGTGCAAACCTGGTGAAAAACTACAGGAAACGTTTGACCTCTGTAATTGCAAACAAAGGCTACTGTACCAAATATTAACATTGATTTTCTCAGGTGTTCAAATACTTATTTGCAGCTGTATCATACAAATAAATAGTTAAAAAATCATACATTGTGATTTCTGGATTTTTTTTTTTAGATTATGTCTCTCACAGTGGACATGCACCTACGATGACAATTTCAGACCCCTCCATGATTTCTAAGTGGGAGAACTTGCAAAATAGCAGGGTGTTCAAATACTTATTTTCCTCACTGTACATACCAAATATCTGTCATTAAAAAAAATATATTTTAACTCTTTATGAGCCAAAATGCACTCTTAACTCCTTATGTGTGATTTTTTATGAAAATCGGTCACTACAGAAAAACAAAAAACCTGTAAAAAATAATTTGACCACAAAACTTTGACCCATCCCAAGGCCTAGAAAAATAAACACCATTCAATTTGGAATATTTTTATAAAAGTTATGCAAGTTTTTGTGATTTCTAAACAGCACGGCAGGGAACTTTTGTGTGCATTTTGGCCAATAAAGGGTTAAAAATCATTTAAAAATTACAAATATTTGGTATGTATGTGTCAAACAGAAGTAGTTCTATGATTCTGAGTTTTTAAAGTATGAAAAAATATGAAAGTATAGTGATTTTATGGCTGTTGAAAGTAGAGGCCACGTTTCGGGCCTTAGGGAGTTATGTGTGATTTTTTTTAAAGGGAGCCCTGAGGGTTAAATACATTTTTAGGTGTTTTATGAGCTATATATCTATGATTTATGTTTATTTATGTAAAAAAACAGATTGCTTAAATGGATCTACACTAAACATGATTTCTGAACAGAATCATAGAACACGAATTTTGCCGCGACGCGTACGTCACATCCAGAGATAACTCCTGGACTAAAATCAGCGTTACAAATGCAAATGGTAGCTTACTATTTGCATTTCCTGAATTTTAACTTAACCCCCACCTGAACAGAGTGCATTTTCTCCAGTTCAGCTTTACCCAAATCTGAAAGCTTCTCGACTGGAGTTTAGTCTATAGGCTGGTGTAGCGCCTCATTTGAAAGTCAAGACCTACAAAACTCATCTAAACTTCTTCCTCGTTATGTCACGTTTTCGTCCTTTTTGGGTTGCATTTTCATCACATTTTTGTTGTTTCTGTTACATTTATGTGGCTTGATCACAGTTACATTACTCTAAAAAAGAAAAGATAAGAAAAAAACAAAATGCAGCCAAAAGGTGACAAAAATGCCACAAAAAAGCAATGAAAATGTGACTAAAATGTGTTAATAAAAAAAAAAAAAAAGCAACAACAATGGGACAAAAACGTGATGAAAATGCACCCAAAAATGACTAAAACCTTTTGCAGGTCTAAGCTGTCAAATGAGGCGTTACACTGGCCTATAGGCTGTAAACTCTCCAGTCTAGATGCTTTTAGATTTGGGTAAAACTGGAGAAAATGTGTTGGTTAAGGCGGGGGTTAAGAAACATAGTGGACGAACAGGGCAATATTCAGAGTTTTACATGGTGTGTCTTTGAAGCCTCTAAGGAGAGCCCAGAGGAGAGAGGAGTGCTGTGTCTGGACTTTCATAATGTCAAGATTTTTTCTAAATAAGAGAATGTTTGGTTATTGTGATATTAAAACAAATGACCGTTTGCCTTGACAAAGATTCCACAAATATTCAGACTTGTATTTAACTTATGGTAAAACTGACTTTCATCAGTCGGAGCAGGTTCTGCACTGCCACTGATCCATTAGCACGTCCTGATGCAGAGGTGGTGGGTAAATGCTGAAGAGCTCAGGAGGAACACGACTCTAGGAAAACACAAAAGATAAAACACTATTAGAGTAAATTGTGATTTAAGGTTATAAAATGTTTTGGAGTGTTTGTACTCACCAAATCCATCGTGAAGGGGAAGATCGGTATCGACTCGTTGGTATTTTTGAAGGATGGCTAGGAAAAGGCAAAGACAAAGAAAAGCACATTTAACTATCAAGCATGGGCTGAATTCTCACTTAACAGTTTGTATCACAAAAATAACTCACAATCCTCAACCAAAATGACCCAGTTGAAAAGTTTACACACCCCAGTTCCATACCGTCTACTGCCCCTTTAACATCAATGACAGGTTGGAGTCTTTTGTGATAGTTGTTGCAGAAAAAAAAAAAAAATCTTGTTGCTGTTGTATTAAGGCAGTGAACATTTCTTTCTGTTGCTGTAGAAGTTAATTTACCTGAGCTGTTGAAACAGTCTTCCTCTGGTTTGAAGTCTGGGTTCTGTTTGGGTGGCATTATAAGTACTTCTGGTGTAGAATTATATAGAATTCCCAGTTATTTACTCCTTATGCAGCCTTAACAGGCCGTCCTAGTGAAGCTCTGGCAGCTTGTGGCCTGGTGCGGCTCTGGCAGCCTGGTGCATGGGCGTCGGAACCATTCATTGTGAGGGGGACGTGTCCCCCCCACTTTTGAAAAGTGGTTGTTTGGTCCCCTCCACTTTCACAACGTGAATTTTCATTTACTTTACATTTACTAGTTTAGACTGGACCTTTTCAATAGGCTCCCCGAGGGCAAACAATTAAATATGACCTACGCCTTATTTTCCATTAAAAAACTATATTTTTTGGCATTATTCGCGCCAGTATCGCGTCGCTCCGCGGCGCATACGCACCGCTTTGCGTAGCTGTGTTTATGCAGCTCCGCCACCATCACCTCAGAGCGGCTGAAATGTAAACATGTCTCTGTAAACGGCTAAAGTGAGAAAACTGGAGGCTTATTGTTGGACGGACTGACAGATTTTACCAAACCGAAGCACAAGGACACTCCTGCATCGTGTCTTTGGAGTTTTACACGGATTATCACATGGAGGAGCCCTTATGCCCTTATTAGGAACATGCTTCGTCAGAGCTGGGGAGGAGGAGTCTGTAAATCCGCCATGATTTCCCCTCGAACGTGGTCATTATGGTAAACGGGGAAGGAGTAAGGAGGAGTTGTCTATTCTTTTTAACGGTCTATGCTCCAGAGGCTCCGGCTTCGCCCGTCGCCAAAGCTCCAGAGGCTCCGGCTCCGCCCGCCTCCGTCCTTCACAATAAAGGCCCCTACTGGCTAAAGATGCCATGGTCGGATGACCCACCGCTGACAGGAGGAGATGTACTGACCTCCAAGGGAAACACCCTTTCAGCCTTAGTCACATGCGTGCCTTCAGTTCAGCAAAGGATGGGACCCCAAGGCGCAAGGTAGGAGGTCATGGGTGATGTGCTACGTCAGAGGAGTGGCGATTAGGCTGGGAGACGAAAGGTGGTGGCTCAACTTGTCTTTTGACCTTCCCTCAGAACCTGTGGAAAGCTCAGGTGGGAGGTGTTTTGTTGAGCTGCCTGCCAGCCCCATTCTCCCAACAACCTAGCCCCTCCTCGCCACACCCCAGGAACACGCCAGGTGGAAGCACTCACCTGCTAATTACACTCACCTGGTGTGCTACATATAACACCCAGTTCCTCTGACGTACAGAACTGATGGTGAGCTGCTGCTATGCAGGGTGTTTGTGACATTAAAGTAACCTCCAAAGAAACTGCCGTTTTTTTACTATTAAGTGCCTTTTGGCAACTACGCGGTACCCCACACTTAGTAGAGTGGGTGATGTCACAGGCCGCACTGCAGGACTTTACTCAGGCACGGAAACCACTTTTACTTCTTAATTTCTTTATTGAAGCAGTCACCTGGAGGTAAAAAAAACGTCCGTTTCTGCGGAGGTTACTTTAATGTCACAAACACCCTGCGTAGCAGCAGCTCACCATCAGTTCAGTACGGTCTGTACGTCAGAGGAACTGGGTGTTATATGTAGCACACCAGGTGAGTGTAATTAGCAGGTGAGTGCTTCCACCTGGCGTGTTCCTGGGGTGTGGAGAGGAGGGGCTAGGTTATTGGGAGAATGGGGCTGGCAGGCAGCTCAACAAAACAGTAATTGCAGGAGTATGGCCAGGAACAAGGTGGTGCCAGTACAACAGTAAGTAGTCCATAATTACTATACTTGATGGAATGCCATTACATTCGTAAGATTGCTCATCAATATGGTCTGTTATAGCAATATAGTCCATCAGGACTATATTGCCTCCATAACACTGTAATGGACTCTTATGTTTGTCTACAGACGGTCGTTTCTCATGAGTTGGCCATCATTGAAATACCCTTGCCCCTGGCCCCACTGTAGAGATGCGCGGGTCAGCTTTTTTTCTGACCCGCACCAACCCGACCCGCTGTAAATCAAACCCGAACCGCCCGATCCGCAGAAAAGTGTCTCCGTTTGCAAACCCGCCCCGCCCCGAACCCGCACACATTAAAAAACAGCGGCATGAGTCAGGCTGTCACTCAAACGGGAGCGCATCACGTGACCGCGAGTTTACAGCGGAGATTTAGCACTTGATGCTTTGTTTTGCTACTGAGCTCCTGAGAAACCTTTGAAATCGCTTATCAGGAAACGAGGAGCAGAAAATATCATGAGGCTTTACTTCTACCACATCATGGACAACTCTTTCTGTCAAACTAAATGGAGTTTGGACTAACGTGGAGCAGCCTTAACCTTAACCTGACGCTACAAGAAGTCTCTCTCCTCAGGTTAGTAAGATGCTGTGTCTTTGTTATTTTAGTTGTACCTTGCTTCTTGCTGATGCATTATTTTCACCACATGTGCGTGTCGCATATGTGCTTGGGCACTGCTGTTGTGCCGCTGCATTTGTAGCGGTGAGTGTCATACAGAAGCGATAGGCCAGGTGACAGAAACAAAACATGCTAATGATACGTGTACCCCATAAAACTAAACATTCAACAAAACACAGCCTACTATGTGGCATTTATGGATAAGAATGCACTGTATGTTGTAAGCCAACAATGTAAGGACAAAAAAAAAAAAGTGCGCTTTGTAGTAACCCGACCCACCCGCACCCGAAGTTTGTCGTATTTTTGAGGTTCCCGAACCGACCGAATCCGCGGGCCCCGCGGGTTGACCGCGGGTGTCGAGTCAACCCGCGCATCACTACCCCACTGCATTTCAGCATTGAACCAAATGATTGGGCCAAATTGACAGCTAAAAGATACTGTACAGGGTTCCAAGGTTTGGAGTGGACTATTGTCATTGTCCAAGGAATCCGTACTGTGTTCCCCTATTGTTCCTTTGGGTTCAAAAGACACCACTTGAAAAAACAAACTCATCACGGAAGGGGCCACTTTTCAGCTGCCTCGCCTACTGCAGATTTGAGGACTGCAAGGTTGAGGCAAAGGTGACTTTGGAGTCCCTTAACGCATTGTCTGCGAAGCTGGTCCTGGATAATGGACCAGCACGGCATTATGCCGGTGACCGTAAAAGACCGGACAACCCTGGAGGAGCGTCTGCAGACTGAGAAACTGTTAAGAAATTCTGTATTTGATGTTAACATGTATTACATTAAGTTTGACTGTTAAATCTGTGTTTTGTAGACATTCAATTTATTATTCATTGAAGCTTGACTTGGTGCTGAAGGCCAAATGTCTTCAGGAGATAAGGGTGCAAAGGTGGTCTGTTTATTTGGTAAAAGCCATTAAACCCCACAAAGGAAACATTCTGGGCGCTCAAGTTTGACTTAATGTTAAAACAAAACCAGATGCCCTCCAGAGAGGGGGTGTGCTTATTTTTCCATAAAGCCTTGTAGAAACTTTGAATCGAGGGGATTTGGTGAATGACGGGCGAGGAAGCCTGTGGGTCATTCTCTCATATTCCCCGGATCCGATAAGTTTAGACATTAGCTTTATTCTTGTGTGTTTTGATCCGTTATTAATTCTGTGCAGAATTAACAGAGCGTTTCCAGGTCTGTTATGTTAAAGCTAAGCGAGAAATACCTTAACAGAAACCCAGTGCCATGCATGGGGCGACAGTGGCACAGATGGTAGAGCGGGTCGTCTCATGATCGGAAGGTCAGGGGTTCAAATCCCGGCTCTTGCAGATGCAGACTGTCGTTGTGTCCTTGGGCAAGACACTTCACCCGATGCCTATGTGTGAGTGGTTGGTGGTGGTCGGAGGGACCGTTGGCGCAGATGTGAGCAGCCTCGCTTCTGTCAGTCTACCCCAGGGGAAACTGTGGCTACAAATGTAGCTTACCACCATCAGCATGGAGTGAATGAACCCCCCTCCCTTTCATGTGTGAAGCGCTTTGGGTGTGACTTGTGTCATATAAAAAGCGCTATACAAATAAGATTCCCTTCCCATGTGAGAGGTGTAGGGGAACTCTCAGAGGCCGTTATTGACTCTGGCTGCAGGGACCTGGCTCCACCTGTCAACGTCCTGAACAATGTTTCATATGATGTGAGGAAGAGGATGAGACTCCATCATAACGAAATCCAGAGTCTGGAGCGGATGCTCAAGCTGGCAACAAACACCACCAGTGTGCTCAAAAACGTGCTTCTGAGGCCAAAAGGAGTAATGCTCTGGTTTCTCAGTGGCATCCAAATATACCAGGAAAGGTGTAAGGAGGACATAGTGTATTTGGATGCCACTGGGAGCCTATTGAGGAGGCAAAAGAGTGACCCACCCTTCTATATCTACGAGTTGGTAGTTCTTCATCCGAAGAAGGGTGGGTCACCTCTCCCTGTGGCCACTTACATCACATGCGCCCATACCACTGCATCAGTGACATATTTCCTGATGTCATTTGTCACTGATGTGAAGAGGAGCCATGGTCACAGGGCGGCGCCCTTAATGGTCATGTGTGACGGCTCACAGGTTTTGATGCAGTCCATCTCCTTCGCATTTGCCAACAGGGGGCTCACAGAAATATTGGCAGTCTAATTCCGAATAGCTACAGGGAAAGCTGTCAAAACAGACTGGCAGGTGCCAGTCCTCCACAGCTGCCTGTCGCACATCATGAAGAATGCAAATGGATGTGCAAAAACAGAGTACTGGTGTCCAATTCTTTTATAGACTAAGCAGTGGATTGTGATAAAATACAAAGTATGCATCCATGTAACAATGCATCATAAGCACTGATGATCTTGCAGGCTAAGTTTTCTGAGCATGACATTGTTATATATAGCTTGTCATATTTGTACATAAAAGGAAAATGTCATACCATAGGCTTAGGCTACAGTATTAATTTTGCACATTTGCTTACAGTGCTCAACAGTGTTATGCATTGGCAATGCACATATTTGGCCTCTTTATCACAACTAGCACTGTACATGAACTGGAGGACATGGTGTACAGTGCAGCTGTGGTATTTGGAAGCCCATGTGTGGGGCCTCTTGTGGAGCATCATTTTGCACATCTCCAAGCACTCATGGTGCACCTTTACTTGTAACATAACCAGGTGTTTATTCATCAGTCACGATCACCTCTCCTTTACTGTAGGAGGACGAAACGGACTAAGCAGGGCTCGAAACTGCGACCATTTTGGTCGCAAATGCTCCCAAAATTATGCCTTTGCGATCTAAAAATAGAATCACTTGCATGTTTGCGACTGCAAACAAATGCTCTGGTCCACCTTAAAAGAAAACCTTCTCGTGCTACCTTAAAAAGGCTTTTGTCATTGTTTTCACAAATGCTGCGTGTCAAAAACTAAAACTATATAAACTACGATCTGTCCTCTGTTGTGGCCGCTGTCATTCCTCTCAGTAACACGGGCTGGGCCGTCCTGCACCAGCCCAGCACGCGTTCTCTGCGTGTGCACCGCTCTCATTCATCTGCCCGCTTTCATTGAATGAGCCAATGTATTTACGCAACTGTAGTCTCTTTATGAGAAAACGAGGAATATATATGTCATTCATAAACTCATTGGGACTGGGGACTATCTCTCAATAACGCGTGAATCGATGTCAGGAGGAGAAGCAGCGCAAACTTCAATCCAACCCACTCGCCCCCTCGTGCAGCACTGAAAGCGAATCATCGCCGCTCTCGAAAAATACAAAACGTAAAGTCACAAACGCAATGTTTAACACGTCTTCTAAGGTTCTGGCAAAGGAGTTTGCCGCGTGTAGTGCGATCTATGAAGCTTTGTCCCGCAGCACAGAGTGAGGAGAGTGAAGATGCAGAGAGAGGAGACGATGAAGTGCGGTGAAACAGGGGCGGAGCAAGTCGGGGGTTGGGGGCGGTTGGGAGGCACAAAACCTGGTGTCCCATTTATAATGTTAAATTTAGCCTAATGAGTTTTGTAGATTGCTGAATCATTGCAAACAGCTAAAATAATACTTCTAAAATGCAACAGAAGGCTGGAAGGGGCATGTGATATGTTTAAATTCCCTTCATCCCTGTTAAATGCTTCCCTGTTTTTTTTGGTTGCGCTCCAAATTTTTGACTGTGCTCCTAAATTTCAGAATTAGGAGCACAAGCGCTACCAAGAAAAAAAGTTAATTTCGAGCCCTGCTGAGGAAGACACCTTTCCACCATCATTGAAGGTGCCCCAAGGGATATGGTGGCGGAACATAACTTGTACCACTCAGAGGGGCTGTTGACACACCTCTCAAAGTTCATGCTGCCATATGCGGGACTGTGGAGTGGCATTATGCTGTGTTAGTGCTATAGGCTGTACATATACCCCCACGCACTTGTATACTGTAAACTTACAATTTCAGGGATATACAGATGCCTCAAAACGGCATAGAAAACTAACAAATTTGCAAAGATAAGTAAGCAACATCAAATGAAGTCTTCTCCTGTAAGAATAAATGACATTTACATGGTATAATGTGGTCATCTGTCATTTATACAGAACATCACCATAGCCAACCACACACAGGGGATCATGGAGAAGAATCAGTGGGACCTCAAACATCTGAGGTTCCAGTCGCGCACCTATAGCCGGCTAGATGATGTGGTCCTGCAGTATCAGGCTCTTTACAAATCTCTTTTACAAGAGTACAGAAATACTACAAGAGTCTTCACTATGAAGGTATATTGGCTGTAGTAAATGGTGTACAATATTTTATATGGGTTTGTAGCATATGTATGTGTGGGTTAAAGTTGCTTGCAAGTACTACTGTATTAGGCCTCCTGCATTGAGTAGCCTACATATAAAGTCAGTGGTTTCCAACCGTTTTCCCCCAAAGTTCCCCCGTGCATGCAGTAGCCGTCGGGCTGTGCATGCAGTAGTTGTCAGGCCCCCCACCCCCCCCCACCCATCCAAAACTGTGGCTCTCACAAAGTATTTATGTCAAACAAATAAACTTACATTGGAGTGTGTCATGCACCTGTACTCCCTTCTCAGTCATATTTGATTGTTTTGAAGCTTATAATTTGCTCAAGTAATATATTTTATGACTTGACCCTATGTGGTCATAAAGCAAAGCTCTGGGCAACCCCTGCAATTCCAGGTGCCTCACCCCAGGTTGGGAACCACTGGACTAAGTAACTGTTACAGAGCACTGTGTAACATGATATCCATGGTGGGGGAGCAGACAATTGTGCATAATTGCTTCATGTTTGCAGAGATACCAGGTCCTCTCCGAGAAATGGCGGAAAACACGGCGGCGGCAGAAGGAAGGGCACTATGTTTCGCTTTAGCCAGACCTTTCCCCTTCCAGAAGCAGCTTGTCTATAGCACCAAGTTTGACACTAACAACTGTTAATAATTATTTCATTTACTACTTTGCAAAAGGCCCAACCGTCATCCCCAGGCTCCACCTCTACAAACCCACAGAAATCACAGCTTGTGGCCCCATCTATATCCCCAGCTCTGTCTGCTCAGGTAACGACCCAATACAAAACAGGTCAAAGACACCAGCTGTAACATATGACATGTTGTGTAGCATCACTGTGTAGTACATGTTGTGTAGTATTGTATACACATTGTAGAGTAACTGACAAGCTGTTTGAGAAGGCTCTTGTTCATGATGGAAGCATTTAGCTTTACTACAATGATGTGCTGTCAGTAGCATTTGTCAAGTACACCATGTGAACACACTTATGTAATAATGCATTGGTTTTATATAGCGCTTTTCTGGACACTCAAAGACACTTTACGTTGCACTATTCATTCACTCCATACCTGGTGGTAGTAAGCTACTATTGTAGCCACAGCTGCCCTGGGGTAGACTGACGGAAGCGAGGCAACCAGTCTGCACCATCGGCCCTCCGACCACCACCAACCACTCACTCATTACATTCGCTAGGCTTCCTGGTGTTACCAAACGGTCTCCTATCCAATTACTAACCAGGCCCTTCCCTGCTTAGCTTCCAAGGTCTGACGGGATTGGGCAGAGCACAGGCAGTATGGTATGTAACATTGGAACCTGTAGGTGTAACCGGGTAGAATGATGGTACACATACACACAGTGAAAAAATTTGACTCTGCACCGCTGTTGAGCTCCCACAGAATTTATTTGGGACCACACAATAACGTTTCGGCCGTCACTTGCCCTTCGTCAGACAAGTGACGCCCGAAACGTTATCGTGTGGTCCCAAATAAATTCTGTGGGAGACCAACACTGAGTACTTCATCAAAGAGGTTCCCACCACAGGAAATTTCTTCGTGGACCGACCAAAATGGGATGCCTTACATAGAAAAAAAGCAAAGTTTCAAGGGTCTAGAATGGACTCAGGACCATTTTCCTATATTGTTGTTTTGCTTTCAAACGCCATTGGCTGAAAGCCATCAATTCAAAAACATCTGCCCCTGATTTCAAGTGCCAGGCATACTTCAACTTTTCCAATTGCCCTATAAAAGCTAATGTAGCACTTTCAAATATGAAGGCCACAGTAGTCTTTGAAGGTTCTGAATGCTGCCATTCCAAATATGAGCTGAAATGCAGACCAATAAGAGGATCTCGCCGTCGTGAACTTGGTGAAAGATTGCAGAATCTGAAACCAAGGGCTATGCACTTGCAAGATCTTTGTAAAATAGTGGATGACGTCGACATTGTAGCATCTGGGTGCCGGGATCTGGCACCACCGGCCAACACATTGAAAAACATCAGCTACGAAACAAGGCTCAAAAGAAGACTTGACAAGAATGAATGGGTCAGTATACAAAAACTGGTTTCTGCAAAAAAAGGCCTGATGAGGCACTACAGAAAGGGCTGATGGAACCAAAGGGAGCGATGCTGTGGTCCGAAAAAAGAGTCACCATTTACCAAGAGAGGGCCAAAAATGACATCATGTACATAGTTGCGACAGGATCAGTCATGAAAAGAGTTTGTGAAAATCCTCCGTGTTACATTATGAACTTGTCACACGGAGTCCTGTCAAAGGAAAGCCACCGTTTGCTGTGGCATCTTCTATCACTACAGATCACACAACTGCTTCTGTCCATTACTTTCTAGAAGCATTCCTCACGGATGTTGCGCGTATATGGTCCAACTGCGAGGACCCCCCAAATGCTTATGTGCGACGGGTCCATAGTCCTGATGAAAGCGCTATCACTATCATTTGCAAAACACTGTTAGGTTTGGTGTTTTGTTTCCCTCTGAGCAGTGCTGGTGGATGACGGGGGTGTGGCTCGTACATGGAGCAATTAGGCACAGCTGGACCTGATGAGGAGCCGGTCTTCAAAATCTCTGCTCAGGCCTCTCCACGCTGCCAGATCATTTAGTCTCATGCGGTAGTCGGCTAACTTGTGTTTTGTCCTGCAAAGATTTTGAGATATACTTACCCGTTTCCTCCTGTGCCCAAGGTTACTGCTGTCTAGGGATGGGCAAACTGAAGCTTCATGAAACTCCCAAGCATTTGAAGCGATTGTGCCGGAGCCTCGAATCACAGTTCGAAACAATCACTCCACAGTGACATCTAGTGGCAAAGTGTCATTACAACCGCATTTACAGTGTTTCAGGATTCAACCATATGTTATTGATTCATCTGTGAGTGAAATAAAACCATTCTGTTTGATTTTATTTGCCATTAAAACATGGACTCTTCCTGAGTGTGTTATTGTTCACAGTGGTACTAGAAAAATAAACCAATGAAGCAATTCTCAAATGTTCCACATTTTTCCTCCAACTCAGCGCTTCTTTTTGCTAATCGATTTTTATAAAAGACATGGTAGCATTAACAATTATTTTAACATAAAAGTGTAGAGGTTTGTAATTCAGATTGACACCTAGCAATCTGTCAGAGCTGGGATTTGTACTCACACTACTCAGATGAGCAGGAGTTTAAGCGCAGCAACTTTACCAACTACGCCACCTGAGCACACTCGCGCGCGGCACTAAAACACTACACAAACATGGAGAAAGGTTTTCAAAGCCCTTTGGTTTGATCAAGGTTCGACACAGACGCCCTCTAGTGAAGTGTTTTGAAACTGTCGCGTTTCATGAAACACTTCAGTCTGAGTCACGTGACATGCGCGTTTTGAACCGTGTTTTGAAGCAGTGTTTTGAAACGCATGCGCCATGAGACTTCGACACGGTGTCGAATCCTGGGCTTCAAGACGGCCATCCCTACCGCTATCGTGCCCTGGTTCCTGCCTGCTCCTGCTCAGAAGCCCTTATGAGAGACCAACAGGCCCGGTTAGAACCATGAGGCCATCCTTCTGTGGACCCACCACCTGCAGGAGGAGCCATAGGGGCTGGTGCAGCTCCAACAGCTGCCCCCACGACCCGGCAACGGACAAGTGGAAGAAATGGCTGGCTGGTATTATCAAATATGCACTGGTCAGGCATCACAAAGCGACCTACGTTTGCCTGTACTCCATAGATGTCTAAGCCACATTATGCGAAATGCAAAGGACGCATGTAAAAAAAATAGTAAGTATGAATAACATTTGAGAGAGTTCATCATGTGATGGGGCACAAGTAGGGGATTTTATTTTTACGTGTGTGCTGTGGGTTTTAATTGCATGTTTTTACTGCTTTTATTGTGGATTTTTATTTATATATTTTAAGACAGCGGCCCTTTTAACTTGTTGCCCCTAAACACGTCATCTTTGACCAATCAATCGCCCCCACAATCAAATACACCTGCACCATAAAAAGGAGAGTGGCAAAGACGACAAGGAGGACTGGGCTTTGCCGAACAAGAGAAGGCCGCGTATCTGAGTAGGAGCCCAGGAGTGCGCAGCGGACCCGCGAGCTACCGGAGCGAACACCACGAGGCCTAATACACGAAGTAGGTGTTGTTAATTGCAAACCTGTAGTGGTGTTCAACTGCCTTGGGCTGTGGGCTCGTGGGTACGTGGCGCTATACGCTGGCTGGCTGTGGCATTCTGTGGGCAGGAGAGATCGGGACCCGGAGCCTCGTGGAGGTCCGAGCAGCAGAGAGGCGCAGGCGAAGCGAGACGGATACTGTACCCCTACGCGAAACTACAGCGGAGGCAGGGGAAACCCTGCCTTGCCTGTAAGTGTACAGACGCCCCGGGATTGTGTCCCCTCCTTTTAAATGATTTTATCCCGCTGGCCTGCCTCGTGGTGTTTTGTGTACAGGAGGAAGCCCTGAAAGTGAGCGAGTCCCAGGACGCTGACTCACCACGCCCGGACCGGCTCGTACCGCCTCCTGGGACAATATTTTATATTGCCATTTTCTGGTCACCCTGTTTTAATATTTCTGTGCCTACCTTTTATGTTTTTAATTGTTAGAGTCAGTTTCTCAGCGTGGCATAAGAACAGCACAGACACGTCTTTTCTCTTTTGTGATTACCCACACCGGGCGCACACCATATTTATTTACACATGTGTTGCTCATCACCAATCATCATTTGTCACATGACCAGCGTTGCCATTGACAATCTTGTAAACAAAATCAAACACATTGTACCGTATCACAAATCATAACAAAATGAGAGCATAGCTCAACACCCCACTTGCTCACATTTGAAGAGTCCATTTAACTTCAACACTTGGTTTACATACCAAACATAAACATTTCAAACTTCTTAAGTTTTTGTTTAGTTGCAGGTTTGGTCAGTACATCAGCAACCATTTCATTTGTTGGACAATACAATAGACTTATTTGGTCATCATCCAACGTAGACCTTACAAGGTGGTATTTGATATCCACATGTTTACATCGTTGCCTATGTACAGGGTTCTTAAGGCTATAGTGCCCTGATTGTCCTCATAAACAAGACATTTGTATGTTTGACCATCAAGACAATTCAAAAACTGTTTCAAATACAAATACTCTTGCATGGTTGCAGCTAAAGCCATGTACTCCGCCTCACAGGTAGACAGTGCGACTGTAGGCTGTCTTTTCGTTCTCCATGAGACCATCGGACCATTCTTGTTTAGACTGATGCAGTATCCTGTAGTGCTTTTACGATCACCAATATCAGCTGCCCAATTCGCATCACTGTAAGCATGGATTAGGTTCTCATCTTTGTATTTCTGAAACATAGTACTTTGTTTTGGGTACCTTTCAAATACCTTAAAACATGCTTTACAGTTGTCCATTGTTCATTAGTTGGTTTGGTGAAATACTGTGACAGTTTGCTCACTACGAAGCTTAAATCTGGCCTTGTACAGGTTGCCAGGTAGATTAAGCTACCAACTGCCTCTGTATTTCCTCACATCGTCCATTATTTCAGCATCATCACTGTAGTCAAGTTTTTGTTCACACAGGGGAGCTCTAGGCTTACAGTTTAACATGTCAAATCTCTCCAGTATTGTATGCACATACTTGCTTTGTGACATCTTAACACATTCAGTACTTTGGACAAAGTCAATACCTAGAAAATGTGAGTTTACCCAGGTCTTTCATTCTGAACTTGGAACTTAGCTTTTCTTTTACACATTTTATAACATCATCATCACTAGCGGCAATAATCAAATCATCAACCCATATGATCATGTGAACTTTCTCATTGTCAGTAATTTTGCTGTAGACACAATGATCAGCTGGATTTTGTACAAATTGTATTTCACACAAATAATCATGCAACATTTTGTTCCAGTTGCGCCCTGACTGAAGAAATCCCTGTATGGATTAAAACAGTTTACATACTAGTTTGTTTCCATTAGATCTCACTTCATAACCCTCAGGTTGTTCAATATAAATCTCACACTCAATTGGTGCATGTAAATATGCTGTTTTTACATCCATCTGGTGAACGATCAGATTGTCTTGTGCTGCTTTCTGTGCCAACAGCCTGATGCTGGTCATACTGGCTGTAGGGGAGAAAGTCTCATCATAGTTGACACCCCTTTTCTGACTAAAACCTTTGGCAACATATCTCGCCTTGTATTTGTCTGATCCGTCATTGTTCTTCTTCAATGCGTAAACCCACTTACCCCCACTACATCCTTGCCCTCTGGTAGAGTGGTCAGGGTAAATGTTGAGTTCTCCTTCAAAGATTGAACTTCCTCGTCCATTGCTTCAGTCCAGTCTTTTGCGTTCTTTGAGGTAACAGCTTCTTTATAAGTCTGTGGCACATTGTACATAAGTCTGTAACAGTAGTCTACATTTATGTCCTCTTCAAACCCACAAGCATGGTCACCGTAGTAATCTGGCTTTTTCCTTTCTCTATCAGGGTAGCGCCTCTCTTTGGGTTTGTCTTCTTTAACTTCCACTGTTTCAGTATCACACTTCTCTGTTTTGCTTTCTGAGGGCTCCTCTTCTTGGTTTTCAGTTATTTGTGGGCCAACTGAAGGGGTTTTCACTGGTTTTCTTTCGTTCTGAATCACTATATCCTCATCTTCAGCATCCAGTACTTCCTGATTCAATCTAGATACAAACTCCACCAGTCTGTGTTATTGTACTTTTCTGTTGCTGGGATAGTACACTAAATAGGCTGGACTATTCTTGTCGTATCCAACAAAAATGCCCTTCTCACATCTAGAGTCCAATTTCCCTTTATCCTGTTTGTAAGCATAACACACACGTCCAAATTTCTGCATTCCTGAAATGTTTGGCTGTCTGCCTGTTAACATGTAGTAAGGAGTCTGTTTAGTGCGGTTGTTAAAGCACCTATTCCTCACCACAGCAGCTGTCTGGACAGCATAGGTCCACAACATCTTTGGCAGCCCACTCTCTATGAGCATACACCTGGCCATTTCAAACAGGGTTCTCCAGTTGCGTTCAGTGGTACCGTTTTGGTGTGGAGAATATGGGGCTGAGGTCTCATGCCTAATACCATTCCTGCGCATCAAAGCTTGGTACTCTCTGCCTGTGTATTCTGTACCATTGTCAGATCTCATGCATTTTATTTTACCATGAGGAGCCATGTCGGCTATAAACTTCTCAGTTGCTTGCACTGTATCGCTTTTATTTTTCAAAAAATATACAAACACTGCACTAGAATAGTCGTCTGTAAAGGATAGTGCATATTTATGACCGTCTTTAGACATTGGGTCTATAGGACCAGCTAAGTCCGTGTGCACCATGTTCAGAGGTGCTTTGGCCCTTGTATCCGGCCCTCTGTTCCTAGTTTGAACAAACGTCCCCTGAGTGCAAACCTCACAACACGGAACAGGTGTATTACTTTCATTCTTAATGTCCATCCCAACTACAACATGCCTTAATTTTAACACATCTGCATAATTGCAATGGCCTAAGATTTCATGCCAACTTTGCAAATCGAGGCTTTTCTTACACTGGTCATTGCAGTCATTGTCTGAAGTGTGCAGATAGAACAGCTTGTTGTGTACGTGTATGGGGAATTTGGTACCGTCTTTATGAAGCAGGACACTGTTCTTCTCACTGAAGATCACTGTGGCCCCGTTGGTGGTAGCAGCTTTCACAGAGAAGATATCCTGGGGATATGTTGGGATGTATAGGGCTCCCCTGAGCGTTGTTCGGAAACTCCGCTCCTCGCTGTCGATAAGCCACACCTCCGCGTCACCTCTGCGCTTGGCGACTCCGTTGCTCCTGGATCCGTCCGCCAGCTCCACGCAGTGCGTCCCAGCCTGGAAACTCCCGTCGAAAGTCTTGAACTTTGTGATGTCTGTGATGATGTGCGATGTCGCTCCCGCGTCCACCATCAGCCCTTTTCTCTTGACATCTGGCACCCGCTTCTCCGCGTCGCTCACCCGGAATGCTTACTCCTTGTCCCCCGACTCCTCGGACGCCATCCGTGCATTATCGCGCTGCTTTCTCCGTCTGCAGCTTGCACCGTTGTGCGTGTTGCTTTTGCAGTAATTGCACCATTGTTTTTGCGGACAGGCCCTGGCAATGTGGCCTTTGACACCGCATTTGTAACACACAATGTCCATATTTTCACTGTTCTTTACACCTTCGGACGCGCGCTTTGTGCCAAACTGCGCTCTCGCCCTCATAACCGTATCCTCTGACACAGTTGCTCGCATGTTCTCAACATCTTCATAACTTCTGAGCTTTGTCTTAAATTCTGCAAAAGTCATTTTATCATCGCTCTGAGACACGTGTATTGCAAAAGGCTTAAATGTCTCTGGTAGCCCTTTTAATGCCATGGCTATTAAAAGTCCGTCACTGAGCATCTCTCCTGCGTTTCTCAAGGCAGTAATCGCAGTCTCCGCTCTGATGACATATTCAGTGACACTCTCAATGGACGACTTTTGCAGTGAAGTCAACTCTGTGTACAGGTTTATTACTCTGGGCTTCCCTCTTCCAGCGTAATATTCCCGGAGAATTTTGAGCGCCTCGCATCCATTATCCGCCGCGTCGCGCATTACCAGCGACAGGCTCTTGTCATCCAAAAACTGAATGAGCTCCGCGTAGGCCTCGGCGTTCTTCTGCTCATCCTCCTCATTATCAGGAGCGGGTTCATTCAGGATAGTGTCTTTTAATCCTTGCAGACAGAGGTGACCCAAAAACTTTGCCTCCCATAGCTCGTAATTCTTCTCGTCTCCGTCAAAAACGAGCCTGGTCCAACGGCTAGTTGGCACCGCGTCTCTGTCCTTTCTACTCATGGTAGGATCACGCCAACTCAGCTCTCAGGTGCACGCAGTAAACGTTGCGACTTTCACCCGGTACTTAATCCAACTGTTCGTTATGACTCTGGGCCCATAACCTGTTAGCAGAGTCATTTTCTCAGCGTGGCATAAGAACAGCACAGACACGTCTTTTCTCTTTTGTGATTACCCACACCAGGCGCACACCATATTTATTTACACACGTGTTGCTCATCACCAATCAATCATTTGTCACATGGCCAGCGTTGCCATTGACAATCTTGTAAACAAAATCAAAACCATTGTACCGTATCACAAATCATAACAAAATGAGAGCATAGCTCAACATTAATATTATATTGTAATAAATTGTTGTTGTGCATTCACTGTCTTTGCCTTATTGGGTCAGTTGCTCTCACTGTATTGGGTTTTAATATTCTATTGTTTTAGCTAAATTTTAGTATTCAACTCCTCGGTACCATTACAATCACACTATTGCAAATGTTTATTTTATATTTACAGTGCGCCCAAGCATTACACATTATGCATGCATGTAATTGGCCGTTTCACAACGGCATCCAACTTAAAGGACCTCGAAGAAATGGTGACCAGTGTGAGTATAGTTTGACAGCCCAAGCCATGGAAATGATGTAGCCAAACAGTTGCGAAACATTGAAGCCTGGATAAGCAATAATGAACAATTTGAAGACCATGAACCAACACCCCAGCCTGATCATTCAGAGGTAATGGGCCCAGTATTAGCATTCAATGTATAGCTACTCTGGATTAAAATGTGTGTTCTTAAATCTTTAAAATAATAAATATAAAAAAGAAAATGTGCCTCTCATATTTGCAGGAACCAGATGGCAACATGTTTAAAAACCATTACTCTCTCTCCCTGATGCCATTTCTGTGGAAGAACAGGGGGCAAACATCTATCACTGTACACTGTGGGTGGACTACATATTTATTAAATACTCCCATATGCTCCACTTTGGAACGAAATCACGCTCGTCAGTAATATTCACTAGTCAATCTGTTTATTTGATTCCCTTTTTTCTGGTAACTGATAAATGTTCTAACAAACATCAGGAGATCTGGGAAGACATGGAACCACTCCAGTGTATGAAGGATTTACCAAAAAGTATAAGGGTCTGGCCTCAAACAAAGACGGTAAGCAATCTGTCGCATTTTTGATTCTCTAACAGAATTGTCAGTGAAAGTATGTCCGAATCCTTCACAGAACATCAGAGCAGATAATCACACGCAGGGCATCATGGAGAAGTCACAGTGGGATCTCAAACATGTCAGACTACACGCTCGAAGATATTCCCGCCTTGACGATTTCATATTGGATTATCAAGACCACACAGCTCAGCTCCAGGAATATGAAGATACCAAGCGCAAAAACAGAAAGGTCAGTGAAATGAGAAAGAGAGCTCTACAACTATAGCTGTATGAAAAAATCACTATTAATCACAATAAATTATAAAGACAACAAACTAAACAGATTTTTAACTACTGGAGCAGTGGAAGGATAAATAAAAGAGGAAAATACGTGTCCCGCCCCGCACAGGGAGCACTACGGACCACCACAAAAGGTCACATTTCAAACATTGTGTTCAACAACCAGAAAACTTTCAGGCCTATTTTGTTTATCATAGAATCCTGTTAAATTTACAGGATGAGTCTTCAAACGAGGAATCTCAGAACACAATATTGAAACTGCTCACACCGCATGAACAGGTATGTTTATCAACAATAATGCATTTACAGTTGAAGTTTATTTAGCTGAAATGTATGGAATTATATTTGTGCCACCTTCAGAAGCGTGGACCATGAGTGTTGCGTGCGCGCAGTAGAAATGTTGCAAGCACAGGATTCACATTTTAAGAACAAGCAAATCTTTGTTCTGTGCGCGCTCGACTCGTATCTTTGCACTCTAAATATATAATACGTTCAAGCAAACATTTTTGGTCTGTGCACGCACAACACGAATATCTGCTCTCAAAAATAAATAATTTGTGCTTGCAAATTTTTTTCTCTGCGCACACTCAACTCTGATATCTGCGTGCTCACTTCACAAATGTGTCGCTCGCCCCCCTCCTCCCTCCTCTCTCTCACTTGAGCTGCATGAAACTTTTCTCTCCTCGCACTCAACTCTTTTCCTGCGCGCTTGGAGCAAAATTACAAAGAAATTGGTCAATCAGAGGCCAGCTGGATGTGTTGGGTTTGTTTTTCAGCAGAGACATTTTAGTGGGGTGGTGACTATAGCGTGGAATGGTGGTCACTGTATTGAATACAATACTATTGAAATATTAAATATTGTAGTTAAACCAAAAATACTACACATCTTACGAGAGACATTTGTACACCAAATACAATTTTTAAAGTAATTTCACAAAACTGACTAAGTCATGCTTTATAAAAGAAAAGTCCTCCACGCTTCTGAAGGTGGCACAAATATAATTCCATAGAATTGCATTTGATTCACACAATCGCAGGTTGACACTTTTGATAATGCATGCAGAGCTTCCCTGCATGTGGAGGAATGAGGATTCTGAGCTGGTGGTGTCAGTAATACCCACTCAATTCCAAGAACCTCATCAGACACCATGATTTGAGATCACTGAGGCCAGAGCAATGGATGACAGGCAAAGTCCTGTCTGTCGATATAGTGGAATGTACACTTAACATAATTTGTCCCATTAGGCATTTTAACATGCTAACCATTCAAGTTTAAACAACCCAAACCCATAATGAAAACAGAAAAGAGCTATCATACTCCATTTGCGCGGGCTATGGGTGTCACCATTTACATTATTCGAGTCACAATGACTGAGAAAATATTGCAACTACACGATTATCGACCGAATGAAAGGAAACCACTGATATTTATATCAACTTCACCGTTTCTAAAAATAAAAAGCTTTGAGACGCCTTTGCATTTAAATAAATGCATTGACTACAGTTTTTCTCCATTGGTTTGGCTCATTTCTTGAAAACAGAAATTACATTCTCAAAACTCTAAGATCATTTGGCAAAACAGTCTTACAGTTCAGCACAACACTATAGCTCACTCAGCAAAAGATCATATCTCTCCCAAAACAGTTCACTCATGCTTCACAACTAAATTTCCTTCTCATTTAAACAGTCAGTGCCCAATGCTTTGTCCCTTTAACACTGTGTAAGCACTGCAAGTCTAAATGTTTAGATGTTCTGTCACTATGGCAGAGGACCATTGAAATGTCCACCTTTCAGTCTTAGCCCAATTCATTGACAATGGTTACTGTAACTGTTTTTTGTCTAGCTAACAGAATACAATTGTATATAAAACTGAAAAGAAAAAACAACAAAGAAATAGGATTTGAGGGTAAGAGTCGCCTCCAAGGTTTGACATCACACATTGCACTCATACTGCCAAGGAAATTGTAACCATTAACATTCACTCAAATAAAGTAACTTCCATACATCAGAGTAAAAAATGTATTCAGCATAACATACTGTAACATAACACACAAACAAAAACAATGATTATATGCAGCCTACAGTGCTTCATTAGTCAAGTTTCACCTGACTGTTAAAGCTGGGGTACCTGATTTTTCCTGTTCAAACAGTGATATTTTTTTCATATATGGTATTGTGACTATTTTGATATTTGAACAGACTATTGTACATGTGATGACTTATACAATGAAATGACGCTGACACGTTTTGGAGCGAACAAGCATTAGACTGAGAATCAACAATCAGTTTAGATCAACAAGATCTATTCACTTGGAAATTGAGCTAATTTGTAGACTCCATTTACTTAATCATTTGCCAGATGTACTGAGACATTGAGACATGGACATTTGCAATTTGATTAAATTAATGAGAAATTCAATTCTGTTGTGAACAATTGCCAAGTGGTTTGGAGACTTGTCCATGTTGTTTTTAGAATGTAATTTCTGTTTCAAAAAATGAGCCAAACCAATGGAGAAAAACTGTAAATAGAGATATTGCTTATTTAGATGGCTTGGCCATCTAAATAAAGGCCTTTTTAGTACTTCTTCGTGCTGTGCATATTTGTTTTAGAGTGCCTGGGTTTGCTGCTTTTTTAAAACGGTGACTATTTTAGAAAAATTCATGTTCCATAATTTGGTTGAAACCCTTGTGCAAAAGTTTCAAAGGAGTATCAATATAAAGACATTTGTCAAAGATTTCACTTTGACAAATGTAAATTGAAGCTTACATATGATTTGCATTTCCTCCATTTAGAGAAACAGTGGGAAAATAGTTTGCACCAAACTATCGGATGAACTAACCTCTTGTCAAATAAAATGTCCTGATATCTGACAGAAAACACGCTATACAAAGCAAAAATTTCATTTTATATTGTCATATTGATTCTCAATTCATATAAGCCATATGATGACAATAAAATGACAAATAGCTTTTTTATTTGGATAGAGCCAGCTTTAAATGTATGCCATTATAATGTTCGTATATACTGTAAACTGAGAGATATTTTCAGAGGGTCTTTTGGGATATAGTGTTAAACTAATTTTATGTATACGTTTTTCTATATGTGTGGGGTTAGTTTGTGGAATAATCATTGTTACCTGTGGTAATATCTGTATATTATGAGTGTTGTTATTGTACATGTGCAAAGCCACACATGCATACCAATACTGTTTGAGGTTGTTGTTTTTTTTTTTAAATTGAACAAGGAAGCAGCTATTTTGTTTGTATACATTCTTTGACAGATCCGGGTGAGATTCAATAAGTTTTACTCCCCACACACACACACATTTGTGATCAGCTGCAACAACAGCCATTTTCATTTAAATTGTTTTCAATAATGTACTTAATGAAATATTTTTGTCTCACTGTAGTTTAATCTTTCATGTCGCAGTTCTACTTGGAACCTTAAGATCCAACCATGCTAAATGGAATATGTTACAAATTTTCTAATGGTCTTAAACATTTGATCAGGACTGTATTATAGAGCATGTATCGCTATAGAGTTATGGGCACATTTGACATATTATGAACTTTAACAGGTGGCAACACTGACACACAGCACCCCCTTCTGTTTGTGCGTGCGTGCATATATCAACTCAGCTTGTACATAGTTCCATTTTATTCTTAAACCAGATATGACAAATGACAAATTGCTCAGATACAGCGGCACGGTGGCGCAGTGGTTAGGCCTGCATGTGTGGATGCATGCTGGTGGTCAGAGGGACCATTGGCGCAGATGTGTGACATCACAACAGCATTTCTCTTCAGGGTAAACTGACCACCGAGTATGGGGTGAATGTATCATTGTCTCATAGGAAGCACTTTGTGACTGTCTGTGAAAGGCGCTATATAAATAAAGTTGTTCTTGTTGCTTTTTTCTGTAATTTTTCTGTTTTAGTGATTAGTGCTTTTTAATTTTATGCAACTGTGAAGCACTTTGAATTGCCTTGTGTATGAATTGTGGTCTACAAATAAACTTGCCTTACCAGATACAGGACAAAGACTGGTCTAAACCATGACTGAAGCAAGGTAAAACCAGCACTCAGGACAGAAATAGCACTAAACCAGGACAACACAAGTCAAGACACTATCTGAACTTCATGCCTTATGAGACAGAACTGAACTGGGAGTTAACCAGAACTATAACATACAGTATAGAGATACAAACCGTCTGGACAGCAGTACAGCCTGATGCAAATGTTGCCACACAAAGAAACAGATGTATTGGTCGGTTCATTCTCAAGACAGATGGGTCTTTCATCGGTCATTGTGAATATGACTTTGTATATTATGGGCCTAGTTTGTGGCTTAAGGATGTGTTATCAAGTAGAGTGATATTGTGCAAGTACCACACACGCAGTCCACTACAACAGTGTTGTACACAGAGGTTTGCAGGTTACGAAATGCAAACCCCACAATTTCTGCTTCAGTGCTTCAAATGAAGTGCCGGGATTCACCAGTAGCATACTCGGTACCTGGCACTTTAAATAAGAGAAAATGGCCATTCAGAGTTCAGGTCCGGTACCTCCAGCTTGTAGGTTACATGTGCTCCATGTCCGTTGTTTGTAACGATTCAACATGTCAAAGTTACGGCCTTATTACGCAGGGATTGTCATTATAACAGCTAATTACCGTAAATACAGTAGGTTTCTGAGAACCATTCAACTGTGGACCAGTTTTTCATAATTCTATGGGAACCACCCCGAGCGTGACAAGTCTGATTTTCTTTTTATTCTTTTTTTTTTTACCTTTGAACTGAGCATGTCAGATCTAAATTTACATGGGTATTGAAATGTGACTTGCTCCATGATGCTTTGCCAATTTAAAGCTAATGGTCAAAACACAGGTAGACATTTATATTCCTAAGTGATAATGAAATGACAAATTAAGCACCTTAAAATACGTTGCTCAAAATAAGTGCCTCACATGGTGACCAACTGGTTCCATGCTTAAACTCTGTGTATTATTATTATTATTAGGCCCGAGCGGCCTGCCGTCACAAGGGCCTATTGTAATCGCAACGCAGTGCGCGTTGCGCACTGTACCTAGGTGCGCGGAGCACACGAAAATGTCAACCGTAAACTCACCGTGTCAAACTTTATACTTGTTATTGCAGCAAAATGAATGGGGGTATATGGCCAACTGTCATACGGAGGTGGATGACGAGCGCTGAGCATTACAAAGTATTTTGCGATTTATCGTAAACTACAAATTGCTGCCATTCGCACATACAAACTCCGATTAAAAATCGGAAATATACATTTTGTTGACCTTTCACCCCGGACACAACAAATGTGAAAGTTACATTGGGCGTGACAGCGCCCCCTCTAGGTGCAGAAGAAAAAATGCATTATGGGTCGAAAAATGTGTTTCTCGGAAACTGATAAAATTCGGCACAAAAATAGTTGATGGCATCCTGATCAAAAAAGCCAATGGGACCCATACCGTATTTTGTACGGTGTTGCCATGGGGACGAGCGGGGTCCCCCAAGTTATTCTAATGGGACTAACACATAAATCTCACATTATATGAAATCACAGCGCGTTAGCGCCCTCTGTAAGGAGCTTGTGGACAGTGGTCATGGAAGTACGGTTTGTTAGGGCCGTCCGATGCTGCTTGTGAAATAAGAAAAGATTATGGGCGCGCTAGCGCCCTCTGCAGGTTGGAGCTATTATTCACAAGGAGAGGCTAAAATGTAACTTTTAATCTGTGTTTACTGACACAGATTAATGGTACATCAGGGCAATCAGAGCATCCTCGGTAGGGTTACAGAGGCGTGGCAATGGAGGCACGGCTTTAATAATAATAATAATAATATATAATAATTATTGGTAGTTTAAGTCACCATACTTGGCAGCTGGCTTTGGTAAAAGGGGTGGAATTGCGCCTTCTGCTGGACCGAAGTGTAACTGACATTTCTGACGACATGACCAAAGTTGTACATTAGAGGTTCTACCACAAAGTATATCAAGGCTGGGGGTTATTGAGTGCTTTTAAAAGGCTGAAGGACGCTATATGACTTTTATATACACCCCCAGAAGTGGATTAGACATGCCCATAACCTCTGTGAAAATGTACTGCAGTTTCCTTATTCTCTGTATTTCATTTGCCTTTCCCTTCTCTTTTCTAGTGGCTACATCTGCCATCATCCGTACATTTTAAATGTTCACTAAGGCACATATTGTCATAACGGACTATCTTCTCACTTTGATTGATTTAGTAGGCTGTTTGTGTTAGTCTACATGTCTGATCAGCTTCTAATTTTGACTCATACCACAAACTGTTGCTGCACTATTACAAGGACCACCGTGCAATTATTTTTATGTAGGCCTATTTCTTTCTCTACATGCCTGGAGGTCACGGTGTGCAATAGGAGCGCACCTGCACTTTGGAAAGGCGGATGCGCGCTCAAGACGAGGCTGGCTTGACGGCGGTCTTTCCTCTCCTCCTTTCAGATACTATTTTGAATTGCCTTGTGTATGAATTGTGCTCAACAAATAAACTTGCCTTGCCTTGCCTATTTCAATATGTCCCACACATATTGAAATAGGCAAGGCAAGGTGTGTAGTACTGTCTGTCCAGCAATCATGTCACAATAAAATCCCCTTTTAAACACGTTTGTAATCCAGTGCCTTAATGCGCCCATGTTCGTGTTTTCACAAGTTTATTGAAGCATAATGATTCCTCTGATCCGAATGCCTGGGCTTGGGAAAGGCATTTCAAACAACAGCTGCTGATCGTCATGATGAATACTTCCTCTTTTCAGACGGCGTCTCCGTTTGAGGTAGCTATGTTGCTCCAAATTCAGATAATCAATGATTCCAGAATGTGTGTTTGGACTCCTGTCTCCTCACGCCGCTCTGAACAGCTGGCGCCCGTTGCCGCTGATCGACACCGCTCTGACTCACCTGCCAGAGCTGCTGCTATTGTCGGTGCTTTGAAAAGCAGACTTTTCTGTAGTGTAGTAAGTTATATTCTTGGGGGTTTGTTCTTACAGTAAATTTTGTTGATGGCCGAGTTGACTGTTTTAAACCAGGTAGGGGTGGGTTGTAAAAAAATAAAATTAAAGTGTAGGGCAAGCAGGTGCCGTTCAGCTGTCGGGTGTGAAATATAGAAATGTATTGCTACTTGCTTAAACCTTATCTAATACTCGTTCGGAGAACAACGTGATCTTTGTCTTATGATTTTGCTTTTGACATTGTTGCAATAAATGTCCTACCTTGAAAAGTACTGGCAGAGCCATCTTGGCCGAGATACAATGTTAGTGATAAACAAACAAACTTGTTTTGCTGAGATAATGTCAGTTTGTGGGTCTGGACCAGAGGCGGAACTAACAGTATATAGAGGCAAGCACGAGACTTGATTGGCAGACTTCCTGATGTTATGAAGTAACTTGTATGTGCGCTTTTGATCAAATAAAGGCTTCTTCGAAAGAATTCATTCTCCTGAGGTTTTTTGCTTTAAGTCCCGGACAAGGAAAAGACTGACAGGGGTTACACATCTCTCTCTTTTTTAATACACCACACAGCATAGGGCTCATCACAAACACAGTATACACATCCTCTTCAGTACAGGGCAAGCAGGAATGCAGGGGCGTGACTCCTCTGGACCTCCGCTAACTCCTGTCTTTTTAAACACACCACCTATTTTAGGGCATAACACTGTCAATTATTAATGCACCACATATCATAGGGCTGATCACAAATAAATCCCCTTTTGTGTGTGTGCTGTGGGCGGGCCTGTGTACGCCCTGCATGCACGCTTGTATGTGTGTATGTTGTGTGGTTTGAAGGCCTTGTCGTTTACATTGCCGCTGTTTTGTTTTTTGTATTGTGGGCCGCAGCGTGTTGTGCTGCAGTACCCATTACTTTTACTCATTGTACATAAGATACCCCTCATTTGTTTTACTGTTTAACTAAACAAAGTTAACTTACTGCACATTTCCTGTCTATTTTGCACCGAATGTAACAAGTGAATTTCTCCATTGTGAGATCAATAAAGGATTATCTTATCTTACTTTATATCTCTCATCCAGGCAAAGAAAGTTAGCCATTATACATCCTTCCCCTCCATTACACCCCTGTCCCCCGTCTCTCTCCCTTCATTATCTGAAGGGAATGTAATTCATAGGCAAGTGCACGCATGTTACTGTGTGTATACTTGCGTATGGAAACAAAAAGAATTCTGAATCGTCTTGCTGTTGGAAAAAAAAAAACTAAAAGTTACCACTGAATATGCATAGCATGAGGGTGATTACCGCCTTTGCTATGCCCAATCCCGTCAGATCTTGGAAGCTAAGCAGGGAAGGGCCTGGTTAGTACTTGGATGGGAGACCGTTTGGTAACACCAGGAAGCCTAGCGAATGTAATGAGTGAGTGAGTGGTAGGTGGTGGTCGGAGGGGCCGATGGCACAGACTGGTTGCCTCGCTTCCGTCAGTCTACCCCAGGGCAGCTGTGGCTACAACAGTAGCTTACCACCACCAAGTATGGAGTGAATGAATAATGAGCTGTGAAGCGCTCTGGGTATCTTGAAAAAGCGCTATACAAATCCAAGAGATTATTATTATTATTATTATTATTATTATTATTATTATTATTATTAGGCCCGAGCGCCATCAGGGCTGGCGAAGGGGCTCTTGTAATCGTATAGAAAGTGCGCGGAGCGCACAAAACGAGCGCGAAGCGCTCGCCTCCTCTCAAACATGCACTAACGCACTCCTCTCCTCGTGCACGTTCCGTGCACGTGCACATGTATCAGAAAACGAACATTGTAATTGGAAAACGAACATTGTAATTGCACTCCCCCAAAGTGCGAACAAAACGCACAAAACGAGCGCGAAGCGCTCCCCTCCTCTCAAACACTCACTAACACACTCCTCTTGTCGTGCACGTCCCGTGCACATACATATATAATGCAAAATCAACATTGTAATTGTACAGAGCCCATAAAAGTCAATGGGCGACTGAGAGCCTCTACCATGAGGTAGGAATGCGCGAGCGCTTTCCGAAAATATATAGTTTATGGTACCCGCATAAGCGGGAACATTGTTTTCGCATGAGAATATTCTTCTTTCTTTCTTTCTTTCTTTCTTTTTCTTTCTTTCGCACCGTCGCAATTTTCACCCAGTGAACATCGACGAAAAGTCACAGATTTTGGCCCAAAATTCAAAACCGATCCGACGCAACTTTTCACCATTTCCAAATTTTGAATTTCAAAATAGTGGCGCGATAGCGCCACCTCAGTTTTTTTAACATAAAGAATAGGACTTGGCCAAAAATGAAGTTTGTCATAGAATCATAAAAATCGGTACAGACGTGCATCATGACAAGTTGAGCAAAAAATATTATTACGGCAACGCCGTCCACCATATTGGGTGTCGGCCATTTTGGATGAAAGCCCGCGAAGCGGGAATCCGCCTTTATTTTTCACTTCGTACAAAATCTATCTCCTCCTAGAGCGTTTATCGGAACGACCTAATTTTGGGTGGAAAATAATCTTAAGTAGAACTTTAAAAGTTATCCAAATTACTTTCTAAGTTTTACGTTTTTATGCGGCGAAGCCGCAAACTGTACGAAGTATTTTGAGATTTTTCGCAAACAAAAAATGGCTCCCATTCGCACATATGAAGCCCGATTTCGCTCATTTTGTTATCAGTTGTTAAAGTCACAGTCCTAAACACTTTCATTTGGCAAAATTCAAATTGGGCGCGATAGCGCCCCCTATAGGAATTATATGGAAAGTACAAATTTTAGTTTTACGAAAATTAAAATTTGGCACAAAATTCAATTTGGTCGTTCCGATCAGAAAAGTCAATCACACCCATGCCATATTTTTCACGGTGTTGCCGTAGCGATGACCAGAACGTCCATTTTATTCTGATGTTAAAAATGTTAAACTCTATAATTCAGCGAGAAGTGAGGAACCAAAGGTTATCCAAAGTACTTGGATTCAGTTCAGGCCATGTAATTGTCCTTTTAGGTAGCTCCTACTTTGTCCAAGCTCCTTGAGCTATGAGTCCAATGGCCTTAGTTCTTCTTTCCTCCTCCTCCCTGTTGCGTACCTCTTCCTGGATTAGGGTTTGCCTGACCTTCAGAGTGACCACTGTTGGAAATGGGCTGCCCCAGCCCTTGCCGTCCAGTGCAGGTGTTGCCAATGATGTCTTTGATCTTAAGTAAGCTTTCTGCTTGATTGATTGCAGAGTTGGCGGACAACTTCCTCTCAGATCTCGTTCTTATCCCCGCCTCTCGGATGATTTTATCTTGGGAGTTCTGATATGTTAAGGAGAGCCGGAAATTGGCAATTTTGAACTCCTCTGTAACCGTTGACAACGCTAGCTGCATTTGTCCGGACTTGGTGTAGAGTCCTACAGAGGTAAAACTCTGAAGTACCTCCAGCTATGTGTGAAGGTGCATGTTGATTTTCTTTTCCATCCCTTCAACTGTTGTCACCTCATATATGGTAAGCAGCCACATCGGCCTTGGAAGGAGACCATGTTGGAAGACCCAGCACTTGTACTTTCCAGTCAGTCCAGATTATCAGTCCTCCTTAGCCACTCTTCCATTTGATGTTCGGTGTTATGACGTTGTTCCTATCTGACAAAGTGTTGTCAAACCATTTTCCATTTACACTGTCCACCTCTAAGCGGAGAAAAACTCCTCAATGGGACTGAGGAAAGGAGAGTAAGGTGGTAAGAACACCATGACCATCCTGAATGAGTAGTGAACCAGTCCCTGATGAGCGGGCCACGGTGGAAATTCACATTGTCCCATAAAATGACATATTTTGAAGTGAGGCCCTACGAGACCTCTCATTTTCAGGGATCAAATCAAAATGGAGGCGGTCCAAGACGATGAGGAGCTTCTGTGTGTTGTATGGGCCAAGACTGGGGATGTGTGTGGCAACACCATTCTCAGATATGGCAGCACACATAGTTATATTGCCCCCTCGCTGGCTTGGGACACCCACCGTGGCCCAGTGGCCAATAATATTACGGCCACGTCTTCGGCCCTTGGCCAAGTTGAAGCCAGCTTCAGCCACAAACGCGAGGATGTGAAGGGTCTCGTTTCCTTCCAATCCCATTATTCTCTACAATAGCGTAAAAAAAAGAAAAAAATCAAATCAAATCAGTCATACAGAAGAATCATACACTACAGTTACATAGGAATGTTCTATGTTCTTCACAAGTTTAATATACTACTGGCAACTACTCCAGTGGTTACAAACCTGGGGTACATGTACCCATATGCAGAGGCACTACGGGGGTATTTGACAGAGAGAGGAGGGGAAAATCATCAATCCACTAGACTTACTGAAATGTTACACTAAAACCCACAGTATTAGATAGATTTACATGGGAGGCACTAATTGTATGTTTCGGATTATAATGATAATTACATCATACAGTAAGCTGCAGTTTTAGCCGAAATGTTATAAATCAACCCCTCCTGGAACCATCACCTTAACGTGATGGAGGGGTTTGAGTGCTCGAATGATCCTGGGAGCTCTGTTGTTGGGGGCTCCTGGTAGGGTCTCCAATGGCAAACAGGTCCTAGGTGACGGGTCAGACAAAGAGCGGTTCAGAGGCCCTTTATGAGAGACCTACAGGCCCGGTTAGAACCATGAGGCCGTCCTTCTGTGGACCCACCACCTGCAGGAGGAGCCATAGGGGCTGGTGCAATGCGATTTACGACCCGGCAACGGACAAGTGGAAGAAAATGGATGGAAGGATGGATAGATTTATTTGGTCGGGACAGTGCATGTTAATGAACATACATGGGTCTCATGCATGTAAACAAGCCACACCGGATTGTAGCCTTGGGCTGATTTGCATCCGTTGTTCCCCCATGTGCACTCTCAAACACACTCTCATTCATCCTGGCCTATTGTACATGTTTTTAGTGGTAGGGGACACCGGAGTACCCAGAGGAAACCTACACAGACACGGGGAGAACATGCAAACTCCACACAGAAAGGCCCGCCAGGTGGAACGAACCCCAGACCTTCTAGTTGTGAAGCGAGAGCGCTAACCGCTGTACTACTGTGCCGGATGGATGGTTATAAATCATACCTAGATTCTTCTTCTTTCATTCCTAGATACCTGGATACACAAATCAGGTAAAGTGGGTACTGAAGCCAAAAAAGTTTGGCAACCACAGGTTATAATGATGGACAACCAGTAACTGACTTACATGTACATACTGGTACCGCTGCTCTTTCACTCTATCAGAGTTCCTCTCAAATGGTACCCTGTAAATTTGCTTCATTGTCATGTGATGCTTCTTCAATATCGGCTCTATTGTGAAGATGCTTATAGAGCTGACGTTTTGGAATATAATAATAATAATGCATCGGTTTTATATAGCGCTTTTCTGGACACTCAAAGACGCTTTACATTGCACTATTCATTCACTCCATACTTGATGGTGGTAAGCTACTATTGTAGCCACAGCTGCCCTGGGGTAGACTGACAGAAGCGAGGCTACCAGTTTGCGCCATCGGCCCCTCCGACCACCACCGGCATGTCTGTAGGATTGCAGCGTGGATCTGTCTCAATGTGATGGCATTATTTGCCATCACCATGTTACAGATCTCTTGTTCTTGTTGTTCATTGAGAACGTTCCTCTGCCACCTCTGCGAGGTGTCGTCCAATCCTAGACATAGAATTATATTATATTATATATTTCCTGTCCTATACAACATATAATTCCATCATTGACTGGCTACATACCTGTTTTCCCTGCAAAAGGTTTGGATGATGGAGGAGACTGTAGAGCGAGGCACATTAGGCTGCACTCATCGACCTGCCTCCGCCATTGTGAGGCCATGGTTGATGACATGGTCTATAATTGTGGCCCGAATTTCATCCGGGACAGCATGGTGTCTTCATGCTCCTCTGCCTCTTCCCCCTATTCCACCACCCTTACTACTACTACTCGAGCAGGCAGTTGCCCTTGTTCATTTATTTGGCCAGGTGCCTCCATTTCAGAAACTGTACTGGTCCTGTATGGTCAAGCTCTTTATATACATGTTTGGCAGCATTCACAGTCATGAACAGCACCTGTCAGGTAACTAAACATACTGTTTGATTGGTCATCTGAGATGTGTGACACTCCTCCTTTGTTAGTCAAGTTCGAGTTTCACCTGACTGTTAATTGCTGTAATAAATTTATCAAATGTTCCAAGGATTCATATATGGTATTCATGGTATTGTGCTCTTGACTAATTTGACAATTGAACAGACTATTGTGCATGTGATGACTTATACAATGAAATTACTCTGACACGTTTTGGAGCGAACAAACATTAGACTCCCAGATAGCAAATGACATTGTTTCAACATTGATTTAGGGTCAGATGGTGACTTTGGTTGAGGTTGAAAAAAGAATGTTGATTCAATGCTTTATTACGGGTTCCGGATCAATAATTTAAAAAATAATGTTGAATCAACAGTTTTTTACAGACATAAAGTCAACCTTTGAAAGTGTAACGGTGAATCAATGTTGTTTCCACGTATGGGGTGAAAAGCCCGGGAAATTTGAACTAATTTCACGAGCGACCTCCTCTTACATTTTCGCATCTCGGCAGACACAGAGGAGACGGAGAAAGACAAAACTGGTAAGTGCTCATACATTTTTAAAGTTTAATTGTCATCTTGGTTGTGATCAGTAAACTAAATGGCCACCGCACACTGTAGGCTATTTATTTGTCATTTGTTTATTATGAGCTGATGTGTATGCCAAGCTAACGTTACTAGCCTTAACTGTTTGCCACCAAAGAAAGCTTACATGTTCCACACATCCCAGTAACATCCAGAGACAGTAACAGAAATAAACAAATAAAATGATCCCCTAAATGTTTAGTTGCTCCAATTATTTTATTATCAACCATGATTACTAAACACTACCATTTTTATTTATTTATCGTAGGTGCAGCTGCTGAGGAAAGCTCCAGGAACCAAAGAAATTGTCAAAAGGTAATCAACATCTGCATCTGCTCGACCGTCTCCCATCATCTCCTGATGCTGTTTGCCAGTGGAACTAAACACAAACTTTTTTCGGCGTTCTAATAATTTTCCCACTGTCCATATTTTGCCATTTTGTCAACTGTAATTTGCACTTTTGTGTCTAAACCCTTGGATTTTAGATTTTGGACTGTTATAAATATACTATTTAAAAATGTTTTATAGATATTTGCTGCGAAAGGAATAAAGTTATTATTTTCAATTAAAATTTATGACGGAATATTGATGTAACAACTGATTTACAAACATTTTATACACGCTACAATTACCTGGATTAGCCTTCAGTGTGATGGTCCTGTCAATGTACTTTTATGAAACAAAGCATTGTACAGTGGTATCTGATAGCTACAAATTGAGGGAATTCACTGCACAAAAATTAAACATTCTTTACTCAATGTTGTGGAGATTACTGTTTTATACTTTAATCTACCCCAATATATCACCTCATACAAAAATAAATATTAAGTAATGAGTGTACCATTTTTTCTGGTGTTATTTGGTCACAAACCAATCTCCTGCCTTCCTCCATGCTCATGCTCTTCTGCTCCAAATGCTTTTAGTTTGTTTGATTTAATTTACTGCACATTCTTCACAGAGGCACTGGTTATGGGTTATACTATATTTATGGAAGCAAAGGCTGAAAAAGTTTGGCCTCTGTTAGTAAATGCACTAGTAGGTTGTAATATCTGTCTGGGACTGCAGGAGGCACTGTCACGCTAAAGGCACCAAAATAACAATTTAAATGGGGCATGCGCTGTAAAGTTTGGTAATGTAAATACCGTGGTAAACTTCGATAAAGTGGTGATTCTGAGTGCTATATGGATGCATTATGTACACAAACAGGAGGAAGTGGATTGTATGCCTCAGATTCATAGTTTGGACAGGTTATGCCTGTGGAAATGACTCAACATGATGACCGCGGTGAATGCTGTTTAGAGGCTGATTTATGTGGTGACGCGGTAAGTAGCGCCAATAATCAAATACCGTTTCAAAAAGGTTGAATATAGGTATATTTCAATAGTTTAATCAATGTTGAATCCATGTTTAAAAACATTTGAATTTCGACATCTATTCAACTCCTAATCAATGTTATTTGCATGACATTGATTCCATGTCAGAAAAGATCAAAATCAACGTTGTGTTCGACATCTACCATATCGAGCGCTTTCAATCGCAGTTCAACGTCATTTTTCAACATCTATTCAATCACAGGCCATAACACTATTTCAATGTTGAAACAATGACTCAACAATCAGTGTAGATCAACAAGATTATTCACTTGGAAATTGTGCTAGTTGTAGGCTACATTTACTTAACCATTTGCAAAGATGTACTGAGACATTGAGACATGGACTTAGACAAGTGCAATTTGATGAAATTAATCAGAAAATCAATTCTGTTGTGAACAATTGCCAAATGGTTTGGAGATTTGTCCATGTTGTTTTGAGTATGTAATTTCTGTTTCAAGAAATGAGCCAAACCAATGGAGATAAACTGTAACATCATACCTACATTTGATGAAATCCTTTTCGTCCGGTCTGTGTTTTTTGGGGTGCCAAAGTTGATAGAAATGTTGAAAGCTGGGGTATCATACGAATTCAGCATGGAACGGAATGAATCATAAACGAGGCGGAAATGAGGGTTTTGTCTACGTCATACTAAGGAATCATGGTTAAACGTCCAAAATGAACACTCACGGTGAGATTTTTTGGGTGTGCCCATGCGTTAGCGTTTTCGTTGCGAGCTCAGACGTGCTCTACATATGTAGTTCGGGGTTCGCATTCGTTTTAACATCGCTTTTACTTGGATCTATACTTTCACAACTTTTAACACTTTCTAACCTCAGCGTGGACTTGTTGCTAACCGGTGGCTAGCCGATGGCTACACGACTCACCTCCACGCCCAGTTGCGGGGACTGTGCTGGTCTGAGCCAAAGATTTGCTGATCTGGAGCAAAGGATTTCCATGTTGTTCAAAATCCAGGAGGAAAAGGACTCTTGAGATAATCGTGGGTAAACTCAAACCAGTTCCACTAGTGCGCAGCTCGCTGACACGGCGCAATCTTCGGGGAATGTCTCAATACAGTCCAATGCTAATGTCCAATTGTCCCTCGCAGCGAAAACTACTGACTCCAAATCGGCGCTAAGCCCAAAGGTCTGACTAGTTCGACTCCATGGAAGTCAGAGAAATGGATAGTAGTGCCTGCTGGCAAAGCTCCCCGTTAGCCTGGCCCCCATCACGCCGATAGCATAACGCTGGCAAATAGATTCAACATCCTGGACAACGAGAATTTCCTCCTCTGCCCACTTGTCACTCAACGCAGACGGGGCTTACACAGTTCGGGACGCCCCCTCCAAGACTCTCGGCCTTCAGCGGACCCCCGCTTCGTTCAGACGCCGCGGTAGTGTGCACTACACCCCAGCTCCTGGTTACAAGGATGGATCACTACCTCCTATTGGCATACTGCATGAGAGTCAGTTTCCGGACTTGGGCTGCCGGCAAACATCATTTGAGGGTGCAGTACAGACACAGTTGGGACCGAGTGACCGGGGGGATACATCTGCTGCTCTGTCCGCGTCGAACCGCAGGGATTCAGGGTGCTCCTCCGCTCTGGATGTGGATCACCGCGACGCGAAGCCAAATCTATCAGTCCTTGTGTTGGGAACTAGGTATGGCCGATATATCGGCGCCGCCGATATTTGTCATTTTTTTCACATATCGGTATCAGTCCGATATGGAAAATATCAGCCGGTATTTTTTTCTTTGAATTATTTACTGCGCTGTAATGTCTTAACGCACTTGAATGCAGCAGCAGTGTAGACGGGCTGCACTGACCTACTAGGGCAGTTCATTCAAATTATCTGAAATAAACAGTGGCTCCTAAAAATAAAGAAACTCCTGCATAAATTCACACGTCTCCAAAAGAAAGTATGTTTTTACTCAGTTTAAACAAAGTGGAGCGGACACTTGGACACCACAGAGATACAGAGACACAAGTTGCTGCTGTTACAAACTGGACTAAAACTGCCTCCATGGACATTATTTGAGTCAGGATTAACATGAATCTTTTTCTGATGGATTGTTGCTACATCTGAGTGGTGAGTGTTTGCAAAGGTTTCTCCGTCCTGACGCCAGATTTATAACTTTGTTTGTTAGCGTAGCCTAGCTTCTAACAGGCTAAAGGCAACAACACGTAAACATTACCTTTCTGTCATCATGTAGGTTTACTACAGTGATGATAATGGCTGTATTCACGTTTACTGTGCCCACTTTTGTCATGTTAATGACCCGTGAAAACGAGGTGTTATGTTTGCATTTTCGTGCATATTTAATTACACGCATTTGCGATCGTTAGCGCATTTTACATTGAAAACAATGCCATTCAAAGCTCATGCTAATCTTGTAAATCTACTGTTTGCTTTTTGCCTGCTCTAAACCAACTCTAAATCTTCACATTCTGGCCTCATAAGTTCAGTATAAGATGCTGTTAAAGTGACATTTTGCCATTTTTTTGCAATCAAAATCTTCATACAGAGCTGTCCTCACAGAAGTCCATCAGATTTGTTTTAAGTTAAAACATGTAACTTAAACAACATGGTAGGCTACATGTTTAAATAAAAAATACAATAAATAGTAGCATATTCCCAGTGTCACTGTTTCCCATTAATAGAGGACATGGGTAAAAAGTATAATAATAAATAGGTCTGACTAAATATTTAGCCAAAACAAAATGACATTTCACTCCAACATTGCATTTGATCTTTTTAATATTTTCTAATAAAAAGGATTGTTTGTTTCAGCATAGTGTGTGAGACAGTGTGTCCCAGGCATAAGACATTCCAATAATGGAACGACAATTTGCAAACTTTACAACATTTGAGTGAGCCTTTCTATTGATTTTTAATGTTGAAATAACTATCCGCAAATATCGGATATTGGCCACAGCAGCGAGGCAAATATCGGATATCGATATCGGCAGAAAATGTTCATATCTGACCATCCCTGTTGGGAACGTCCATGGTCCGCAACGTGAGGGTGATTAACGGCCACCCAGGTGCTCTCGTGCAGGACATCAATAACTCTGCCAAAAACATTCTCCAAACATTCTCCTCAATCATCCTTCCGTCTCCACAGTAGTGATCTACGCCGGTACCAACGACCTCAAACTTCAGCAGTGAGAAAACTCAACCAAGACTTCATTTCACTCATTAACACCATTAAAAACAACAATAAACTTGCATAGTTTCTGGACCATTCTCTGCGCCCCGTTTTGGGGATGGAAAATTTAGTAGAGCGAGGCTGCTCCATTTGTTTTTAAAGAACTACTGCACGAATAATAACATCCCATACGTGGACAATTTCTTAACATTTTTTAACAGGCCTGGACTTTTCAAAAAGGACAAACTACACCCCAACTTCACCGGATCCCACCTGTTCTCACAGAACACTCAACTTACAATAGAATCAGCAGCATGAAGGTCTCCCCCCACAGCCACCATAGCGGATATTCCTGTTTTTATCAGCAGAGAGCGCACCAAAGGTAAGACTACTCACACTGTTAATACTAATAACCTCAGAGCTCTCACCAAAGCTCAGTCATCACATAGTTCCTTAGATACTCAGTCCCCTACCACAGTGAACATGGCTCTATTAAATGTCCGCTCTCTGCCGAATAAGTCTTTTATTGTAAATGATTTGATTTTAGATAATAATCTTGATTGTTTGTTTCTAACTGAAACCTGGCTGGGTGCGGATGCGAATGCCGTTTTTGCTGAGGCCTCTCCACCTAATTTTAGCAGTGCCTTTTCAACCAGAATTGGAAAAGGGGAGGTGGCACTGCCTCTATAAACATAAATACTCTTGCCACCAAACCTATTTTATTCGATCAATACACGAGTTTCGAGCACCACGCAATTATTTTTAGTAACCCCCGATTTTATGTGTCACTGTCTATAGACCGCCCAAAAGACGTCCCCTTTTTATTAATGAATTCTCAGACTTTCTATCTATTTTACATACCTCCTTTAATAAGATCATTTTAACCGGTGATTTTAATCTACACATAGACAACGTTTTAGAGCCCATTACTGCCGAGTTTTTAAATGTTCTTAATTATATGGATTTCACCCAACACGTCACACAGCCAACTCACGAGAAAGGGCACAGTCTGGACCTGGTCATCACGTATGGCCTGTCCACTACTGTGTCCTCTGTTATCGACTTGGCCGTCTCTGCCATTACTGTGTGTTTTTTAATGTCACTGGTTTTATCCAGCGAGAATCGGCAAAAACTGTGAGGAAACGTAATTTGACCCCTGAAGTGGCTGCAAAATGTATTGATGCTTTACAACAAATTCCTCCTGTGATTTTCAATCAATCAATCAATCAATGGTTTTGTATAGCCCAATATCACAACAGGAGTTGCCTCATAGGGCTGCACCGAACATTAAGGCAATAAAACAGAGCAGTAAATAAGACAATGTAAAGTTCAGGCGAATCAAGTACCCAGGCAAACATAATGTCCAAATAAGCGTCAGCAGTAGGTGGCGACGAGCGGCGGGGTGTCCCCTGTCCTTAGACTCTCCAGCACGGCAAGGAAAAACTCAAAACCCAAGGGGAGAAAAGAGAAACCTTGGGGAGAACCACAGATGGAGAGATCCACTCCCATGGACGGACAGGCTATAGAGACCCAGGGCCGATGGAGTCCCTCAGCAGACGGGCCAAGATCGCAGACCGTCTAGTCCTTGTTGTGAATCCAGTAGGCAGGGTCCTCCATTCAGCCGGGTTCTTCTATTCAGCCGGGTTCCTCCGCTCGATCTAGACAGACACTCCCGAGGGGGAGTGGGACAGGAGAGGAGGAGGAGACTAGTGATGAACAGACTACAGATAATATAAATATTGTATCATAATGAGACAAAGTTTGCAGTAAGAAGAAGAAGAGGATAGCGCTCAGTGTACCGTACTTCCCACAGCAGTGTTTCTCTTAGGCAGCTTTACTTCAGGCTGTGGGTTACAGCTTTACCTAACTGACCTGATCATAAGCCAATTCAAAGAGGTACGTTTTTAGCCTAGTCTTAAATGTAAGGACTGTGTCTGCTTCTTTAACATGAGCTGGAAGTTTATTCCATAAAACCGGAGCTTGGTAGCTAAAGGCTCTTCCTCCTACAGTGATTTTGGAGACTCAAGGAATCACTAGTAGCCCTGAGTTTTGAGAGCGGAGTGCTCTGGTTGGCCGATATAGAACTATAGTGTCTAGTGATTTTACCTGCTAACTGCGATTTTATTGTCGACAATTTTAACATTAAACTACTCATCGCCCTCAATGCAGTTGCACCATTCAAACTTCAACAAGATTAATCCCAAACCCTCCCCCCTGGAGAAACGAGGAGCTAAAGCAACGCAAGAGAAATTGCAGGAAGGCCGAGGCGAGATGGAGGAAATTCAAATAAAGAGAAAATGATTACATATTCCGTGCTCAACAAAAGACCTACAATACAGACCTGCTTTACCTTATGAACCTTCACGGCCCCTTCGCTCGTCCGGCAGGGGTCTCCTAGTGATTCCTAAAGTCAACAGAAAGACTCACAGCGAGGCGTCTTTCCAATATTATGGCCCTCGCCTCTGGAACGACCTGAGGAGAGCTCAGGACCGCAGAGAACATTCATGTATTTAAGAGCAGGCTCAAGACTCACCTATTTAGCTTAGCTTGTAACTGATATCTATTATCTAGTCCTAATTATATATAATGATGCCGGGCGTATTGTTTCAAATGTTGTAATCTGTAAAGCACTTTGTGACACCTTTCAGTATGAAAAGCGCTTTATAAATAAGTTGATTGATATTGATGATGAATCCAAACCCATCATAGCTGACTGGGCACAGGTGAATATGGAACAACATGGTGGCCGCGATCTCGGATAGCAGCATACCTACACTAGGACCAGGGGCAGAAGATGACTTGCATGCTTAACAACTTCCTTAACCTCTTTCCATGATGGAGCTTCCGTGCTCAGCATTGAGGTGGGTAGATCAACCTCGTGAAGGTCCTGCAAGCTTTCTAGGGGCTCAGGGGAATCCGTGTATGGTTCGTTCCTTGTTTTTTTTTATTGCAAAATAAAATAAAACAATCAAATCATTGTTTGTTTTATTGTTTTCTGTATTTGAAAACAAATTACTAAATAGAAAAAACGACATCTATAAAATGGGCATTTTTCTCATTTTTTACATGTTGTTTCTATATTTGACTGTCCGCTGAATTGATGAGACTAAACGGGTATCGGTGTAACCTGCTGTGGAGCTGTGCGTCAGTCGCACGGCAGCTCCATCACTGACTAAAGCCCCTGAAACTGACTGTGCTCGGGTACCGTGAGTTCAGGCTCCCCAGGGCTCATTCACGCCAAACCAGAGGGAAAGATACACGCCTATGGGTCAGCCATGGGATCTGGAATGTCCCCACCAGGATGGCCAAGTTGTCCACACAAAGCCCATGTGTCTGCATCTTTCACAAAGATTTTACACAGATCATAAGGAACTAGAGAAGAGAAGCGAGCCATTACAACACTTTTTGTTTTTGTGTCCGATCTTCTCATTTTCAGACTGCAACTGAGCTCTAATGGCAGTCTGTCGAATAGAGCTGTCCAACTGTGTGTAAGTCTGAAGGTACCAGCCTCTAATCGCCATGGCCTGTATGTTTTCCTCAGTTGCATGTGCCACGACTTCAAACAAAAGCGAAATTTTAACTTTTACAGATTTTAATAACCTGACTTATAAAAAGCTTAAAACTAAACAAGATCAAAAATGAAATAACAACAAAATGGCCATTTTTAAAGCATTAAAGTGCTATGCGCAACCGTAAATGTTAAAATATTACCGTTTCCCTAACCCAGTACATGCTTAATACAATTTCCTGGATGTTGCTGAATGAGGTTCCTGTCTGAATCACTGCATTGCCCCTAAATCCTGTGCTATCAAATAAATATGAGCGATTCGGGTCGGAATTTAAGAGTTTGAGCCTGGGCGTGACGTCATGCCGTATCACCGCGCACTGGCTAACGTCTGGTCTGGGAGTTTGTGTATTTCGCGCCATTACTCGCATTCAGTGAAGACTCCAGCGACTTTTTTGCAAAGTAGGAAGAATGGATTGGTAAGAGAAGATGACTCCATTCATCCAAACAGCAATGCAAACTCCAATCGTAAGATAAAGAAGATAAAACGTTTGTCTAGTGAACGCAAAAAGGCAAATTGAGTCAGACAGGCGCGAGTAAAAGATGAGAGTCCAACATCGGAAGACATTCAATCAAATGGGAGTTCCTCAGCTCGCTCTCAGGC
>VHKM01000202.1:690000-893411 GCA_007210695.1 Neogobius melanostomus | reverse complement strand
AATATGGTAGGATGAGAGCACTATTATTAAGCCGATACACATAAGGTCAGCCACAATTATCAAAGAGTCATGAAATAACTCAAAATATTTCACGACCGTGTAAAGGAAATCAGTGTTGTTTCGCACAGAAGGGCCAGGAACAAGATGGCCACCAGAATTGAATTAGATCTATCTAGAGTTTTATCACACGTCTTTGCTCTGGACCCTCAAAAGTGTCCACAGTTCACTTTGGGGTGCACACGTTGTGTCGTCCTTTGAAATGCACCGGCGAATCCGCCAAGTTCCCATCAAATCCATACGTCCTCTAATTTAGTGTTTACTTAACATGCTAGCTCTGCAGTAAAACATTAGCCGTTAGCGCGAGCTGCTGTCGCCGCTAATGTGCGACGCTGTGTGTGTTTGTTAAATGGCGTGTGAGGCCCAGAGAGCGCGGCGGGTAAAATCTACACGGTTAATGTGGCGGAGCAGTTCCAGCAGCAGCAGCAGCAGTGGAGCCCGTGCCATTGTGCTAACGCAGCCCGATTATGACATGAAATGTTTATGAGCATTGATCAGCGATAGCGCCTTTTCATACCCTCACAGGCCCGTGGCTTAACGGCACGCTGATGGATGCGCAATGATCTCCGATACGGCACGGCGGGGAGACGGCGGGCGCGCGCTAAATCCCAGGCATATTCATACAGTTAGACTCCCACGGCGCGTTAGAGGAGACCATTACAGCCGTTTCAGATGTGGTTACACAGTTGCACCGGGATGTTATTGCTCTACAGGGAGGGATCAAAACAAAGCGATATGGTACAGCAGCATAACAGGCCGTAACCGTGCAGAAGCTGAATGTTTGAATGTTGATGGCATTTGGACAAAACTCTGCTGCATAGTTTAGCCTGGTCATTTTATGCTAGTATAGTTTTCCTGTTTTTGCTGTACAATTGCTCTTCGGAATTAGTGTAGCAGACCAAATAGGAGGCAAGAAGCAAAATGTATTTGAGTGACACACACGTGTGCACTCCGTTCAATAAAGTGAAGATGTTCATGGGGCAAGGGTCATCACGCATGCCTAGTCCAAATAGTCCCTTACTTTAGTAATAAGGCCACAGGTTATATTAGGCACTTATCGCAAAAAAGATAAGAATGAAAATGTAATGACTGTAATTTACGAACTATAAGCCGCTGCTTTTTTCTCACCCTTTGAACCTTGAGGCTTATTCATACAACAGTGCACCTTTTTATGGTCATACTGAATATTGTGTCATGTATCACTCTATCGCTGTAATCCTCCACCTCTGTCTGCAGTGTTTACTGTTCACCGGAGGAGTGGGTGCAGCAGGATGCCCTCCCACGCTGTAGCTAATGTGGCTTCAGGTGCAAAAAAAAAGCTTTGAAATATTATACCACCGCTGGAATATTATGGAGGGTCCAGCGAAATGTGAGTTTCAAAAGCTAATGGTCACCACGAACCCAGCTCAGAGCAGCTTCAAACACTGGGAAACTCCCAAGCTCCCGAGGCCGAGGAGGGCGGCTCTAAACACGGCCACACTCCCGAGGAGGAGTCGCTGTGCGGGAAGCGCTTTGGCTTCACTGAACACATGCACATTTAAAGAATAATATAATCGAAGTTCGTAACACACTTTGATAAAAGTACAGGTACCTGTAAGCCACTGTTTTCTTGGTAAATTTGACCACGCACGAAGGGAAAAGTCCAGTATTTCCAGCACTGATGGCACTTCAAATGCGTTTGGAACAGCTGTGGCTTATACTGTAGACCAGTGCGGCCCATATAAGTAAAATAAAAAACAAAACAAAAAACTTATATTCAGCTTATATTCAGGTGCGCTCAATTGTCCGGAATTTAGGACTTTGTCGTGGTCTGCTTTGTGTTGCTGTGTTTTTTCATGCTCTTGTTCATGTCTATCTGGGTTATTTTGGCATGCTTTAGTTTGTTGGCATTGTCTTAGTTTATGCATTTTACTTTTGATTTTGCAGTCTTGCATATTGGGTAATTTTCACCCAACTCGATGTCCCGTTTATATCCTGAGCTCTCTGGCTCTGTTTACACGCACGCTTACAATTGACAGTTTATACTTCCGTTTGCTCTCAGACGTTAGCACTGCAGTATATTTGGCCTGACCGGTGTTGAGCAGAAGATTTAGAGCTCTTGGCCCTCGCTGCAGCCCATTCGGCTAATGGCACGGAGAAGGTCTCGCGTATCGGCAAATCCCACGTCCTGAAGCTACACATCTTTTTATCACTTCTCCCCGCTCCTCATTTAAAAGTCGGGTGAAAAGTCCAGTTAGCTCCTCTTTTACAATCGTGTGCTGACTGTGCACTCATTTACCAGTCTTACAGAGCAGAGGGGCTGTGATCTCAGCAGATGTGATTCTCCGTGAAGCTCTTTGATACAATAGGCGTACAAAACAGTCACCAAAATGCATAGGCGACTGGATTTGCCATATTTGATGTATTCCCCTACATACAGCATCGAGGTACATATAGGATGGTCCCAATATGCTTTTAAGATGAGACGCTGCAGGCATAACGTTTCAGGTCTTGAGCCACTTTCTCTTAACATATAAACTTCACAAGGAAAAAAACAAAAACTGATCTTCACATCAACATTTATTTGGGAAATTGTCGTTTCAAGGCCATTTTCTCAAAATGCATTTTTCTCACATTGGTTTGACAGTACAGGTGAAACTCGGAAAATTAGAATATCATGCAAAAGTTCATTTATTTCTGTAATTCAACTTCAAATGTGAAACTGATATATGATATAGACTCATTGCATGTAAAGTGACATATGTCAAGCCTTTATTTGTTATCATTTGGATGATTTTGCTCACAGCTTATAAAAACCCAAATTCAAAATCTCAGATGATTAGAATATTGTGAAAAGTGACCATATTGTAGCTTAAAGTGTCTCCTTTCATCAGCTAATTCATCCAAAACACCTGCAAAGGGTCCCTGAGACTTTAAATGGTCTCAGTGGTTCAGTAGAATTCACCATCATGGGTTCAGACTGCTGACCTGACAGTTGTGCAGAAAACCATCATTGACACTCTCCATAAGGAGGGAAAGGCTCAAAAGGTAATAGCAAAAGAAGTTGGATGTTCTCAAAGTGCTGTATCAAAGCACTTTATTAGAAAGTTAAGTGGCAGGAAAAAGTGTGGAAGAAAAAGGTGCACAAGCTGCAGGGATGAGCGCAGTCTGGAGCGGATTGTCAGGAAAAGACAAGGCAAGGCAAGTTTATTTGTAGAGCACAATTCATACACAAGGCAATTCAAAGTGCTTCACAGGTGCATAAAATTACAAGAAAACAGATCAAATCAATCAATAAAACATCAACATAAAGTTAATCAATTACAGTAAAAGGCAAGAGTGCAGATAAAATACTTTCAGTTTTCATATGCACGGGTAAAAAGAGCTGTTTTCAGCCTGGATTTGAACATTGTCAGAGTTGAGGCCTGTCTCACATCCTCATGAAGACTGTTCCAGATTTTAGCTGCATGAAACTGAAACGCAGCCTCACCGTGTTTATTATTGACTCTGGGAACCACCAGGAGACCCCTCCCTGAAGTTCTCAGGGCCCGAGATGGTTCATACGGCTCTAACATGTCAGAGATGTACTTTGGTGCTAAACCAAAGTACATGGTTTAGCACCATGTACTTTGGTTTAGCACCAAAGTACATGCTTAAAACAAGCAGAGCTGTTTTAAATTCTATTCTCTGAGTGACAGGAAGCCAGTGCAGAGACCGGAGCACTGGACTAATGTGGTCGTATTTCCTGGTTCTTGTCAGGACTCGAGCAGCAGCGTTCTGGATGTTCTGCAGCTCTAACAGCTTGTTTAGAAAGGCCAGTGAGCAGGCCGTTACAGTAGTCTAACCTGCTGGAGACAAATGCATGGATGAGTCTCTCTAAGTCTGGTTTTGACACTATTCCTCTGATCTTAGCAATGTTTTTCAGATGGTAAAAAGCTGATGATGTTATTGCTTTGATGTGGCTGTTTAAGTTAAGGTCTGAGTCCATGATTACTCCTAGATTTCTAACCTGATTTTTTGGTTTCTAACCTGATTTTTTGGAATGGCCATTAAAAAAGGCCATTCAAAAGTGTGGGGGACCTTCACAAGGAGTGGACTGAGGCTGGAGTCAGTGCATCAAGAGCCACCACAGACGGATCCTGGACATGGGCTTCAGATGTCAGATTCCTCTTGTTAAGCCGCTCATGAACTACAAACAATGTCAGAAGCGTCTTGTGTGGGCTAAAGAACAAAAGAACTGGTCTGTTGCTCAGTGGTCCAAAGTTCTCTTTTCTAATGAGAGCAAATTTTGCATCTCATTTGGAAACCAAGGACCCAGAGTCTGGAGGAAGATTGGAGAAGCACACAATCCAAGATGCTTGAAGCCCAGTGTGGTGTTGGTCCACTGTGCTTTATTAAGTCCAGAGTCAGCGTAACCGAATACCAGGAGATTTTAGAGCACTCATGCTTCCTTCAGCAGACAAGCTTTATGGAGATGCTGACTTCATTTTCCAGCAGGACTTGGCATGGTAAAAATGTTAAACTTTTTCACGATAGTCGAATTTTCCGAGTTTCAACTGTATGTCAGTAGCACTAAAGACTCCAAACTATCCAGTCTTGGACTTAACTATATTTGGAAGGTTTTTTTCAGAGCGATTTTTTAATATATCATCCCTAACCTGATTATTCAGTTTTGAATTTCAAAAAACAAGGCGAAATAAAAAAATTTACAGATCCCAAATCCCCTCTGAAAAAGTCTCTTAACTAATATGTCAACAAAATAAAACCATACATTTAAACCTGGCTCAATCCATTATTCAGATTCCGGCACAGAAAAAGTAGGACATTTTGGACATTTTTAGGTATTAAAGGCCATGTTTTCATATGAAAACAGAAACTTGCAATACATTTTTTTGTCTCATTTATGCCAGTGAGCTATAGCAACATTTTTTCTAATAGATGTCTCTAAATTTAAAAAGTTTCCCTATTCACCTGAGTGCCAGTAGACAGATCTCCAAACACTGGCTAAAATGCGAGATGGTTTAAACTAAAGTTTGTTGGAGAAACTTGACCAAACAAGTGTTAAATTGATAAATTCACTGTTCCCATGGAGAACCACCATGTTGTGGGTACTAGCAAACATTCTCCATAAACTGAGCTAAAAACAGTATAAAGAGTGGAGAAAAAAGGCGTGGCACAGCTCCGTAAGTTGGTAAATCCACTGTTGTGTCCAAATGCTTTGATGTAAACAATAACAGTATTTGACTTTTTAAATCTCCCTTTGTTTATTATGGGCAAAGCCGTCTGCAAACGTTATGACATCACGATGGATTTCAAGTATGTTTTAGTGATTAAACTATCCCATTGCCAAACATTTCCAAACTTCCACTCTCTGTAACCCTAACCAACTCACAGTTATGCTCATTGAAACCATTCAAAAAATCAACAGACTCAGAACTCTCGCACAGAGAGAAACTTACTGGACTGACACCCTTAAATCAACACAATTTCCAGGCCTAAGTTAAGATATAGATTTTTCTGTATTTTTATAAATTCATTGTCTCCTAGCATGTGCCGGCATGTTTCGTATTGTACTAGCTGCAAATTGACCTGTTTTTTAATGCCTTTTCTACTTCTACACTGTTTCTCCAATACAATATCTGTGCATTCTTCTGTTCAAGGTACAAGTACCTCTAGTTGCTAGTTTAGTGTGGTCGACCACTTAGCTGATCTATCATTATGTGGTATTCAACAGTTGAATTTTTGTTTTTTTTGCTACATAGATATTTTCTATACCTTACCATACTCATCTATTTTTAATTGTTCTTGTTTGTTTTGTTTTTTGGTGTATTACATGTGTCTCTTATTTCATACCGGAAATATGTATGTAATACCACGTGACTGGGTCTGGGCTTATTAAGCACACAGGAGCCACATTTTTAATTGTATGCCCTGAAGAAGGTCGAACGCGACCAGCAAATAAAGGACTTTTAAGATATGGAAGTAGATTACTTTAACTAACTGAGTAAAAACAACAAAGCAACAGGTCTAAAAGTATTCATTGAATCTGGCATTTGACAAGAATTAGCCGAGAAATAGCCTTTCATGGATTATTAAACTACATGTTGAAAGGTTTTTACGGTTATTAATAGCTAAAGGCAGCTTTTTAGAGAACGCTAAACTAACGTATGGCGTATGTTGGGGGGTCCCAGAGCAGAAACGTTTGAGAACCACTGAGTCCTAGTATAGAAACGCATGAACGCGTCGCCAAGAATGACATCTGCAGAACTTCACTTCGAAAACAGTCGGTCAAATATTTGGGGAGACCCGGGATGACGCCATGTTTCCCCTGGCTCCCACTTCTGGGATGTGGGAGCGTCCCACAGGCCGCTCCATCACCAAACGTGTCCCCGCGGATCGCTCTCCACATTAGCACAGTTAATCTTCTATATGTTATTAACGCCGCGTGGAGCTGAAACAACGCGCTTCAAAGTCGGATGAACTGCCGACTGTTCATTAATCTGACTGTACAAATAACCGGCGTGACCGCGCGGCGATCCGTCATGCGGGGAGTGTGGGGGACCGCGCGTTATAGGCTGAAAAATGGCCCCGTGTGGAATGAGGGATCCTTTGTGCGAACGTGTTTCTACAGAGACGCAGATACGGTTCGGTTGACTGCTTGCTCAGTTGTGCTTTTCATTTGTCAGAGAGGTTCAAGGGCCCCGACGCGTTCCGCTTCGTGTTTGTCAATGTAGCCGTTCCAAAGAGCCTTACGTAGAAGCTGTGGATTCTTTTCATAATATGGAAATATGTTCTCTGCATTTGAGCAATCCTTCAGTTCAACACCGAGGGGCGGCCTGTCAGGAGAAGAGGTGAAGCTGGAGGCTCAACATGTTATCAGTGATAGGGCTGCACGATTTTGAGGGAAAAAAACAAATTGAGATTTTTCAGACAAATATTGTGATAATGATTTGATTTGCAATTTCTGTAACAGCCACGTGACTGTTTTATGGAAGCTCAGACCTTTTATCTGTTGCAGCTGAACCTGAGAGCTGAGGGCTCCACAGTTCTGATCGGTGAACGTCTATCACTCAACTGTCAAAGACTGAAGAAGAAAAAAACCTCAACCTCTTGAGGTTTAGTTATTGCTGTCGTCAAAACCTCCATTGCGATTCGATAAACCTTGCAGCTCTAATCATTGATTATATTTTCTTAATTGACAGAATTGCAATTTTGATCATTTTGGACAGTAAGGATTGAAATGCAAATCACCCGTATTATGAAATGACCGGTTCATTTCATATGGGTGATTTTCATTTCAATCAGTCAACATTTCACATTGTTATTTAATATTACTGATATATCAAAATGTCATTTTTTCTTGTTATAGAGCAGAGGTATTCAAATCTTTTTTCCTAGAAGTATAATACAAACAATTGTAACATAGGTTACAATTGTGTAGAATGATGAAACTTGTCATATAAAAGTACCATCTCTGGCGATGTGTGCCAATTGAACCAGAAGTCTGAGGACCGCATGGGCACTTTGGGCACTCTTGTTATAGAGCAATGGTGCCCAAAATGGCCCTTAGACCAATTTTTGGTGGCCCTCAAGTTTCTTGCTGAATTGGTAGCTGGAGTACCTTTAGTTGAAACAATTATAGCCTCAATAAAAAAAAAAACAGAAAATCTGGGAGTCTGAGCTGAATTAATCTTCCAAGTCTAAATAAAGGTGTGGGACACAGTTAAAGGTGCATTATGCAACTTTTTATGTGAAAAAGCTGATATTATTTGTGCTTATTTGACCTTGTAGTGACCCAGCGGCTGTATGAGTGCTCATGGTGCCTTTACTTTCCGTCACAGTTTCTAGGACACTGCAGGATCAATTGTTTGGGAGGTTTTCTCTGCTGACGGTGACGGACCCTCTCACCAGAAAGCCTACAAAACAACATCCTGGAGCGTTGTAGAGACCACTGTGGTAGAAAGTAAAGGCGCCTTGCTGACCACTCATACAGCCGCTGGGTCACTACAAGGTCAAATACGCACAAATATCAACTGTAGGGCTTGACATTAAGCATTTTGAGGTATTTGCCCACCAGGCAAGTGGCAGGTATTTTTTACTTGCCCGACAACGAAATCTACTTCGGTAAAATAGTGTTAATTTTGAATTACGATTAAAGTAACTGGCTATAATGTTTATATGTACTTTTTCATATTGAATGCCAATGTTATTCACATCTACACTGTAAGAAATGATTCTGTGGTCATGTAGATTTGAATTAATGTATCAGGTAAAATATATTCAATATAATTGTGTTTTTGATTTTCAAGCAAACATTTAATTACATTTCATATAAAAATGTTCTGAATAAAATCCACCCATATTATTTAAATACATATTAAGCAATATGTTTATCTAATTCCAAACAGACAGAATATTGAGTGAATTCAAATTAATATAATCAGGCAAATTTGAATGGGAAAGCACTTCCAGGTCAAAGTGCACATTATATTTTTTTAACTGCCGCTGCAGGCTATCATCGCGCCACAAGACATTTGAAGAGAGTTGCAGACTTTGATTGATCTGGATTACTAAGGTAAGAAAACGTATTCTATGATGGGCTAGTGAGAAGAAAGCATGTAGTGGTAAATGACAATGAGGCGAGCTATAATAGAAAAAGAGACTCAGTAGCAACAGAAAGTTGGCTTCTGTTGGCAAGGCTATTTGATGTATTAGCGTGATGTTGCTGCCCAAAATATGAAAAAGGCATTGCACATTTTTGAAGAATTTATGGTTCGAAGACAAACAATTATTTTGAAGGAGCATTTCCGCTATGGTGTTCCCTACGTTTCAGCGTTCCCTACATGCCTCGCGTGTTGATATCGCCAGTATGTTTTCTTGAAATTACGTAAATGGGTTAAATAAGAACATTGGGTTTAATGATAAAGTTCAGACACACAAATAGTGTGGGTTGTCGTTTGAAGAATAACGAGTATCTATTATTTTGAAATGTACTTTCCCTACTTTCGTTTACTTCCTGCATTGAGTTTGTCTTCTTAGGCGGGTAACTTCTCTCTGTTGTTGCAAATACGAAGGTAACTCACTTAAACACACGTGAAATCAGTCTGTTAACAACGTTACGTTTTAGATCCGCAACTTTATTTCTTTTCATGCGTAGGCCAAATTTTCTTTATTTATTTAAGTGCGGTAATGCCCGGTCCACAGCGGCTAGGACTTAACTTTAGCATGGGGACGGAGGCTTAACATGGCACAAACTTTCTCATTCTACAGCTAAACGGCACACGGAAGAGTTTTCTGGTAACATTTTAGTGACAGAATACTGTTTCATATATTAGCGGTGTTCGGTTTAATTGTTGAAGTTTCGTACGCCCTCCGTCGAACTCCGACGGGGGGAAAAAACAGTAATTTAACAATTAGTTGAATGGTGATGAATGGCTTCTTGACTCATGTAAATTATGTAGCTATATTTCCTATAGAAAATATAGCTACATAATCATTTGAAGACCTAATGAACCTAATCGGACTATTGAAAGAAAATCATGTAAATTATATTTTTAATGAAGTAAATCTACATTCAACCACAGAATTGTTGCCGAATCAAACAATGGCTCCTGTATGTATTGGGGAGTTCTGCATGAATTTATGCAGTAGTTGTGTCCTTTCAGCTTTTTTAAACACATTATAATACCACATGGAGATGATTTTAATCTGTAGAAATGAGAAACTACAAGTCACTTCTCATATCTAACCCTAAAACATGTGTGTTTTCCTTAGGTGCCGCCAAATGAGATGGCAGTGTAAAGTCTGTGGATTCAGAGCAACAACAAAAGGTGATCTTCTGCAGCATTATAGACTACAGCACAGGACGTTTGAAATTGGAAATTCGGTACCTTGTCTTGATTTTGATTGTCCATGCTCCTTTAAAACATTAAGTGCTCTCCGCACACATTTGTCCAGATATCATGGAGAGGATGAAGCTAAGGGGCCAGGAGTGGTAGTCTTCACGTGTGTAATTTGCTCTGCTAAATATCCCACCGAAAAAGAGTATTTCCATCACCTTGGCAATCACCTAAGGAGTCATGAAACTGTAGAGTGTGTTTTTGTTGGGTGTGGATTTAAGACAAATGTATATGGAACATTTTTTGTGCACAAAAGCAGAAAGCATAACCCTCATTCACTTGAAGACTTCAAGCCAGATGTCATTGGTGAACACCAAACTTTACCAGATGAAATCGATCTTTTAGTTCCAGGTGATTTTGATCATGATGATGCAAGTATAAATCCTCCAGTGGATATATCAAATGAAATTCATCAAAGAATTGGCTCACTTCTCTTGAAGTTGGAAAGTGTGCACAATGTTTCTGGTAAATCTTCAAAGAAGGTACTTGAGTCATCTTCTGTACTTGGTAGTTGAGGTCTCCAAACGTTTCGCCTCTCATCCAAAAGGCTTCGTCAGTGAACAAGGTTACACTCTTAGCACGCAGTGTATATAAAGACCAGTTGGGAGGAGTTGGGGTAGACCCGGCTCCTCCCCTCTAATCACAGCTACTCTCACCTGTGGGTAAACACAGGTGAGAGTAGCTGTGATTAGAGGGGAGGAGCCGGGTCTACCCCAACTCCTCCCAACTGGTCTTTATATACACTGCGTGCTAAGAGTGTAACCTTGTTCACTGACGAAGCCTTTTGGATGAGAGGCGAAACGTTTGGAGACCTCAACTACCAAGTACAGAAGATGACTCAAGTACCTTCTTTGAAGATGGACAACTCCTGTACGACTGAGAACTTACACAGACGTTTCTGGTAAATGTATTGATGATTTGGTGGAGGAGCTTCATTTTATATACACCGCTTCTGCTCCAGCAATTCGTCAGCTTGTTGATGAAAGTTTGAAGAATTATAATTGTGCTGTGGAGGAAGACATTGTTAATGAACTGGTGGAGGAAATATGCAAGTCACACCCTGCAAGCAAGGCACTGGGAGTAGATGGGCCCTTTGGTTCTGTGTATAAGAGAAGACAGTATTTTAAGAAGCAGTTAAAGTTTGTCCAGCCAGAAGAGTATATCCTTGATTCACAGGAGAATCTCAGCTTTCAATATGTGCCCCTCCTTCAGACCTTGAAGCATATTTTGACCAATAAGGATATTGCACATGAGGTTTTGAAAAAAACGATATCAACAACTCAGTATGGATCATTTAAAGATGGGAAATATTTCAAACAAAATCCATTTTTTGCCGTAGAAGAACCAAGAATAGCTTTAATTCTCTATGTTGATGATTTCGAGGTTTGCAACCCGCTAGGGACGTCGCGAAAGAAACACAAGATCACTGCGGTTTATTGGATCCTGGCAAATGTACCACCTGGACTGCGCTCCACTCTTTCTGCAATAAACTTGGCCATTCTCTGCAAATCCGTTGATGTTAAAAGATTTGGCTATGATAATGTTTTAGAGCCTCTCTTGAAAGATCTGTCTGTCTTGGAACAAGAAGGAGTTTTTGTTGCCTGTGCTGGAAAGAACATAAAAGGGACCGTATATTGTGTGGCAGCAGACAATCTTGGTGCACACAGTCTTGCTGGACTTGTTGAAAATTTCACAGGTCCTTACATTTGCAGGTTCTGCTTAGGATCTCATGCTGAATACTCTGAAAAGGAAGTACGCTGTGGGGAGTTTCCACCTCGGACAGAGGAAACCCATAACTTGCATCTCAAAACTGTAGAAGATGACCCCACCTTGCCTCATTGCTTTGGAGTCAAGAAAGCTTGCCCACTGACTAAGAAGCTGAGTCACTTCAGTGTCGTTAGAGGTTATCCTCCTGACATACTCCACGACCTATTTGAGGGCATTGTCCCTTCAGAATTGGCACACTGTCTGAATACTTTTATTAGGAACAAGTACTTCACATTATCAGAACTTAATCACTTAATCAAGCAGTTTCCATTTAAGTTTACAGACAATCTTAACCGCCCTCAGTCCATCCCTGTAAATTTTGCCAGTCGTGGTAGTATAGGAGGCAATGCTCATGAAAATTGGGCCCTCATAAGGTCACTGCCTCTAATCATTGGCCCAAGGATACCCTCTGATGATCCAGCGTGGCAAATTCTTATGACCCTTAAGGATATTGTAGAGCTCTCTGTGGCTCCTCTCCACTCTGTTGAAAGTGTTGCTTATCTTGATCAAAAAATATCTGAGCATCGTCATAGATTGCAAGAAGTTTTCCCTCATTTAAGATTGACACCCAAGCACCATTTCTTGGAGCACTATCCCGCACTCATAGAAGCCTTTGGTCCTCTAGTTGCACTGTGGACTATGCGCTTTGAGGCCAAGCACAAGTTCTTCAAGCGTGTTGTGAGATTCTCCAGCAATTTCAAGAATGTCTTGCTGTCACTTTCAACAAAACATCAACTGATGATCACTTACAATTGTCAAAGAAATGTGGCTAAGCCTGCCCTGGTAATCAGTAAAGTGTCATCTTTGCCTTTGGAAGTAATACATGTAGACATCCAGGAGTCTGTAAAGAAACTGTTCCCTCAGCTAACAAGTGTACAGTTGTCAAACACTGTGACATTCCATGGAACAAGGTATTCAGCTGGGATGATCTTGGCGTATGGTTCTACAGGAGGGCTCCCAGACTTTGTAGAGATCATACAGATGTTGATCTTGGAAAGCAGTCTTTACTTCATTGTTAAGAAACTCAATGCTTGGTACCTGGAACACCTCAGATCTTTTCTGTTGGAAACCTGTAAGGAAGTGAATCTTGTTCATCACATTAACCTTCAAGATGTCTATCCACTTGCAGCCTACAGACTTGCAGGAATGCGTGTTGTTACACTAAAACGTTACATTTGTTGTACAAGTTAGATTCTATCATAAACTGTTGGTGATTTTGTGAACTATTTCCAAATTTTTCTTTTTTCAAATACAATTTTCTTCTCACTAGGTCACCTGACATGGATTCAGCAGTGCTCCGCGTGATCTTGGATCACAGAATCGAGAAACTGACCCTACTCTCTGGAATACCAGAGACTATGGAGGAGCTGAACTTTGCCGTCAAGCAGACATTAAGTATCCCTTATGAGTTCAGCCTGCAGTATTTGGATCCAGATTTTAATGACTTTTTTACACTCAACTCCACTACTGAAATAAAACACAAGGCCACTATTAAGGTTGTGACAATTGACCCAGTTTTAATCAACCTGTATCCAGTACCACACAATGACAGCTGTGATGAAAGTTTCTCAGGGCAATCCCATGATCCTGCCTCCACAAGTTCCACTGCACAAGACTCCTATGACTCATGTGAATCATCATCTGCAGACTCAGCCATCGTGTCACCAAATAGCAGTCTACAAAAGAAGCAATGGCCAACTGAATTCATTATTCCACGATTCTCTGTTGAAACCGAAATGGTTCTTGAAAGAGCTAATGAAGAGTACAGAAAAGACGGCACACTGCTGACTACCCCAAACATCAAGTCAGACATACTTGAAAAGCTAGCTCAGTCCATATATACATACACTCCCTATCCATCCCTCCAGAATCGTCTTTCTGTTGCTGAAGCACTTATCAAGGCACACCCATGTCTGAAGGATCCGGGGAGCTCTTCAGGCATCATTGGATGGCAGAATAGTATTAAATATAAGATGGCTAACTATAGAACAAAGCTGAGAGGCCTTGGTATTCCAGATGTTGCATGTAATGCTCTGAAACATAAACGACCTGCTGACAGAAAGTCTGCAAAAAATGTGAAAAAGGCTAAAAGAGCAGAGGTCAATTACTTGCCACCCTACCCAGCTGGTGAAAATGAGGAGAGCTTGGAGAAAGTAAGGGCAGAGCTAATCATCGAGTCCAAAAAAAAGAACAATGAAAAGATAGTCCAAGAAAAAATGAACGCAACATTTGCACTCAGACGACATGAAATCATCAACCAGTGTCAAAGTGTTCGAGCCATGAAGGATCGCTGGCCTGCCCTGTTTGACCCGTCTCAAGTAAGTTGGAATTTGTAATTCTTGATGAGAGATAATGAAAATGTGAAAACCACAACTCTATAAGGGATTTCTTTCAAATAAGTTTGTCAAATTGACTTCAAAATGATTTCAAGATGTATAAAAATCCTTACTTTTGATTATTGATTTGACTTGTCTGACATGGGTTTTCCAGAGAAAGTTTAAACTCCTTAAAATTATGTTAACTAAATTTCCCTCATTAAAAAATCCAGAATGTATGAATATGCAAATATCGTTGACTCTGACAGTGGCAGAAAGTACTGAATGTCAGACAATATATACAAAAGCGGTTTAAGAGACTAAGAACTGATTTGATATCTGGAAACTGAAACTGGCTGTCACAGGAACAGTTAAAAAGCAGCCTAAAAGGAGGCACTCTGAAGTCTGTAAAAGTCCTTTATTCTACACAGGGACAGAATCAATACATTTGGACTCACTTGCTTTTTAACTCTTCCTGAGACGGCTGGTCTCCATTTCCTTAAATTTTTCGTCCTGAAGAGCACCTGTTTTTTCATAAAATGTGTTTGATGCAACTGCAGCACTCCCACAAAAGAACCTTTTGACTGATATACCTTTTTTTCTTTTGTTGCCTTTGTGTTTCAGATCAATGCAGAATTTCAGAGAACAACTAATATACATCTGGAGCCGAAATTTATGTCTGCGTTAGACCGTCACACCCAAAAGCTACTGACACTGTTTCGTGCCAAAGGTGGAGCACTTGGAAGGAGACTGGAGAGCAAAATGGAACCGCTGAAGGTACAATAGTTTTCAAAATTAGAAGTAGCATTGTTCCAAACATTTCATTTGTAGCACTATTGTTGGATCAAAATAAAAAAGCAGCATAAGGGATTGATAGGGATTGAGCGCAGTTTAAAAAGGATAACTAATAAATACCGTAAATTTCGGACTATAAGCTGCTACTTTTTTCCCTCACTTTGACCCCCGCGGTTTATACAGCAGTGCGGCTTATTTACAGATTTTTACTGGCTTTTTTCCCCCCAAAGCCCCAATCTTTTTTGAGTGTCCTTTTTTCTTTTTTAAACGTTGGGCAGGCTGCACCCTCCCGGAGGGTGTGGTGCGCAGACACAGACTCCGACTCCTGCTCCGTCCTCTTCCGCACAGACGGGCCTCAGACAAACTTCAGAACCACTCATCTTCTGACTAAACCCTGGTTTGTGACAGCTGTGTGTTTCCTCGCGCTGCTGTCTCCGGGCTCGTGACAGTCATGAGATACAGTAGCTGCACCAAGAACTCGTTCATCTGATTCTGACGACTCCTTACAAAACCCGCTGTTAGTGTTAAAGTGTGCGCTGAAACCAGAGCTGGATCTGGCCCAGGTATCTATAAAATCGCCTCCTCTGAGACGAGCAGGTGCTAAACCACGCCATGGAGACCACTTGCCCCGGGCTCGCCAGCAGTGCTGTGTCCACGGGGTCTGACCGTCCCAGAGTCGGGCCGGGTCATAAAAAAGCTGACCCGCGCCGCGCAGATCTCATGTTGCAACACGAGAAGCTGCGGCTTATATTGAGGTGCGGCCTATATATGGACAAAAAAAAACAAATTCAAATTTAGCTGGTGCGGCAGTTATATACAGGTTGTAGTACCTGTGTGTGTGTGTGTGTGTGTGCGTGTGTGTGTGTATAAGCGAAATTATAGTATGAAATTTATGGTAGTTCAGAGTGTAGAATATCCATAAGATCTCCAAATTATATCAGGGTTCCCACTCGTCCTGGAAAATTACCTGCTGCTTTTTCAGTCATGGAAAATTAGAAAAAATGTTTAAAAAAAACAAAAATTGCAAGTAAATGCCAGCAATTATTTGCTCTTTTTGAGCAACATCTATGACTGCTTAGGTTTATTATATTGCACTTTTTCTGAGCTTCTGACTTTCGCTCGGTCTTGTTTAAAGGCCCTTTACCCTTTTTTTTGTTTTAAAAAATGGAAAAGGGAGTAAAAGTTGTTTTAAACTCATTCCTCATGCATTTCAAACACGCCAGTTCTCCAAAATAATGACTTTATTCACATTCCACAATTTTCAAGGTCACTTTTCTGAGTCACTGTCACAGTAATTCTGACAAACACTTGTTTGCAAACTCACAACCAATAAAAACAAATTTATAATTACGTACTGTGTTTCAATAAAGTAAAGGAAAAAATAACTAAGTTAGAAAAATAAGGTACAGGGCCTTTTAACACAAAAAAATGTGGTCTGTTTTAATTTACACATTTATTTATATAATATATATTTATATAATATATTAATTATGAAGTACAGAATCATCAGTGAATTCACCTAAATAAACAAATTACTCACACTTCAATGAGCTGCTCATGAATGCTCCAAAAACACTGTTAGACCTGACTGAGATGGACCTGGGGGATATTACCTACAGTTTATTGCATTGGACATTTGAAAATTTCGTGGAAAATCTTGGAAATCTCCTGGAAAATGATTTCAAGTAAAGAGTCGGAACCCTGTATATGAATAAGGACAGAACTGATAGGCATGAACAAAACCTCAACTACACGATCCAGATGTACAAAAACAGATTTTTCCCATAAGTGTTGATATTTCTAAATGACAGAAACCAATGATTTTTAATTACATTTTATTTACTGACTTAATAGTTGTTGTATTCCTCCCCAGGACACAGTGCGCTCTTCAGTTGAGAGGACCAGAGAGGTTGTCCTTCGGTGTCTTATGGAATACCTTGGAGAACAAGGGGACCATCTCATCAAAGAATTCAACGTATGTGAACTTAATTTGCATTAACTTATTTCAAGCACCGTAATTCCTTAATTCCTCAAGTGGGTGCTGTTAAGTAGATTGACACAGGTCTGTCATTGTTGTTGTTTTTTTGTAGTATCTTTTTTTAACAGCTTCAGTGCTCCCTGTCATAGATTCTCCAATCTCTGAACTCAACTGAAAGGATGAACCGAGAGTAGGGATGGGTATCTAAGGATTTATCGATAGTACTACTCTTATCGATACTCCTTATCAATCCGGTACTTTAACGGTACTCTTATCGGTTCTTTAAAAGGACAAAAAGTTAGATAGAGGCTACTGTATAAGTAGGCATTAATCCTTGGCCTATATTTATTTTTTATTGCTCTACTTTATTTCCAATTTGCGCGTACACTTAATATATGGGAGTTAAAATGGGCTACTTCACGTACTTTACAATGATACCCATCCCTAACCGAGAGGGATAAAGATGGTAGAATAAGCATAAACCCCTCATGACAATGAAAGAACAATTTGAGACCAAGGCCCATGGGAAAATAAAATTTAATAAAATAGATGTAAAAGCTATGAAAACAATAATGAATGTAGTGTCTACTATTTTGTTCTGACAGTTTTTTTATAATAAGACACTTACAATTTCATGTTGCAGGACACTGAGAACTTGGAGGAACTCCAACAGCAGCTCATAATGACTATCACTGTGACCTCAACGCCTGGAGCTTCTGCAAACGACAGGCCCAAGAACGTTGGAATTGTCATAGAGGGTGTGGAAGTCATCACAGGACTTGGAGATATTGCAAGGGCTTGCTCTGTCCTCCTTGGCTTGACCTATGCGTTGAATCTCAGTTATCCCACACAGCTGAAGTACACATTTGAGGTATTCCAAAAACTTTTCTTGGAACTGGATGATTCAAAGTTGTCAAACAAAGTCCAGTCCCTCAAGAGCAAACTTCTGGCTTGAAATGAGACTGTAGTTGCAACATAAACTTTTGTTCTACACAATGTTCACCTTCTACAGAGCTTGAGAAATGCATATTTGGAAGTGCTATGTTTGTGAGTTTGCACTGATTTGGACTTTGTCCCACAAAGGTCAATTACATTTCAAATGTTATTTCAAAGAACATTTATTTATTTTTATTTTTTATTTCTACCGTGTACAAATTGCACTTTAGTAATTTATGTTTTGGCACATGCATACCGCTGCTGCTGCTTGAGATACCTCTGATGTCATCGATTTTCCCATGTCGCTAACCACATCCCATTTCATGAGTTTTTGCCACCTGATTTTTTTTTTTTCTTCTCTATTTTGTGTCCATAAACAGAACTGGAATCTCATACAAGAATATTCCCTCTGGGAGACATTGTCAAACTATGACCTATTGTGCAAATGGGTCCCGTATTGGGAGTCAAAGTCTACTTAAACAGATCTAAACATCCTCGCACTAACATTGGTACATTTTCAACTTGAACCTACACCAAAGACTTTTTCTCCGAGACCTTCATTGGTCTAATTCAGTTGCTCAGTGAGGTGAGAGCATGGAAACACGTTTGTGGACACCTCACCAATATGCAATGTGTTTATTTTTTTTATAGTTAAAGTTCTGGTTTGAAATGTGTGAGCAGACTTCTAGTTGGAACATGAGACTACAGAGCTAGGAAAATGCACATTTCAAAGTGCTATGTTTGTGAGTTTGCACTGATTTGGTTACGTTTCATAGGTCAAAGAACAAATGTTTTTTTCCCTACTTTGTACAAATTGCACTTTTATGATTTTATGTTTTGGCACATGCATACTGCTTCTACTGGCTGCTGCTGCTTGAGATGCCTCGGATAACCGCATCCGGTTAATTGTTAATAAAATGCTAATTTGAGTATTAATTGAGTTCTGTACTTTATGGGCAATGTACTAGTTATTCTTAAATGTATTTAGATTTAATTCATTGCATTGATTGAATTCAAATCAATGCACAGATTAGTAATACATTATTATTACTCAATTATATACAATTGATAGGTAGAATTTAATTAATTTTTATTAGTACTATTTGCACATTATAGGGAGTTCATATTCTTCAAATTAACTCAATATGTTTGTTTAGTTTTAATTAATTCTGTTCTCTCTTCCTATTTGAATCTACTCATATTAAATAGATACATTTTAAGTGTCTTATTTAATTAGTATTTACTCAATTCTAAACAATGTAAAATCTAATTAAAACAATTGCTTGTAATCTGTTGCCTCATTTTTATTGAGTAGATATGGTGTATTTTTTCTTACAGTGTAGAAAAACAAAAACGCACACCAAGTTCTTCTCATGAGGTGCATGTGCTGGAGCAGAAATTAAATGTATTGGAAAATACACAGCACACTCGGATAGATGTCCAAAAGATCTAGTATTTATTACGTTTCGGCCTTAGCCTTCGTCAGATCATTTTTATCTTATTCATTTGGATCACAATATACAAAATGGTGCCAACCCAGGTGCTATAAGCCCCTTCCAACGAGTGGGAGGTCCCAGTGTGGTGACACCCAGTGAATTCAGCCAGTCTAAAATCAAAAAGCAGAATTAATACATAGAAGAAATCAACTTATAAAATGTATACAGATAATCATAAGAAACATCTGAGGTCAAAGTCCACATTTAGTCCATAAGGAGCTAAAGTCTTTAAGTGATGGATCCAAAAGTGCTCTCTTTTAGACAAAAGCACTTCCAGGTTTCCACCTCTTGGGGGTAGCGTTACATGTTCAATGCCAATATATCTTAATGAAGAGATTGGATGATTGAATTCTATAAAATGAGCTGCTACAGGGTAATTTAAGTTTTTGCATCTGATAGTGCTTCTATGTTCTGCAATACGTGTTTTTAAAGCCCTGCTGGTTTTTGATATTGTGATCCAAATGAATAAGATAAAAATGATCTGACGAAGGCTAAGGCCGAAACGTAATAAATACTAGATCTTTTGGACATCTATCCGAGTGTGCTGTGTATTTTCCAATACATTTAATGTTATTCACATCACCATGGTTGTAATTTTGTTTATTCAATCAAATTTGTATTAATCCTTCTTGACAATTGTCTGTCACTTTATTTGCAAGTCTGCAATGTTACAGCCACTTGTTGTTTAATCTCTTAAAAGTTTTACTGACATGAAATATCTTATTGATTATATTCATCCACTGAGAAGAAACAAACAGAAACAAAAAGTTGCCCATTTTCTGATATAATTTCTGTCCCCAGTGCACTGTGCATTTTTATATTTTATCACTTATCCTGAGCCGTTGTTTATTAAATGTGCTGCACACTTCTAGATGTATTATAACTGATTTTAATAAACCATAACATTGGCCATATAACTGATTACTGACTAAAACAGACAGGCCTAAATAAATTCAGTAGCTGCTCCTGTGGCTGAGGGGGAGGGCGGGTCTAACTCTGACAGCTGCTTTAGCTGTTAGCTTCACGTTAGCCCTGCTACAAACAAACAAGCTATTTTCTGACCGTGAGGACATCAGAGTGAACTCAGGTAGGAACAAACGTGCCTTTGCTCCGACCTGTCTTCTCTCCTCGCAAGTACCTCGGTGAACCTGGCCCCTCATCATGCAATCACATTTATATGAAAAATATCTCAATCGTTTGTGCTGTAAAAATCTTCGTTTTTGACATATTAATATTAATGTGTCAAAGGCGCACAGCAACACACACTACATGCAAAAAAGAATCATCAATCGCTCAAAAATTCTAACAGCACAACAAAGATTTTTACAGCACAAAACAGCACAAACAATTGACATATTTTTTTAATTGAAATTTACGTTCAAAGTGGAGCCAGCTTCACACAGCTCTCACGAGTTGTTCTATCTCATGCACGCGGCTCGTGCATGTAGATGACATGCCGCAGTACCACTGCAAACGGCGAACATATAGAATTGAAAAATGTTCACTTCCTGCGGGAGGATAAACTACCGGCAAGCATATTGCCGGAAAATAATAGAAGATTTATAAATGCCGGTACACAAGGCTTCTGCTGCCGTCTGTATTTTTCACTTGCCCGATCGGTTAACCAGGGAGAACAGGGCACTTGCCCGGATAAAAAGTGGACAACCGTTAATGTCGAGCCCTGAACTGTTTTTTATTTTTATTTTTTGCATAAAAAGTTGCATAATGCACCTTTAAAGACATGCAGCACATAAACTCTCAGCTCCTGTCACAATTTGAATGGGTCAGTCCAACACTTTGGCGCAGAAAACTGAAGTAAGTTGTCTTTTTCAGTCCATAAGAGTTGTGGCACCTTTTGATAATAAGTCTAGAAAGCATACTTAGGACGGGCGAATGTATGTATGTGAGTAACCAAGGCGAGCAGTTCAGATTCTAGGCTGTGTTCATGTGGTATTGTGTGACATCCTATGAATACCACATACTTTTGCAGAGTGAAAAACTTTACAACAATTTTTCTTCTGCCTCCTGCGTAAGAAAACTTTGGGAACACACTCAGCAGCTAATTTTGGACACTTTCAAACGACGGCACGCCCAGATGACAGGCAGCCTAATTTCACTCTTAACTAACTATGCTGACAGCGCACTATACCTCGGCGCAGCTAACCACACGTTTAGCTCCAGTAAACTTTTGTCCGTATATCTGTGCGTTCCCATCAGATGTCACCTTTCCTTCATCTCGCTCCCTTAAGATCCCTGACGGAACACCCTCACACCTCATTGCGCCTCCTGATTAGGACAAACTTTTCTCCTGACTTTCCCCGAGATGTTCAAATAAATAACGAAGCGGGGACGATTACTGAATTAATTATTTCATTCATCACTGGCTCAGATCTGGCCCTCGCTCATTTGTCACGCGGCTCACTGGTTTTGGCAGCGTGCGCCCCGTCATCTTCCCGATTAATCAAGATGTGTTTTTATTACTCGCCGTCGTCACCACGGCAACCAGCAGACAGTTTGGTTTGCGGATGATGGGGGGTGACAGTCCGGTGATGCTAATGTGTGGAGTTTGTGAGAGGAAAGATGAGAACGTTTAACAAGTGCCACTTAGGCCTGTTGTCGATGTATGTGCGATAGTGTCAGCCATTGTTCAGAGAAATGCATTGGGCTTCTTTCATCTGAACAGTGTGCTGCTGCAGGCGGTTTGTCCAGCCATCCACTCCAGCGGGGACCGTCTGGGACTTTGCCAGCAGCCAGGGCTGGACTGGCCAAGAGCACCAGGAGTTTTCCCGGTGGGCCGATGTACTTTTGGGCCGGTCAGACCAGATGAGTGAATAGGCCTGTATTGCTCCACACCGGCCCACAGTGGAAACTACAAAATCTACTAAGTAAGAGTTATATTTGTCATTGTACAACCGTGCAATGAAATAGTGTTCAGGTGTTAGTCCTGAGCCGCGCTGTCGCTGTGGGCCGACCTGACCAGCATGTTTTTGGAGGTCGGGGAAACCGTAGCACCTGGAGGAAACCTGGCAGGCTGCCTTCAGTCTCCCCTGATCCACTGAAACAGTGCACCACCTCCTGGGTTTCTCCCTGTTTCAGAGCGTGGTGTCCTGCACTGGTCAGCTCCTCCACCTTGTCCTTCCTCTTCCTCCTGCGCAGCTCCCTCCGCTCCACAACAGTCATTCACCATCTTCTGGGATGAGCTTAGCAGACCAATATAACCTGTTTTATTCTCCAGTGAACGTCCATTAGCCAGAACAACAGTAGGGACAGAAGGCATGTGTGGCTTAGCTGTGAGTCTTGCCTGTATACCTCCTCATTTGTCCTCTTTTTTTCTTTCCTGTAGCTCCTGTTGTGACACCTCCTCTGTGCTGCAGGTGTGGGGGGCTCTTGGTGCCTCTTCAGTGTTTCAGAAGAAGAAATGTGTAGATCTCAAAGGTCTTTAGCTCACAAGCTAGCAGTGTGTTTACTTTTAAAAAGCTGCTTTCTTCAGGACCACTATGGACACTCTGCAAAAAAATCCACCGAACCTCTCAAAAAAAACACGGCAAAGACGTACAAAGCATCCAGGAAAGCAATGTGGAACACAGAAACCACAAATGCGGTTTGCAGAAAAAGGCAAAAAACGCAGCTGTAGGCTACCACGAGTGAGGGAGGCTGCTGCTACAAATAATCAGATCATTATTTGGATGTAATTGCACATCGCCTTTTTATACTGCTCTGTTGGCATGCTGTCTTGAGCTACGGTTCGCAAATAATCTCTTATAATGAGCAATGGGGCCAATTTCTTGGATATGAAATTACTCATGCCCTCCACTTCATACTTGCCAATAGCTATAAGTGAAAATATTTTATTGTAACACCCTTCATGACCCTAGAACCTCAGGCCTCTATTTTTATACATTGTAGACAAATGTATGTAAAAAGTGCACGTTTGGGAGTTGCAGGTGACTCACCCTCCTGCCCCTCATCATCTGTTCTCAGTGCGCGCAGTTTGGAAATAGCTTCTGGTTTCCATTGAAAGGATTTCATTATCCACATCTACAGTGTGATCATTTGGTTGGTTTTGTGAAGTTTATCTGTGTCACAAAAGGAACCTTATTAATGCAAGTAATTTTACAAATGCTGCAGCAAGTTATTGTTGCCATCTGAATGCAAACCAAATTCTGTCATAATAATAAAATCAGGGGGATCAGGTAAAACAAGAGGAGGACATTTCTCTAAAACATCAATAAAATTTGAGGCCACTTCAGGGGTAAGATAACGTTTCCTCACAGTTCTCACTGAGGTCTCCCGTTGGATAAAAGCTGTGACACCAAAAAACACACAGTAGTGGTCAGAGATAGCCAAGTCGACGACAGAGGACATAGTAGTGGACAGGCCATACGTGATGACCAGGTCCAGACTGTGTCCTCTGTCGTGAGTTGGCTGCGTGACGTGTTGGGTGAAATCCATATAATTAAGAACATTTTAAAACTCGGCTTAACTCTAGAACACTATCGCTCAAATTCCAAACACCATCACTAACGCCGGGTGATTTTTACCCGAGATAATACACCCAATAAAAAGTACTTGTCATCAAAATATATCAAAACATGACAATACATGACAAATTTGAGTAGTGTTCTTTTATTTTAAACTGTCATATGTCCAACAAAATCAAAGAAAAGCATCATGAGGGGTCCACATAAAAATGCTCAAAAACGAGTGGAAAATCAGGAATTTGGGAACAAAAAATTCCTAAAAAAAAAAAAAAAAGAACATGGAAACTTGGTTTTTGTTCCACCCATTCCTAAGATATTTGAGACTTCCCTGGTGAAGGCTCAGTGTCCTTGACACACAAATAGCTGCAGGAGAGAGAAACAAAATATGTCATATTTTGAATAGGTAAAAATGACCAGCTGACTAAAATAACTTCATCATCATATGAATTCTCTTGGAAATCACCACTTTGTCATAACCACTGCACTAAATAAAGACAACATGCAATTCCAGGACCACTCTTACTTGCCTTATTCCCTACATGCAATTTTTAGTTAGCTAACAATTGCTAAGGTAAATCAACCTTTAGCTATGTGTTACTCACTTGCTTGGATGCCAAGGACACCAACTCTGCAACAGGAGCAAAGCTGTAGTTGAAGTAGGCAAAGTAAATGTGGCAGTCCTGAATGTTGTCAACCTCAAAAGGGGGCAAGATTGTGTGATTTTATACACTAACACTAACCCTGGGTAAAATCCACCCAAAACCTACCCTACCTTCTATCACTATTGCTGGGTGAAAATCACCCAAGCATGTGCCTGTAGGAAAAAGTGTGTTTTGGATTAGGAAAACACCCATGCCATCAAAGATGTCAAAGACAATGCTGAAGCTACCCAGAGACCCATGACACTCAGACAAACGCAGCATAATGAAAATCACATTATTTTTTTTGCTCGGGTGAAAATCACCCGGCAATAGTGTTCTAGGGTTAAATGGGGTCTAAAAGGTTGTCTATGTGTAGGTTAAAATCGCCGATTAAGAGCTTAAAAGAGCTATGTAAAATTGATAAAAATTCAGAAAATTCACTGATAAAAGCAAGCAGTTTTGGGGGGGTCTATAAATAGTGACATATAAAATCGGGGGGTTGCTAAAAACAATTGTGTGGTGCTCAAAAGTTAGTGATAATGTGATCAAATAAGTGATCAAATAAAATAGGTTTGCTGGCAAGAGTATTTGTACATATAGAGGCAGTGCCACCTCCCCTTTTACCATTTCTGGTAGAAAAATGACTGCTAAAATTAGGTGGAGAGGCCTCAGCGAGAACAAGTTTTGCATCTGCACCCAGCCTGGTTTCAGTTAAAAACAAACAATCAACATTATTATCTAAAATCAAATCATTTACAATAAAAGACTTATTCAGCAGAGAGTGGACATTTAAAAGGGCCATGGTTATTGTTATAGGGGATTGGACATTAACACAAGTGTGTGGTGGTTGTGATTTGCGAACAGGTCTGAGGTTACTGGTGTTAACATTGCGAGTGGTGGTTTTACCTTTGATCCGCTCTCTGGAATATTCATTCTGGTGGGTGTGGAGGGGGACCTTCATGATGATTCTATGGTGAGTTCAATGTTATGCATCGTGCCTATGTGTAAACCCAGGTCAACAGCTAATGTAAAGGTCAGCAGTTAATGTGAGCTGCTTTTCACCGTAATAGTTTTATTTACATGCGGTTCATGTATAAACAATATGCAACACGACGCACAGGATTATAACAACGTTTGTGACTGTTTTCATTAATTGCTCGTCTCCATTCGAAAGTTGCTGCTTTGCTTTGACTACAGGTAGACCAACATGAGGTTTAAATACATTAGCTCCACTTCCAAATGCACAATTTCTGTGTCTTGCTAAATACAGTTGTTACACAGTCTGGAGAACAGAGCTGTCAGGCTGGACCTTTTCCCTGTGGTCCCCGACTGTTGTGTGAATGTGGGAATGTGCAGTGGAAATGATGATGCCAGCGTATTTGGCTCTTCCAAAGTAGAGCAACCACAGCAGTACAAAATGATCAACTAATTAGGAATCACTGTTTTCGCCCCAACTGTCGCCTTAAACCCCCGGGGCAGGTAAGCACGGCCCTCGTTTGAGAGCAAATTGCTGTTTTGTTTGCTTGATAAATTTTCTCGCAGCGTGTGGTGACCCCGTTCCGTCACTCCTCCGTCACTGGGGTGTGTGGTTTCGCGGGGCAGTGCGTGGCCCCATAATGTCAGCGGCGTACTGGGTCAGGCGGATGGGACGGAAGCTGCCAGGAGAACACGAGGAGGGAGGGGAGGGGTCGTTCATCTTCCAGTCAGAGTGGAGAACACCTGGCCTGACTGCTCACCGCGGGGGGTAAGAAAGTGTCAGCAGCAGTAGCAACCGTCAGGGCGTCCGGCCAACACTGAGGGCTCTGCTGCAGCTAACGCGGGGTGTCATGTTTGCGGAGATTCGGATGAGTCACAGGATAGGGGGGAAATACGGTGTTGTTTGTGGAATCCGTTTCAATGATTGACATTTTTGCGCTTCTAAACTAGTGATGTGACGTTCATGACCCAGCGGCTCTTTTGAACGGTTCTTTAAGGTGAATGGTGGACAACAGTGGAGCCGGCCTAGAAGGACCGCCTAGAAGGAGCGATTTCTAAGGCTTGTTTTACAAACTCGGGTCGCCTAAATACTGGTATATATTATATTCACAAACACGAATTTCAAAGGGTAAAGACTCAATCCCATTGTAATTTTACATGATTTAATTTTTTTAAAGTGTGCCTTTTATCAATTGTGTCTTATATATTGTCAGTTATCTGGCTGGAGTTATTAGAATTTTATATTAGAAAGAAATTTGAAATGAATGGATCTCAAAGAAATGAATGGATCCCAAGGACTCGGCTCCCAGTAAAGAGCCATAAATCTCATCACTAAAATAAACTAATAAATAAATGAAACACAGCGCTGTGGATCAGGCAACGTTAAAGTTGTGGGGAACTCACGAAGCCAACACATCAATAACCAAATAATTTTAAGAAAGAACAGAGACAGTTTTATGGGCTATGGACTTTTGTGGAGCAGAGGGACTTGATTTAGTTGGAAATACCGCATTTCTCTCTTAATATTAATTCAATTGCTTGATTGTAACATTTTTATTGAAACTGTGAGTCTAAATAAATCCGCAAATGCAGGGTACAATGTCGGGACCTTTTCCTCAAAAATGGCATAGTGTGTCATCTTCATCTCATCACTGTTCCAGATCGTTTTAATCAGCTTCATAAGGATGGTACAGAAAATTACGCACCTTCTTCCTTGTAAGTAACAATTCTTGGTCAAATTGGTTAAAAATGAGCAGAGCGGCGACTGACAAAGCCTCAGAAAGACTTGAACTCTCGGGGCCTCGTCTGTCAGCCGGATGCAAATCCTGGAAGAGGCGCCGCAGCAGTGCCGCGCGCGCCCGTGCTTCCCATATATTTTGGCGAGTGCAAATTGCCCGCGTGTATGCGGCGGGGGCAGCCGTGACAGCCAGTTTGGATGGAGCGCAGACGTCTTACATATTCAACGCTCTGTCGCCGCTGTCATCGGCAAACGCGCGGCTGAGGAGATAGGAACTAGTCAAATTACGGCCCGCGCGGATCCTGTCGGCCGCGCTGACAACTCTGTCACGGAGGGGACTTAATCTCTTAATAACCAGCTCTCTCCACGCTACACATCCGCTCCCTCCCTCCCTCTGACCATCTCCTGACGGCATCTGCCCGTGTCCACAAATCACACGCATCTTCAATCTTCACAAAGAGGAATATCCATGTCTGCATATCTTATATTGGCCGCGTCCTCCTCCTCGACATGCCTAATAAAAGCTGTCTGGTAGATCGTGATTGATCTGGGCCTCGGTGGCCGGCTCTGATGCTGTGGAAGTGAATCAGCCGGAGCCCAGGGAAGAGCAGCGAAAGCGATAGCGACACCGGCGCAGATAGAGATGGGAATCATATCCGGAATGTGTTCACTTTTACAGGTTTTCCAAGAAACTCACAGGATCAACACAAAAACGATTGCATACAAGAGTATCAGAAGTATAGCTGGGGAATTTGCCTTGCTGGAAAAATGTGACTCAGGTAAAAAGATAAAAAGCTCCTGCACACTGTCTCACTCTTGTAAACTGTATTGCTGCAATGTTTCTGTGAGGACAGCCCCTACTGTCAGGTCTTTTATAACCTTAGGTAGTGCCCCCACAAATGATAACCAATCAGGTAAACGTCATCTTCACGAGTGACCCATAAAGCATAGCCAACATTTGACATACAATGACAGCATAATCAAAATATATGTGTCTGTTACCCATTATCTACTGATAATGAGTTTTACTCCGCTCCTCTGCTCCACTGCGGTCCGGGAGCCACAGGAGACAAGTAGAAAAACATGGAAGAGTTTGCCTCGATAAAAGTAAAAGTCCGGTCACTGACGGTTGTTCTGATTTAGTCCCGTCACGTCTGAAGAATAAACTCGCCTCTTCGTCTCTTCTGTATATCGTAAATCCATGAATCTGTTTCATTTTCACTGTTTACATTCTACAAAAGTTTACTACACATGCACTATCTACATCTTGTTCTATTATCTGTGGTAGCGTCACAGCGCCACACACAGGCCAGGCAGATAAATTACAGCGGGGTTATGTGGACGCACACATTTACTGAACTGACTCTCTGTTAATAGAGAATGTTTTTTGTGTGGATATAGTCTACGTTTATTGATAAGTGCCACCCATAACGTCGCCCATTGCATGAGCAGGACTTAACCAGAAAAGAGAAGAAGTGCAGCCTTTATTCTGTGTGTAACATGTTTATAGCTTTCTCCAGACCAGTATCAAAGAGTTAGAGGTGAATATCCAACGTCCAATGTGTAACCAATTGGTCCAAAGCGTTTTGTGTGCCTCCCTTTTCTTCATCGCTTTGAAATGGTTCATTAAAGGTGCATTATGTAACTTATTATGGGGAAAACCAGTTGATATTAGTGCATATTTGACCTTTCAACAACCCAGTATGGGTGATGGCATGGCGCCTGGTAGCCTCTAGGACGCTCCAGGACTACTTTCTGCACTCATGCACCAGACAACTGTATTTAGTTGGGAATCAAACACTTTGTCCAGAACAAAAGAGAAGAGGAAATCCGTGTGCTGCTGTGACATTGCAGTTTTTACAATAAGGACAAAACTAATTTTGTTCCACTGCTAGTAAAAGAAAATCAGGTGTAAGGCTTTAAATTGAGGTAGATTTGCAGATGTACAAATCAGAAAGCCTAAGAAGTGTTTGCCCTGCCTCTCTCAATAACATACAGTGGGAACCAGATGTTTACATACACTTTATAAAAAGATACATTTGCATTTTTTTCTCACTGTCTGACATGAAACCAGAATTAACTTGTATTTTTCTTACATCAATTACAATTTTTAAAATAATTTCTATTTGCTAAATGTCAGAAGAATGAGAGATAGAATTTTCTACACAGTTTTATATTCCTTTTTACAAAACCAAAAGTGTACATACATTTCATTAGTATTTGGTAGCATTGCCTTTAAACTGTATAACTTGGGTCAAACGTTTTGGATTTCCTTCCACAAGCTTCAGGATTTTGTGATGACCACTTCAAAACATTGACTTTGTTATTCTTAAGCCACGTTGTAACCAGTTTGACAGTTTGCTTTGGGAATTGTCCATTTGGAAGACCCATGTGCGCCCAAGCTTTAACTTCCTGGTTGATGTCTTGAGATGTTGCTCTAATATTTCCACATTGTGTTCTTTCTTCGTGATGTCATCTATTTTGTGAAGTGCACCAGTCCCTCCCACAGCAAAACAACCCCACAGCATGATGCTGCCACCCCCGTATTTCACAGTTGGGATGGTGTTCTCAGGCTTTTTCCTCCAAACGTGACAATGGTCATAATGGGCAAAAAAAAAACCATATTTTTTCTGTCAGACTACAGGAAATGTCTCCTAAAATTAAAGTATTTTCATTTGTAAACTCCAAACTGGCTTTTTGATGTTTCTTTTGGAGTAAGGGCTTCTTCCTGGCAGAGTTCCCTCTCAGCCCATGGGACAGGACTTGTTTCACTCTGGATAATGACAAACTCTTACCAGGTTCAGCATCTTCACCAGGTCTTTTGCATTTGTTCTTGGGTTGATATTCACATTTCATACCAGACCTGCACCCAAGGATGAACCAGACTTCCAAGGTCATGACATCGTCATCTGGGCTTTTCCAAAATTGTTTAAAGGTAATAATCTTAGTGTATGTAAATTTCTGACTTTGTAGAAAGTAACAAAAGGAAAAGTTAATTCTGGTTTCATGTCAGACAGTGAGAAACTGGAAATATTATTCTATTGAATGAGATTTACACAGTTATGTGTGTGTTGAAAAGGTCTAGTAAAATATCCATTGACAGTGATGGGAATTTTTTGGTCATATTTGTGCAGCCCCAAATTTTACTGATGAAATGCATCGTCTCTAAACACTTCCATATTGTTTGTTTGCTCCACACTGCTATACGTTGCCACCCAAAGGAGCCTTCACACGCCCCTCCCTCCCTCCCCGTGATCCCGCTGGGTGTCAACGGCGGCGACAGTTGTAACTCCTTCTGATTAATGCCTCAGGAAATGAAAGTGTTGCCACGAAGGCGCTAACTTCCTGGGACCCGCCGGGGCTGGAGCGCGTTTGGTGTCCGACGCGCCGCCTTTAGCTAATTAGCCAAATCAGCTCGCGGGGGCTTAATTAGAGGTAGCGCGCAGACGCCCGGCCGAGTCCCGGGGCCGTTTAATCACCGCGCCTTCGTTAGGAGCCGGGCCCCCCCAGCTTTAATTAACCGCTTCCATGTGCCAATGTTGTTACGTGCGCAATAACGCCGCGTTTATCATCGCCGGGGAAAGTAAAACGTACCAGCCCACAGGGTATGCTAATAGATTGTTCAAGTAGCTGCAAATATGGTAAACAGAGAAACTTTTCATTAGTGCGAGGAGCGGATGAAGACTTATGGAGCGCTGTAATGAGAACAGACCAGGCTCAGAAACAGAAGTCGTGAAAAATTACACAACACCAAGAAAGGACAAAGACAAAGACATACACAAAATGTTTTCAAAAGTGAGAAATCCAATACACTTTATTGGTTATCCGTAGGTAAATTGGTCCCGCGATCTAGAAAAACATCTGCTGTGAGCAAAGACTAAAGCAGGTAAAGCGTTCACTAAAGATGCCATTAAAAAAATTAAACATTGCAATAAAAAGCAGGCTCAAGGAAGTTTAATCCAAGCTTGATCATCAGGGAAATGGCGTCAGGAACAAAGCTTTGCAGGAAAAGGTTAGTATGGCCTCTTGGCATTAGGAAACGCCGCCCAGAAGGAAGCAAAGAAAATCCTGAGTACAGAGGATGCTCCGTGTCGTCCTCGTATACCTGTCTGCTGTACAGACTGTCAACTTCAAACTTGACCAGCTGATTCAGGTCGTTTTTGTGGAAAAGTTACAAAAAAAATGTGACGAAAACACGACAAAAAAGCAATGAAAAAAAAATAAATAAATGAAAAAGCGACCAAAAAAGTCACAAAAACGAGATGAAAACACGACAAAACTGCTTCAAAAATGTGACAAAACCACGGTGATGACATGACAAAAAAAGTTACGATCATTTTTGTAGATCTTAGCTTTCAAATGAGGCGTTACAACTGTTGCTCTCCAGTCCAGAAGCTTTTAGATTTGGGTAAAGCTGAATTGGAGAAAATGCCCTGGGTTCAGGCGGGGGTAGTAGAGGTTAAAAGAAGAAAAGATTGTATCAGACATTTTTTATCGTTGAAAATCCCTCCAAACGTTTCCAGCTCGTTGCCATGGAGATGTTGACCAATGGCAGCCAAGTATGAGATTTGTTAGGTCCGGTCTGCGAAATATCAGTCAAGATCTGTCCCCTGGGGCCCGATCCCCTGGGGCCCGATCTTGAGGGCGAAGGCTATCGTGGTAGGCTAAAGCAAAGGTGCAGGCACAAGCGCACTCTGCAGGCGTAGCCCGTCTGCGAGGAATGCACCTGCTATTTACACAAAATCAAAATTTTAGAACTTTCTCATATCTATGTTTGGTCTTTAAGATCCTGAAGGGCTTGGCTCCTGGCTGTTTACAAACCTTTGTGCGACAGCGCTCTGGGAGTTCTTTAAGATCTACTCGAGCAGCTTCTCCACATGATTGCATTGTACCTTTCCGTCATTCCACCTTTGGTCAATCAGCGTTTGCAGTGAAGGCCGCTAAACTGTGGAACAAACTACCTGACAATATAAAGACATGCACGACCATAAAGGGCTTTAAAACTGAACTCAAAAAGCATCTAAAAAGTAGCCAGCATTGTACACACTAGCCATGCCAGCCCTCTTTGGTTTTTACACTCCCTCTGGTACTGACTTGTTTGTCTGTATTTGTGTTGTTGATGTGTCTTGTCTGGTTGTATGGGAGGGCGAAGGGTTTTTTATGAATCTGTAATGTTGTACGTGGTTTGTCTTTCTTGGTCAACCCCTTGTCTTGTGAATCTTGTCTTTTTTCTGTTATGGGTTGTCCGTTCCCTGCCAGGGACTGCAGATGTAAATTAGCCTCAGGCTATCTCTGGTACAATGCATCAAATGGCAGCATTTATGTTATAATTGTACATGGTCCCTTTTAAATAAATAAACTAAACAAGATTTCTACTAATCTACTAATCCATCTACTAATCCATAAATGTATTCAGCTCATTCCCTAGCTTTCAGCCACTTCTTATTTGAGAAAGATCCGATTCATTTTTTCGGTTTCATAGTTAGATAAAGTTACGCTGGGTTTGTGGAGTGAAAACAATGCGATCAATACGTCGCAATGTCAGCCTTTTCCTCTCGTGTATGAGCGCATTACAAAAGCAGTACAGGCGTTCTGGCTTAAGTTATAACTTCAGTCATGTCTGGAGTCTGTATCTCTCTCTCATTGTCCAGTTTTGTCCGAGAGAGGAAGTTATCGGTCATTTAACAGCTCGAGCTAAAGGTAAGCAGCTAACGTTAGCATTTTTTCCCCATTTATATTCAAGTCGCTGATTTCATTCAGTCGTGTTACGTTTAGTTCAAAGACCTGTTGCTGTCAGGCGTTCTTCTCCGGTTCTCTCAGTGCATTGTGCTATTGACCCGTTTAGTGACCACCGCTGCTCACTACTTTTCAGAATGCATTGTGGGAAATTTTGAGTGCACTACTTTTTTCTCTTTGGACATTCGGACACCCCTACAAAATGGCGTGACCACGATATAGTGCACTATATAGTGAGTAGTGTGGACATTCGGACACAGCCCTATAGTTTACAAAATGAGGAGAGCAGGAACAAACTTTCAAAAGTAAACCACAAAGCTTCCTCCCCTTCACCCTGATTGGACCTGACAGGCCAGTTCACTGGAAAGCTCGCCTCATTGGTCAAAGGGATAGCCGGGGGATTCTGACGAGTGTCTGAGATTAAGGCAGGGACTTTGGAAAAAATATTAACTTTCGGACCCAGGCGGTCAATTATACACAATTGACTACATTTGTAAAACATTTAAACAGACTACAGACTATCATTTTAACAACAATACAAGAGGATACCATCATACTGCGATGATATACCATGCTTTACAAACTACATAACGAATGACTACATAAATGCAAACAAGTCATGGACTTGAACAAACTTTTATTTTATTTTTTTATCATGAAATGATACAACAAGGAGCTCTTTTGCATCTTACATTTCTGGCAGAGTCTGTTCCTCCTTTCAGACCAGAACAAGTTTCATTGAGTGTGCACTGTATGTATCCAGAACAGAGGTCTGTCACTTTAAAGAAGTCTTAAATCCTGAATCATCTTTGATTTAAACGAATATCTCAATATTTGTGGGGACGGCACGGTAGTACAGCGGTTAGCGCTCGTGCTTCACAGCTAGAAGGTCCTGGGTTGGATTCCCACCTGGACGGGGCCTTTCTGTGTGGCGCTTGCATGTTCTCCCCGTGTCTGCGTAGGTTTCCTCCGGGTACTCCGGTTTCCCCTACCACTAAAAACATGTACAATAGGCCAGGATGAATGTGAGTGTGTTTGAGAGTGTGCATGGTGGACGACGGATGGAAATTAGCCAAAGGCTACAATCCGGTGTGGCTTGTTCATTAACTTGCACTGTCCCAACCAAATAAACCAACCAATACTTTCTTGATAACGATGATGAAGCAGAAATGCAACAACTGCGGCGAACATCATTTATCCGGTGTGGCTTGTTTACATGCATTAGACCCATGTATGTTCATTAACATGCGCTGTCCCGACCAAATAACGACATTTACATGACCTTGTCGCTCAAAAAGATAATGGTCCGGACTGGACTACAACAGGGCAGTCTTTTTTATTCTCAATTCTTTCCAATTATCCCCAATCTTTTCCTAAATTTGATATCTCCCCACCCCCCTTTTTCCCTCAATTCTTTCCCATTATTCCAATTGTATCCCAATTTCTCCATTTTTTTATACCATTAATTCTTTTCCATTTTTCTCCATTCTGCTCCAAATTGTTCCCAATCCCCCCTCCCCCTATTTTTTTCCCAATTTCCCCAAAGTAATCTCGAGGTCGTCAGCGTGCTGTGGAGAGCAAGAGCTTTCATTGGTTGATCTATCAGCAATATCACAAAACAGACAAATGGAAATGCTGTGTAGAAAGTATCGTAGTCTTTCTCTTTCCAGGACTTGTGGCGTGTAGAGTGAGGGACAGGCTGGATAAGTGGAAGAGACTGGAGCAGCAGTGAGTGACAGCCGCCGACCGGAGCACTGCGGCCAGCCCGTGATGAAGATGGAAGCCGCGGTCCGAGCGCTCCGCCGTGTGGGCAGACGACCGCGTTATGTTCTGTCAGTCCCGGGCCCTGGGGCTGTCTCCGAGTGGACAAACACGTAGAACAATGAGGGACAGCTGGAGGAGGAGGAGAGGAAGTTACTGCAAGACGACAATGCAAATCAGAGTTCTAAATGACCAAGGCTTTTGCATAAATTTGCAAGTGTGCTGGCAAAGTAGGCCACAGCTGGGCGAGTTTCCCCGGGAACATGATGCATCTCCTTCCCAGTGCTGCGTGGATACGGGCCCAGGCGGAGCTCAGCCCGTGATTAAACACACGGAGAGAGCGGTTTGCATCCCAAAGCTACAGATTCTTGCAGTTTAAGGTAAGTCACTTATTGTATTAGTAAAATTAAGATGAGCGAATGAATTGGTGTCTGTCGAGGCCGTACGGAGCGTGGCACCAGCTCTGCCTCAGGTCCAGACGTGCTGAGGAGCTGGGACACCTCGGCCAAAGCCACACTGAAAGCCACGCCAGCTCCAGCCCGGAGATCTAACGCACAACAGCCCGGAGATCTAACGCACAACAGCTGACCGTGTGGGGTCAAGGCTTACTGAGGGAAGCTGGGTCTAGACTCCGTACATGAACAGCCTGATGCAACATCACCAAAATGTTTACTTACGTTGGAATGTCAACATCCTCTCCAGGAACCGCCACCTTACCGTGGTGGATGGGTTTGAGCACCCAAATGATCCTGGGAGCTCTGTTGTCGGGGGCTTCGTGCCCCTGGTAGGGTCTCCCATGGCAAACAGGTCCTAGGTGACAAAGAGCGGTTCAGAAGCCCCTGATGAGAGACCAACAGGCCCGGTTAGAACCATGAGGCCGTCCTTCTGTGGACCCATCACCTGCAGGAGGAGCCATAGGGGCTGGTGCAGCTCCAACAGCTGCCCACATGACCCGGCAAGTGGAAGAAAATGGATGGATGGATGGATGGAATGTCAACATGTTGCCCTGGACATTCAACATTCCAGAAACACTCACCAAATGAAGACAGAGACATGCCGAACAGCAAAATGTGTTTTTAAAAGGCTTCAGAAGTAAAATTAGCAAAGCAAAATAGGAACTGTTTTTGAGTCTACATCAAGAAGCGTTCCAGAAGATGTTCCTCAGAACATCAAGAAGATGTTCCTCAGAATCGTCTTAGAGTCGGCTCCAAAACTCTAAGCGCCCGATCTTCCGCCTGGCGCAACAGCAGTGTTCAGAAAAAAATCCTTGTGTGAACCTGTTCTGATTCTGATTCACAGTGCGCCACCCTTCAGCGCAAAGGTCTAGTCTAAAGCCTGTGTTTAGAAACACAAGATCGGGCCCTAAAATGTCTAAGTCTAATCACACTAATTCACTAGACTACAGAAATCCCCCAAAATCCGTCTAGTATTAGCATGACATGACATTTTATATATTCCTACATTATCCATGTTTCAATTTGGTTATTCATTGGTTCAAGTTTTGCTGAAGTTGGGCTGTCTTAGCTTTTCCAACCATATTTAGTCAAATGACTCAGTGCTGAACTATAATGTAACAAGCACAGATTAGAACCAGGTGAAACCATAACGAAGTCCAGTATGACGGTGTTTCAGCTTCTGTCCCCATTCATTTTAGGTATCTGAAGATTTTGGAGGAGCAGTAATTCCTGGACTCTTTCTCCGATTCGGATGTGAAAATCCTCAAATTAAAGCTGAGCGTCTACACTTTAATGATGTAACTGTAGCTCAGAGAACCTTTGGTAAACATAATTTATGGACCTGACTGTATGTGTAAAAAAAAAGGATTAAAAAGGAACGTCAGTCTATGCTGCTGAAGTACATCCTTTAACGCGCAGACCTGTGCGAGACTGTGCTGCGCGGGGCGGGGGAAAGTGCTGCACGGGGCGCGTCACGGAGGGATCAGCCGTATGGATTCATTGACTGACAGCAGACCGGAGCTGCCAGGCGGAACATCGACACGCAGTCAATGTGTCCTTGGCTCACGCAGAGGACTATGATGACACGCCGCAAAAACATGTTATCACAGCAGATAGACTCCGAGGGCACTGACCGGCTCGCCTTACTCCGTCCACTCGTGTAATTCAGCAACATCATATTTCTGATCATTAAAAACTACACCCAAACTAAAGAAACGGCAGATTTAGTCACATCTTCTTTTGCTTTGGCCTTGCTTTAGTCTCCAACAATTTGATGTCAATTTAGTCGAGTAAATCTGAAACTAACTTTACATTTACACTACGCTCAAAAAGTTCTATCTATCTCTCCATAATCAGCACAACAGTTCTCAGCAGTGCTAGCATAATTGCACGAGGGTTTTCTAATCATCAATGACACACTGGAGCGATGGTTGCCAGAAATGCACCTCTGCACACCTATGTAGGTATGCTAATAAAAATCACTAGTTTCCAGCTAGAATAGGCATTCACAACATTAACAATGTCTAGACTGTATTTCTGATTAAATGTTATCCTCATTGAAAAAAGGAGTGCTTCTCTTTCAAAAATATGTGACCCCAAACTTTGGAGCGGTAGTGTGTTATTGTGTTGACACATAATGAATCATATTGCAGCAGCTTCATGTTTCTTCTCTTCAGTGAATTGAAATGATGAGGCTCTTTCAAACTGTCACTGAAGTTCACGTGTTCTTAGTCCCCCCCAAAAAAATTACTTTGACTGAAATTATGACGACGTTATTTAGTCGACTGAAGCACGGATCGGAGCACGTCAGCAGAAGAAGAAGAAGCGACCAAAGCCAGCCAGATTATTCAAAGCAAAAGTACCATTCCAGATATATTTAAGGCAAGCTAAACCAACTACTGATTACTTGATGACTTTAGTTTATAAAAAGATTAAGTCAGGCTGTTTAGGTCTACTCATTTACGTGTTACAAGTTTGAGCCTCTATGTTTTCATTAGTGGAGTTGATCACATGTTGATTCCTGCTCATAACCGACAACAGATCATAATACTCTTTGCATTTTCCTAATATGTTTTGACGTTTGCAGCTGCCAAAATATTACACAAAGTTGTGTATAGGATCAGCTAACCTAGCCTTTCCCCACCCACAAACAAAAGTCAAAAATTGCCATGAAAGAGGCGGTCTCTGAAGTTTGGGGGTGACATGCGGGGGGTGAGTGTGTGGGCCTTTGCATTGGCACAATCACAGCAGACAGATTACGTGGGAGGGACTTGGTTATAAACCACAGGTACAGGGGCAGGACAATGGGCAGCACCTGATGACGATGTGTGGAGCTGGTGCGGCTTATGACGTTCTGTGGAGGCCGTGGACACGTCTCCAGCCAATCAGGAAATTCTAATTTAGTAGCAGAGTTTACCCTGAAGGGGGCGCAACCCATTCGTTTCAGGCCAAAGTTAGGATTTGACACATGTTTGCGCTATAATGTCAGAATAATGTCAGGGACCAGTGGACAACACTATGAGACACCCATTGAGACAGTTTATCAGTAAAAAAAACTTGATTTAGTGTTTAGTTGCTCTTTAAGGACAAGTCCAGCTCATTTAAAACAGAAGAAAGGGCACTGGTAAAAGATCGTTGTGTCGCGGCCACACTCTTCACTGTTTTGGTTACGGCCCGGAGGAGCACTGGTGTTTGATGGGAAATCCTAGCGCGGAAGATGACGCCCGCCTCCCGTGCTATGATTGGCTCGTCGTGGTTTTGCTGGAGTCAGCGATATTCAAATTGCACAATTCCAGACTGTATCCCCGTGTATCTCTTAACATGGAGGATCAGTCTGGCTCGTGCCACGCTAGCCGTTAGCTGGAAGTGAAAACTCTTTTTGACTGCGTCATTCCCACTGCTGCCTTCAGAGGGCGCTCCGGACAAAATCCAAACCCTGACCAGGCCATTCTCGCACTTTTTTTTTTACACAAATATTATTTCCAATTCTAAAACGTAAAACCTAAATGCCGAGGTAAACAGAGACTGCATTGTGAGCCATATAGTTATGCCTGTTATGTCCACTCGGAGTCCTCTCGTAGGCCGTATCTCTGATGCTCCCTGTCCCCCGGTCTGCAGGAGTCTGCCAGTCGCCCCTCTCCACGCACATTCATCACCTGCCACCTCCCAGCCCCCGGGAGCGCGGCGCGTCTTCATTACGCTCCCAACACTTCGGAAATAAAAGCGGCCATGATTTATTAGCTTCCGACGGCGCGGGCGCTGGTTGCGGGGGCGACGGGCCGGAGAGAGAGCGGGACGGCCCAAATGGGGAGTGACAGAGGGACGGCGCGTGATCATAGGACTGTCCGATCAGAGGGGAACTATACGGGGAGACGCGGGAAACGTCCTCAGAGCCGTGTCTGAAGAGGGGAGATGAAACAGGTTTATAGGGCCTGGTTTAAAAGGCTTCACCCAGATATTAGACCCATATGCTTGACTCTGAGGACCCCTTTATACTTGTTTGTGCTTCTCTAGCATATGCAGACACATGGACAAAGCATTTTCTGAAATGTCTTGACACAAATTTATATGATATTATTAATAGATTTCATGTTTTGTCCAAAAGTCTGTGATGTGGTAGATGGCAGGAGCATGGACCTCATTGCTAATAAGTACACTTTCTCAGTCAGTCCCCCCCCCTTCTGCAATCCCAGGCGCCCCCCTAGATTGGGAACCACTGGCCCATTGTTTCATATCAAAATAATAACATTTAGGCTCAGTGAGGTACTGTTTTCTAATGGCCCTCATCTCGTGTCTCAGTATGGGCCTCTGTAACGCTTGCTCTTCGATTGTCCTCCTGTTCTGAAAGACTCTCCTGCTTTTTTGGGCAACGAGAATCCGTGGTTCCGGCTCTGATCACGTGGAGTGACGCAGATGAAGGAACAAATGTTTGTTTGTTTGTTTGTATACTTTACTGTCCCCGTAGGGAAATTTGTCCTCTGCATTTGACCCATCCATCGATGCCACTGGGGCGACCCGTAAAGGAGCAGAGGGCGACGGCAGTGCCGCACCCGGGGAACCATCTCCAGCTGTGAAGCCAGGCTGATGGTCAGAATCACCTGCATGGAGGATTCACCTATTACACATGTTTTTAGTGGTAGGGGAAACCAGAGTACCCGGAGGAAACCTACGAATCGAACCCAGACCTTCTAGCTGTGAAGCGGAAGCGCTAACCGCTGCGCTACCGTGCCGCAGTCGTTCCAATATGGAACGTCATGACTCCGTTTCACCAAATGCGCGTGAAGTCCCTGCTTTTGCTTGTATGTTTTTAAGCAAGCTTTAACACAGGGAAATGCAAAGAGCCTTTTTAAGGAATACAAGAATAGGAATAAAACAGAAGTTCAGTAATGTCAAGAATAAAGTAATTAAGATAAAATATATAGGCCTAAATCAAGCCAGTAAAACTGCTAGCGTAGTTTAAGACATACAGGATTAGCTCAGACCAGGCACAAACGACGCCCCCAAGAGTGTTCATCTCCAACGTCTTTAGATGGAGCCTAAGATTACTCAAAGATGCGCGAGTGGCTCCAAACAGCACTAGAAGTAGATTAAGGGCCTGTCACAATTGGCACATTTACCGCAGCTATTTTGTCCCCCATTGTTATGCGCCAAAATTGAAATTGCCATCAGCCGCAAATATCACAAAGTAGACTTTTAAGAAATCGCACTCACAGTCACAATAGAGTACGGGCTGCGACTGAATGCGGTTGATTTGGATAGTGTCCAAATGCGAGTGGTGCAAGGAAGAAAGCGAATGGTGAGCGGCTGGTGAGCGAGTGTTTCACCATTCTCAGGACTGTAGCGGCCTGCTGTGCCTATATTCAGTCGCAATCAACCTCCACTGAAGTTTGTGCATGCATGGCATTCAGCTGCGGCAAATAATCCAACTGTGATTCACACCTTTTCATGCGGTCAATAGCGGTCGCTCGTGCAGATGCTCGTGCGCCAAAAGAGAGTGTTCGCACGACCTTCATATTTTGAGGCTGCAAACGATCGCAGAGTACCTGTGTGCCAATTGTGACAGGCCCTTTAAGAAAATGAGTTTGAACCTCAAATACCTGCTTAAATGTACACGGTCCATGTCCCAGACTGGAACCACGGCCGCAGCAGTTTTTCTGACACGTCCTTTTGCCCCGAGCCATAGGTCAAGCCCTGTCCCGGCGAGTCTGTCCAGCTGACTAAGGTCCAGAGCAGCTGTACCACAGAAGTGACCGTGCCCTGTTTGTCGCCGACACCTGGAGGCCCGAGCAGCACACACAGGACGAGCAGAGCGTCATGGGACAGGTCCATCGGGGACGAGCTGACACGGGCACAGGAGGACAAACGGTGGACGGAGACAGGTTAGGAGTACTGTTCTAGAGTTGAAAATGAACCAGAACACAAGGACAAATGTTATTTTTTATTTTAGAGCTTGTATAGAAATGTAGTGGAGTAGAAAGTAAGTTCTCAACAATAATACTCTGAAAGTACAGTACTACAATACCACATAATATGTTTTTTCCTGGCTTTTTGAAATAATCTGTTACACACGTACAATATTATGTAACACTTTAAACATTGTAAGAGGCAACATAGACCTAAAACATCTTAAAACATAGAGACTAGTCATTTATATCCGGTCCAAAGTGGAATTGATTCAGACCTGCCCCATAGCAAATGTTACTATAATCGTCACCAAAACACATCAAAACACTGTCACTAAACCAGTCGCCATGAATGTAAAAAAAATAAAGAAAGTATATGATTGTTTCTGACACAAACACAAGGAGAGTTTTGTAGCGATGGTGTTGTTTCTGACACATGCAACGTTAGTGTCAGTCAGGCTTAGTGGATTTATAGAAGTAGTTACTGGAGCTTTGAGCCTCAACATGCTCATTACATTAACCAAATACAACCATTTCGGAGTAGTTTCACTCACCATCGTAGGTTGGGGAAGCAGCAGCGTCTTATATATTGGGACTGCATCAGGTTTGACACAAACGGTGTATTTTTCCCGCTCTCCAATAAGTAGTTGTTTGTGAAGCATTCAATGGTAAAATCCTGTGCACAAATAAGAGCATTCTGGTCCAAAAGATGTTCCCCAACTTATCTCGCCATGTGCCGTTTTGAAACTTGAAAACGGTGCTTCTTCTTGACATTTTCATCATGGAGACATTGTAATAATCCAGGAATGAAAAGTAACCGGTGAACGTTTGCAGAACTGCAGCGGGTTTGTTGTCTTGAGCAGAGTGAGAGTTTTTTTTGTCCTCCCTTCTTTCTTTCTTTTTTGTTAAATTTACAAAGTACAATTTACAATATAGGTGACAGATGACATCACAAACACATTTTAAAAACGTAAGCAGGTTTGTGCTCTTCCTACTAGGTATAGGCGAGGAGGGGACATGAGATATAATAGGTGCAAACGGAAATAACCAAAGCACAGAACACACAAAGGCAAGGCGGGATTCCTCAGACATCCATGAATTTCTCATAAAACCACTCCAAGTCCTTTCTCTACAGGAAAAACAACTATACGTATCTCCCTTCTAAGTAAATATGCTCCATTACTAACCACAATGGTAAAAACTGAACAAACTGAACAAATCAAATGAAAGACATTTACGATGGCCATGTGCTTCTACATAGAATCCATTTTGACAGACCTCCGCTGAATCCCGCCGACCAATCATGTGGCAGTAGGTCCACACAAACGCCTTTATTGCTGTGACACCTCGGGTTAGCGTGGTATTTTAATGCTCAAATAACCTCTCCTAGCCACTGTAGTACAATCACCGGGCAGAGTGAGGGAGCGCTAACGTTGTGTGTAGCGCAGGTCTGATGGTGTCAGCGGGGACTTGTGCGGGAGCAGGTCCTGGGTTCGCTCTGGGGTGAAGAGTGGCAGGATCATCACTCATCTCCCCTGCTCTCTCCTTCTCTCTCTCTCTCTCATCCTCCCCCTTTACCGGCCTTTTCTCTCCTTCCATCTTTCACTCCATCTCCCCGTCGATCTTTCTCTCCCGATGCCATGGCCATTCTCGTTCTGTGCCTCGATAGATAAATGGACAATGGGTTTATAGATGCAAATAGACTGATGAGATATTTGTAGTTGTGTGTCGTTCGTTCCATAGTTCAGCGTCTTTTCAGGTGAGCTGAAAGTCCCAGCTCTCTGATTGCCATGAATTTGTTGCGCTGACTAGCTCAATACCAAACTCCCGGGCTGAAATGAGGTCCCAGCGTGCCACCGCCCAAAGCTACATCAGTCGGGAACCACTCCTCGATTCCACCCCCTTTGTTCCCCTCTATTTCACTCTCTCCTTCTCTCGCTCAGAGCACAGAGAAACCTCTCCACACACTGCTTTGTTCAGCCTTCTCTCCAGATCTCCCCCTTAAGCACTTCACATTAGCATTATAGTATCCAAAATGCCCATATGTCCCCGTGCTTACTTGTATTACGGGATATGGGGTGTTTCGGGGACAGGTAGCGCAGTTGTTCTTCGATCTGGCGCCTTGCTGCAAGATCCAGGGAGGTCTTTTCCGTGCGGACTTTGCCCGTTTTCTGATTGGGTTGGTCACACGTTCAGTTTAGTGATGGGTTTTCTCACCTTGGACTTACGTTGGGTCGACATTTGCGTAATCGACTTTGTGTGGCTTTCAACATCGTAGAAAAGTCAGTTGTCACATTTGCACTTCCTGTTTGATTTGGGCGTTCCTTCTACTGTTGAAGTGGCGCCTCGTATTAACCAATCACAGCCAAGCCTCAAAACAACAAACCGCTACGATACCGAATCCATTGATAAAAATAAAATTAAAGGTACTTAATGCGATTCAGGTGTATCGCGATAAGTGTCCATAATACGAGAGAAGATAAGATGAGCCTTTATTGATCTCACAACGGAGAAACAATGGAGAAATTAACTTGTTACATTCAGCTCTCAGAAACCCTCAGGGTGTGCAGAAATGTGGAATCAATTAGATAGTAAATAGAGGTATCATATACAATGAATACAAAAACTTTAAAGTGCAAAAAATATAAACAATTACAAAAAATTTAAAAATAAACGATTTATTCCAAATATTAAGATAAAAGGATCTTATAGGTGCACACAGTGGAGGTTTTTATTATGCTAAATAAAGTCAGTGTAAAATGTAAGCCTTTTATTGCAGTAGCACTGGAGTGCTACTGCAATAAAAGCAGCACTGGAGTGCCCCAAGGAACTGTAAGTTCTCCTTTCCTTTTTACTTTATATACAAATGAATGCAGAAGCAAACAGCCAAACAACAAAATCTTAAAATTCTCAGACGACACAGTCATTTTGAGCTTACTAAGAAAAGGCGAAAGTCCATCTATGTATTTTGATGAAATTGACTCTTTCCATTCCTGGTGCGTGGAGCACAACTTGACTCTTAACGTAGGTAAAACCAAAGAGATGGTCTTTGACCCCAAAGGGCTTATGTCACATGACCCAATCCTTATTGGTGGTAGTGAAATAGAACAAGTTGAGTCCTTCAAATATCTTGGTGTTTATACCTACTCAAGTGGAATGTGCATGTCGATTTTCTTTGTCGCAAATTGTCTCAGAGGCTTCATTTTTTAAGAAGGCTGAGATTGTTTGGCGTGAGTACAAAAATAATGTCTTGGTTTCATAATGCTGTTCTGGAAAGCCTAATTAGATACGGCATGGTTGCCTGGTTTGGCCCTCTCACTGTCTTGTGTAAAACCAAAATTGAGAAATTGGTTCGAAATGCCATGAAGATTATTGGCAGGAAAGAGTAACGTTCTTTAAAAAAACTCTTTTAATCCTCGGCCTTGGCACAGGCAAAAAACCTTCTCAAAGAACCTTCTTATGTGCTCTTTAATGAATACGAGCGTTTACCTCTTCTTAACAAGTGCAGTTAACACTTTGTTAGGTCTTTTACGTTCTCTTATTGCCTGATGTTACACTGGGCAACATTGTGGCCTTAATGTATAACACATTCTGTTGTATTGTGATTGTTATGGCGCAGACCTATTCCACTGTTGAAATTATGCCGAACAAGCTGACTGTTGTCCTTTTGTATTTTGAATTTGAATGTATTTAATGCATCTTTTTATATATTGCTATTGTATGAACCACAGCATGGCAAGTCCAAGACAAATTTCCCTATGGGACAATAAAGTTTATCTTATCTTATCTTAGAGTGCATGTTGTGATACGTTCTGGATAAAGACTATGGTTAGACAAACGTATTTGCGTATCACGATAGGGGTGCCTCGATACGATACGCATAGTGTCACGTCCTCCATAACTATATACTGAGCACAGCCCTATCACCTACTCTAATATTTGATTGTTGCGCCTACAGCTTTGAGTCCAGCACATTCGCTGTTTCTGTAAGCGTCTGAAACGTCAAAAGATCCAGTGTTGCATTCACTTTTCCCCAAGATTTTGTATCGATGATGCGTGACCACTGCGCAAAGACTTCTCCAGCACATCCCAAAGATTCTCAATGGGGTTAAGATCTGGACTCATGCTCCCTGAACCGCTCTTTCACAATGTGAGCCCCATAAATCCTGGCATTGTCATCTTGGAATACTTCCGTGCCATCTGGTAAGAAGAAATCCATCCAATAACCTGGTCATTCAGGATGTTCAGATTGTCCGCTGAACCTAGACCTGACCAACTGCAGCAACCCTGGGTCAGAGCAGTTAGTTACATCCAGGTAAAGGATTTTTTTTTTTTTGGCCTGGCTAAAAAGCAATTGTAAAACCACTCACTACAATTGTGCCACACAATTGGCTCAAACTAGCAGACTTCACCTTGCAGGGGAGGTTACTGTTGATGTTCTCTGACCTCTAGTCCATGATTTTATTCTGTAATTGCCAGAGCCTTCGCATTTGTGAAGTCCACACTTTGTTTGTCACTTCAACGCCTATCTGCCATTGGCTTAAAAGTGTTTGTTGCGCAAGAAACAAGGTGCCAAGAGGGAAGTCCTTAATCATCAAGCGTCTTTTCCCAACACAAAAGCAGCTTTATGAACCACAGTTTTACATAACGTGTCCACTTTTGCTTCGCAGGCCGGATTAAATCATTCCATATGAATTGATTTGCCCCTTTTGCCATGACCTAACCTTGATATTTATGTCTCACTTAGATGAATAACAATGTTTTCAAAGGAGTCTTGGCCCCACAGGAACATATATATACAGTATATATTATATATTTTGTCCATAATGAAACCACAGAGGTCAGCAATTCCTCCCCACCTAACTGGTCTGGCTTGAGTGGCCACTGAACTCTCTCTTGGCCTTTTCTTGTTTTAGGAAATGACTGAAGTCTCGCGCCCGCTCTTCGAGGTGCGGACCCTCTCCTGCTGCGATGTTAATGGACCTGTGCTTAGTCCCGTCACAAACACGAGGCGGATCTGTGTTTAGGCGAGTTTGGATCATTACCTCACGTCTCCGCACTGTTTATTTGCTCGATCAATCGTTTAAGGTCATTTAGAAAAGATTTTGTAAAGAACGTAATGTTGTTGTTGTTGTTGTTGGCAGCCGGGTTAACCTCTCATGTTAAAACGAAAATATGAGCTTTCATTGTTCTGCAAACGGAACACTGACCAATCAGTGGCATCCTAATGAAGGCAAGTGAGCGCAGAACTGCCCAGGACCATTCAGGCACAGTCTATGGCAGGTCTATAGCAAGTTTGCATCGTCAATTTTCATCATTGCCAAAACACCAAGGGCCGAACCTCACCATTGTAGCCCAAACTGGGGAAAGAAAATCAAGTGTTCTTATATTCTATGCATTTGTGGCCAAGACTGCTTATGCTGGGTTTACACATAGGCACGATGCGTTTGTGAATGGCATTTTTCCATCATTCGTAACATTTGTAACATTATCTAATGCAGCTTAGTAGGGTTCTTAACAGAGCGCATCAGTGTGTGACATTGGTGATGTTCATGGAGGATGTTTTTGCTGGCCAAAACATCTTTCACGAATGTCACGATTCACCCTCAATTCATGGAGGTCGCAACAGAGCGTGTCCTTTCATGATGATTAGTGGTGATGGTAATTCAGCGTGAGAGCATTCTTACAGCATTCGTGTTGTAGGAATCTCACGCTTGCGCTCAAAATGGATAGAAACCCTGCGCTGATGGACAGGACAGCGAGCAGCGACAGGCGACGGAGGGAGTGTATCACGGTGTGTAGCAGGTTAAACAAGACAAATCATGTACGATGTACCAGTCACAGTTTCTCAACGTTTAAACAGCCTATGATTGTAACAATATGGCTTAAATGAAGGAAGCCTTGCGTAGTTTTGTATTAGCTTATGAACGAAACTGCAAGTCCACATGAACTTCGACAATATACTGCAAACCAAAAAGGGAGCGTAAGCAGCGTGCAACAGTGAGGGACAATATTTGTGGCCGGTAATAATTAACAGTTTGGAACAGTTAGGAACAGTCTGTGATGGCATGTGAAGCCTCTGCCCCAAATCATCAAATCCCATCCACATTCGTGATCCTCAGTCACAAATGTGGATTCATGACATTCATGAATTGTTGTCATTATGTGTAAACCCACCATACAGCTAGTTTTCAACTGTTGTCCTTGGACAAGGTGTATAATGCCAACAACAATTATAAAACATAAAACAATTTAAAAGTTGAGGCGACACACTTACATAACAAATGTTGATACAATTCATACATTAATAACATCTGAATGTTCGTTCTGTGACTTGCACAATAGAATGGAGATTTTGGTGCAAGGGCAGGTCATACAGTTCAAACAAACATTATAAGGATAAATATGTACAGTTATTATTTAGAAAGCAACACCTGTGCAGAGGATCCTGACACTCGGCTCAGTCCTGCACCAGGAGATCTGTACAGGGTCTAATGAGCACATCGTTGATTGGATTTCAACCAGTTTTTTAATTGAGTCCTAAATGTGTTAAACGTGGGGCCTTCTCTTATAGTGAGAGGGCTGATGTTCCAGATGTTCCAGCCCCCGTCTGGCCAAAGGTGGTTCGTCTGAAGGGCACTTTGTAGCGCTCAAAAATATAAAAATGTAAAACTATTTTTAAAGACTTAAGCTTCAAGCCTCAGATTCGTTCTAAACAGAACACTAGTCCTGGCTTGACAAGAGGAACATTGTTTGATAAAAGTAAAAAAAAAAAAAAACAGAAGTATATTTTGCTTGCTTGCTCTGTGTTCAAAATGAAGACGCTGATTCTCCGGCACTGACAGCCCTGAGCTTTCTATAGTTGCTGAATTTGACTTAAAAAAAGTGTAGAGGAATCCGAAACCTGCTGACTCCACCTGCTCTGAGCGCTGGGGGGTTGGGGGTCACGTGACCACCTTTACCTGCTGTGGAGAGAGAGGGTGTGTGTGTGTGTATGTGTGTATGTGTGTGTGCGTAACTAACCCTGCTTGAGTTCTTACACCACATGCTGATGGCTTTGCTCGACTAGATGCATCTACGAAGGTGTTCCCATGTTGTTTTCGGGGAAATGCTGTGAACTCTCGGTGGGGAGCGACTACTGCGGCACACAGCACCTAAACAATGCAATAACCAAAACGCACAACGATATCAGAACATAAACAACACCCTGCTACACTATGTAACAGTTCAACGACTTGGTTTAAGGTGAGACGCTGCAGGTGAATAGGGAAACTTTTTAAATGTAGAGATATCACTTTGACACTTTTGCTGTATATTATTGACATGAGTATGAGAAAAACAAAATGTCCTGTAAGTATTTTTTGTCATGCTATGTTTTCATGAAAAAGTCTAAAAATGCCCCAAATTTACTATGGTGACGAAATCTGAATAATGAATCAAGCCAGATTTTTTCAGAGGGGATTTTAGATGTCTTTTAATTATAATTAGATATGTAAAAATCCCACGAAAAAAAGGATGAAGCAGCGGTTCGGTCTGGGTGGTGTGAGTAAAGAGAGGCCAGTGTCTGGGTGGGGTCTGAAGCGGGCAGTGGATCCGCAGTGCCGGTGCGTTGTGTCTGAAGGGAATGTGCCCCGTGCTTTGGATCTAAACCCAGTTGGTCAGACTTATGCCCACAATATTGTTAACTCCAAGACTGGGAAATTTAAAGTCTGTCGTTAACGAAGCCTAGGCGTAAATTCAACCTGGGAGACCAATTTCAGGGTCAAATACCTCCAGCCAATGATCATGTCCGCGAGGGTCACACCGCCACCTCAGCCAATCACCGCAGCGCCACACCTTCGTAGCAGCCAATAATCTCCCTCGGTACTGCTTTTTTAGCCTCCGGCATTCATGGTTCGTGCGCTTCCCAGCTGTGCTGCGACCCACCTCCACCCCGTCTTTGCCTCTTCTATCCACGGCTTCGCCCTGCTACATCCTTTACCAGTCTCCCATACCACCACCAGTGTCCAGGCTCCGGGGGAGGACATCTCCAATTCTAACCTGCCCCTCCATACAAAACTTAAATCATATATCTGATGTCTGCTGGGATCTGATCACCAAAAATATATATGCCAATAAACCTAATAACCTTCTAATCGCTGCTTTTGTTTGTTTGAGTTTAGGTTGAATTTCCCATATAAATATATGGAGGACATTGAATCAGTGCAATAATTAAACGCGTTATATAAGATAAGGTAATATTTTGTTTCCAGGTGAAAGTTTTGATGTTAAAGAGGGGGTATTATGCTTTTTTCACCAGTCTATAGCATACTACAATGATGACGTAACCTTCTGTTGGTCTGTATATGCAGTAAATTAAAATAACTGCCTTGAATAAAATTGCTCTCTCAAAATGGCTGTACTGAACGTCTTGAAATAGGCCTCTGTCTCTTTAAGAAGCTTTCCGACACGCCCCCTTCAGCACACTGCTGTGGCATCTAAACAACACTACTGTGCGGGGAGGGGGCTCTGCTGAGCTGAGGAGCAGTGGTTGGTGGCTTGGCTGGTGACAAAAGGTCCAGAGGCGTCTCCAGGAGGTGGGGGCGTTCCTAGGAAGACTGAGGCATAGCTACACCTAAAATGGCTGCCGTCTAAGTTTTTACTGATTACTCAAAAATATGTGAATGAGCCAAGGCACCACTCCAGGCATGTGTTTAATGAGGGAATGACATAACAATATGATATAAAGCTTGAAAAAGTCCATCCATCCATCCATTTTCTTCCACTTGTCCGTTGCCGGGTCTTGGGGGCAGCTGTTGGAGCTGCCCAAATCCCATTGCACCAGCTCCTATGGCTCCTCCTGCAGGTGGTGGGTCCACAGAAGGAAGCTTGAAAAAGTCGATTTTACATAATACCCCCCCTTTAAGAGACCAAATTAGCCCAAAACCAGAAAATTCAAGAAATTGAGTTTTGCCTGCGGTGTCTCCCCTTAAAAGGAATACGCCGCTGTTTTTCCTAAATGAAACATGTTGATTTTCTAAGCGGATAAAAAGGGGCACTATATTGTAAGGCGTAATAACACCTCTTACCCCCTTTTAAAATCGACATGTTTAATTTTGTGTAACTATACTTGGATCGTGTAACTACTCACGTAACCGTATTTAAATAGGGGAAACATGGAAGAGCTTGGTCACTTCTAACTTCACCCCCGTTTGGCCCCATAGAGGACAGGAGGAGAAGCTAAATGCTAACAACATCTTTGGTCTTTTTCTGTCACTGAGCGGCGCGCACACGTAAATACCAGACAGGTACGCATCAACTCGTCTAAGCTCAGGTAAGAACATATCTCAGTATGTGGCCTATTCCTTTAAAGAGATTTTTTAAATACAAACAATGAAAGAGGAAGCCACTAAATGAGTATTATACTTGATGTCCAAACTCATTCCTAACTTTTCTAACATATTTGTAACGATTCTTCACTGGAATGAGTTTATAGGCACATTTCACAACTTGCAGGGTCACTTTTCAGGGTCATTGTCACAGAGATGCTTGACAACTGTATAGCCTGCGAGTTCATGAAATGTATTAATTAGATAGACCGTGTTTTTCCCACAAATATCTGAGTTTACAATATACTAAAGTAAGACAAAACTAAATTTGCTCCGCTACTAGAAAAACATCAGGTATGGTTCCTTTAATTCACGATATCGCCATGGTCTTTTTTGTTGATATATTAAGTTGAAACATTTTTTTTCAGAGGAGTTTTTCAATTAGCTACGTGAGTGAAAAATATGTGTGGGAAAAAAAGCTGCTTTGTTTTTTGGGGGGGGATTCATTCTCAGTAGATTAGGCAGGACTTAGATATTTAGTACTGTAATAAATCCAAGACTGGAAAGTTGAAAGTCTGTAGGAGCTAAAGTGGAGATGTTGTTGCGAGAGTGTGAAGAGACGGGTCTTAAAAGTTTTGTAACCTCTGCACATGTATGGAAGACTATTGGCACCTTAATTCAATTGTCTATTCATTTGTCAAATGGCTATGCATTATGTTATTTTTGTATTTATTTTGGCGTTGTGTTTGGCAAAGTGTAATTTAATATCCAATTTTGACATTTAATGTTCTATTCCAAAAGTTCTAATGGCAATTCAATATGTAAAGTGTCGATACAATGTCTTTATATATTTCAAATTACAAGATTTTGAAATGAATAGCATATTGACATGGAAATTTGGCCTCTTTATTCATTGTTTTATTCATTCTTAAAATGGCATTTAGTTTAGAGTTGTATTTGACAAAGTTGCATGTTATATCCTATTTTGACTTGTAATGTTCTATTCCAAAAGTTCTAATGGCAATTCAATATGTAAAGTGTCGAGTCAATCTCTTTATATATTTCAAATTACACGATTTTGAAATGAATAGCATATTGACATGGAAATTTGGCCTCTTTATTCATTGTTCTATTCATTCTTAAAATGGCATTTAGTTTGGAGTTGTTTTTGGCAAAGTTGAATGTCATATCTTATTTTGACTTGTAATATTCTATTAAGTTTCATTTAATGTGTTGTGAAACAGCACCTCCCTCTGGATTGCATTGCATATTGCATATTGCATTGCCACAAGGTTTGAGTGCAACTTAATTCAATATGCTATGCAGTTCTTGACCCCTGGGAAGGCGGGCCCTGGTCCGCTCTCGGCCAATCAGAGACGAGACTATATCCTCCTAGCTAGATGCGCTGTGTTGTTGATTTTTGCTGGAAGTAAATGCTGTTATGACAGACTGGAAGTAACATATCACCCTTCATGAAGATTCCAAGTTACTCTAAGGAGGTTCTATGTAAGTATAGAAGCGTGTTTGTTAAAATACCAGTACTGTTTAGTGTGGTTTTTTTCCCTTCTTTTTTTAGAAAACACTTGCTACCTAGTTCAGTCATGCTCAGCAGTTCCACAGAAAGTCAAACTCCAGTGTTTCAGCTTCTTACATTTTATTTTGACCCACAAAAATATCTGTCTGTAAGTATTCGAATGATAGTGATCTTAGCTTCCATTAGATACCAAATGCAGTAATTTTAGCATGTTTCCTATTCGTAATTAGGAAGAAAATATTCGGCGCTAATACCGTTAGCACCCCTATGGCTTTTCCCATGTGAATTAGCCTCGTGCTAATAGCTCGCTAATACAATCGTTTTTTGAAGGTTTTAGTTAACTCTAAGCTACTTATTTTCTATTTGCATTGTATATTTACCCAATTCAGATTGTAATATGCCTTCGTTGTGTAACTGTATGTTACAGTTTTAAAGTACTTCAGTAAATCACACAAATACAGCTTCTTGGTTTTCATTGGGGACTGTTAGCTATCTGCAAAGCTGGTTCTCACACACTAGTAAAGGCAGAATACTTACACTAAACCAAACGTGGTGGCACGTGTTTTTGTTTTAATTATAATTTGCCAATCTAGGGTGCTGCCAAATGTTCAAGTAGTGGCTGTTGGCCTACACTAAACTAAACTTGGTGGCGTGTTTAAAAAAAAACATGTTTATTAAACTATAGGCCTACTTTATTGTACGCCCATGTTAATTTCTATTCTCACAATCTTCAGCGCAGTTATCCTCTTACTCAATTATATCTTTATGCGTGGTGAAACCTCATTCCTGTCAATTTGGTTCACATTTCAGAGCAAGAAAAACATATTGTGACGTTTAGAGGGTAATAAAGTCACATGAGAGAGATTTAGAAGAACTTCTACGCCCGAAGTCGAGAGCGCCGTTTATTAGGTAAAAGCAGTTTGCCCCCAACAGTTGGAGAAACAACACTTAAAACAGTCAACGTCTCGTGCCCCTATATAACCAATACAAGTAACAACACTAACGGCAGGGACAGTAATAACAGTAGTTGTAGAACAAAAACCAACATTAAAACCGGAATATCTCTCCCACATATATAACTAGCACAAAGTGAGCGGAACACAGCAACAGTACGCTACAATATTAAGCCAGTACCATACATTTTTCAAACCACCAGGTGCCGCCGTTTAGTAGGGCTGCGAATTACAGTATGATGCATTTGATTTTGAATATGTCTATTTCCGTCTCCATCTTCATCATGGACTTCTTCCTCACTTTCCTTGTTGTCTAAAACATGCAGTGGGCTAGAACTGAAAACAGGAGTTCATCACTGCTAACCGGTATCTTCGGTACTGGGTGGTGCAACCATTTGACATCACTTCCCAGAATGCATTGCGATGTAAATAACAATGGCGACCTATGTGCAAAAAATGTTTCTAAAAATATATATAAAACTAGCGAATGTTTTAGTTTGTTTTTGAATTATCTTATAGATATGTTACTGACAGTGAAATTATTAAATTTTGATCTATTTCATATAGATCAAACATGTTTGATCTGCTATTTCAGTTTGTTGTAAGATAAGAAAGGCTGTATTTATCCCACACAAGGGAAATGGTATGTTTGAAATAGCTAAGTACAAAACAGCAACTGAATAAGGAAGCAAATGTCAAAAAGACCTTGTGCTAAATATTAACTAAATAACAAAAAATATTCCAACATAAACTGTGTACTTCACTATATAAGGTACCAAATTAAATGAAACTAGAACAAAGCGATGACTATGTAGCAAGAGGTCAGGGGACTGTATGTACATGAATGTGAACAGCGTGTGAATATTTGTCAATATTTTGCATAGTGATAAGATAATGCAGATCTAATTCTGTTCTATCCTTAGCATCCAACAGTAATCAATATACTCTTTTGTTGTGGTCAGTCACTCTAGTGTTCTTCCTTTGTTCATTAGGGCCCAGAAGACAGACCACCTGTGCGGACAACAGCCTGCTGCCATCTTCATCCAGTCACCTCAGCGCTGTTGACATGATCACATTCATAATTTTCCCACAAATTCTAACAAATTAGTTATTAATTAAATGCAGACCATCTTTGCATCTCTCAATTTAATATTTATTTACAAGAAGCTCCTGACAACACAACGGGTTCAACCCAGCTCCTCTGCGACATTCTCCTAGCCTTCGTTCCTCTGGACCTCTCCTGTACCACACAGCTGCTTCTTGGGGTTGCAGAGAAGAATGATTCCACCATACAAGAAGAATCTTATTGGCCAGTCTAAAAAAGTTCTACCGTCTCTTCATATTCAGATGTTGTACGGTCTCTTCATAGCAGCATCTGGAATGTAGATGGTTATAAATGATTAAATAAATAAATAAAACAATGTGTGTGCTTATCAGCACAAACATGCTCCGGTTGTCCAGGTGCCTGGGTAAGACAGAGTTTGTGCCTGAATAACTTAGGTATTACTGATGTACTGTGAAATCTCATGATGCTTTCTAGATGCTGTTAGTACCACTATTATAATCACCCCTATTGGGGATTGCCTGTATCCGGAATGTAAACTAATTTTGAATATGGGGGTAGGCACTTATAAGCTTTCTTGCTTCGGCCTACTCCTTTTGAGTTTTTGTTACTTTATTTATTTTCTGCACAGCAGCAATGTTAATGTAAATAATTACTCAGATAAATCCAATCAATCATCGGTAGTAACAGATTAGATTTGTTACACAACTCTGATCTAAAATACAGAATAGTACTTGGCCTCATGTTTTTACAGATGTAGGAGTATTTTGTCGTCACGTTATTTAATCTGATCATCAGGTTAACTGCACTGAAGAGTGTGAGAATAGAAATTAACATGAGCATGCAATAAAGTATAGTTTAATCATTAAAACAAAAACGCGTGCCACCACGTTTGGTTTAGTGTAAGTATTCTGCCTTTACTAGTGTGTGAGAACCAGCTTTGCAGATAGCTAACAGTCTCCAATGAAAACCAAGAAGCGTCTTGCTGTATTTGTGTGATTTACTGAAGTACTTTAAAACTGTAACATACAGTTACACAACGAAGGCATATTACAATCTCAATTGGGTAAATATACAATGCAAATAGAAAATAAGTAGCTTAGAGTTAACTAAAACCTTCAAAAAACGATTGTATTAGCGAGCTATTAGCACGAGGCTAATTTACATGGGAAAAGCCATAGGGGTGCTAACGTTATTAGCGCCGAATATTTTCTTCCTAATTACGAATAGGAAACATGCTAAAATTACTGCATTTGGTATCTAATGGAAGCTAAGATCACTATCATTCGAATACTTACAGACAGATATTTTTGTGGGTCAAAATAAAATGTAAGAAGCTGAAACACTGGAGTTTGACTTTCTGTGGGACTGCTGAGAATGACTGAACTAGGTAGCAAGTGTTTTCTAAAAAAGAAGAAAAAAAACACACTAAACAGTACTGGTATTTTAACAAACACGCTTCTATACTTACATAGAACCTCCTTAGAGTAACTTGGAATCTTCATGAAGGGTGATCTGTTACTTCCAATCCGTCATAACAGCATTTACTTCCAGCAAAAATCAACAACACAGCGCATCTAGCTAGGAGGATATAGTCTTGTCTTTGATTGGCCGAGAGCGGACCAGGGCCCGCCTTCCCAGGGGTCAAGAACTGCATAGCATATTGAATTAAGTTGCACTCAAACCATGTGGCAATGCAATATGCAATATGCAATGCAATCCAGAGGGAGGTGCTGTTTCACAACACATTAAATGAAACTTAATAGAATATTACAAGTCAAAATAAGATATGACATTCAACTTTGCCAAAAACAACTCCAAACTAAATGCCATTTTAAGAATGAATAGAACAATGAATAAAGAGGCCAAATTTCCATGTCAATATGCTATTCATTTCAAAATCGTGTAATTTGAAATATATAAAGAGATTGACTCGACACTTTACATATTGAATTGCCATTAGAACTTTTGGAATAGAACATTACAAGTCAAAATAGGATATAACATGCAACTTTGTCAAATACAACTCTAAACTAAATGCAATTTTAAGAATGAATAGAACAATGAATAAAGAGGCCAAATTTCCATGTCAATATGCTATTCATTTCAAAATCTTGTAATTTGAAATATATAAAGACATTGTATCGACACTTTACATATTGAATTGCCATTAGAACTTTTGGAATAGAACATTAAATGTCAAAATTGGATATAACATTACACTTTGCCAAACACAACGCCAAAATAAATACAAAAATAACATAATGCATAGCCATTTGACAAATGAATAGACAATTGAATTAAGGTGCCAATAGTCTTCCATACACATGCGCCTGCCCATTTCTCCTGTCTTTAGCCGCGCTGGTCTCCCACAGAGGAAATGACCATATTTGGATTACAGCGTCATCAGCGTTTGTGAATGTATGCGATACGTTTCTAAAGCTCCGTGTTAAACTGCTGTGTGATTCGGGGCTAAGAGGAAATAACATTTATTGGAAAACGGGCCCACCCAACATTGGTCTTTGTGATGGAGTATGGGAGGTTAAGTCGGGGGGGCGGGGATAAGATCAGCTACTGTGGCGCTGCTGGGGGTTCCAGAGGGAACAAAGGGAAGACGGAGCAGCTAATAGGGAGAGGAGATGGACAGGATAAGGTGGGAAGAATGGAGGAGAGGAAGAGGAAGTATACACCACTGAGCCAGCATCTTAACTACTGTATAGTACACTTATTGTCCACCATAATTTACAAATTAATTCATTGAAAATCAGACAATGTGATTTTCTGGATTATTTGTTTTCTCATTTGGTCTCTCATAGTATGTAGGATGAAAATTACAGGCCTCTCTCATCTTTTTAAGTGGGAGAACTTGCACAATTGGTGGCTGACTAAATACTTTTTTCCCCCACTGTACATTTAAAAAAGCCTTTATTGTAATAGGCTGATGAATCTTAAAATCTATAATACATATTGCTGGTTTCTTCCACGCGTATCGGCTCCAAACAAGCCTTTGTCAAGAAATGAAATTGAAGGAAATTTCCTTTGTGGAAGACGGCAGCGGCTAAAGACGGGAGAAATATACACAAAGCACATGTGCAGACAAAGGAACTAAACTTTAGGGCTGTTTTCTCCAAATGAGGATTGGAGATTTCACTCTCACAAAGAAATCTCCACTTTAGTAACTTAACTATATTTTGTAGGTTTGGAGTTTGTTTTTGCCGTTTCCTAGCCTTATTGAGCTTTGAGCCACAACAAAAACAACAGTGAAATTTGAATTTGTACAGATATTAACAACTTGTATATAACTCATTCAAAACTTGAAAAAAAAAAAAAACTTTGTAAACAATATTTAGACAAAATAAACCATTTATACCTTGCTCTATACATTATGAAGTTTTCGTTGCTAAAATGCCTTATTTTTCTTTGAATACATAAAGTGACATCAGTATACAGCAAAGGTTTCAAATTGATATTTCTTTCTTTCCCCATTCACCTGCAGCATCTTCCCTTTTCTCTGCCATTGTAACTGGTGTGTATAGCTCCGGGAAAGGGAGGGAGGTGGGCGGCTGCAGTATAACTCAGTGGCGTTGTGGGGCAGCGGCGGGCGAGGGGGCGGCGTCAGTGCAGATGCTCCGTGTGACCGGGTGTCGCCGCTCGGGCCAGGAAGCTCAATCCCCCCCATTAATCACCGGACCCTCCGCTGGTAATCAAACCGGGGCGGCCGATGATGTATGAGCCGTGTCCCCTTCACTGGCTCACGTCTGCGCACACACACACACACACACGCACACACACACACACGGAACATAAGCCAAACACACGCTCGACACGCCTAACCAGTGCACATGTGTGAGCTCCCGTGCACGCATACGTCCCCTTAACCCTGGCTCGTATTTACTAACACGCTCCGAACATGTAAAGTGGGCACCTACAGGGGCGTGTCCGCACCTTTGTCACATGGGTAGCTAGGGGTGGGCGGGGTGAGGGGGCATTTTAAGGATCTACTGGAAGCTTACCTCAGTTCTCTGTACCTGATAGAGCACATATTTCAGTCACTCCAGGATTTCGCGGGCATTTTTATGATTGGTGCTAAAATGCCCTATTTTGCGAGCCATTTTTACAGAAGTTGCGATTTTCTTTTCTGCTCAAAACAATATATTTATCAAAATTTTACATCCGTTTTAACTAAAGAGACTCTGGGGAATATGAAAAGACTGATAATAGACGTTATTTTAAAGGGAGGGTATTATGTAAAATCGACTTTTTCAAGCTTTATATCATGTTATTATGTCATTCCCTCATTAAACACATGCCTGGAGTGTTGCCTTGGCTCATTCACATATTTTTGAGTAATCAGTAAAAACTTAGACGGCAGCCATTTTAGGTGTAGCTATGCCTCAGTCCTCCTAGGAACGCCCCCACCTCCTGGAGACGCCTCTGGACCTTTCGTCACCAGCCAAGCCACCAACCACTGCTCCTCAGCTCAGCAGAGCCCCCTCCCCGCACAGTAGTGTTGTTTAGATGCCACAGCAGTGTGCTGAAGGGGGCGTGTCGGAAAGCTTCTTAAAGAGACAGAGGCCTATTTCAAGACGTTCAGTACAGCCATTTTGAGAGAGCAATTTTATTCAAGGCAGTTATTTTAATTTACTGCATATACAGACCAACAGAAGGTTACGTCATCATTGTAGTATGCTATAGACTGGTGCTATGTGATTGAAAAAAGCATAATACCCCCTCTTTAAATAGTAGTATCATCTCATCTAAAAAACAGAACCATGTGCGCATCACATCGACATCATTGAGCTTCGGTTCTGGTTCAACAACAGTGACTCCTAAAGTTTGCGCAGCAGAAAACACAAGCCCCCGCACAAACACCACCACATCACGGGGGAAAGAAGCGATCTAAATATTTAGTCAGATAAAGCCTATTGCCAAATAAAGATCGAGGCGCAGAGAAACGAAACTCGGACAGAGGGCTGAAGGAGCACACAGCAGTGCTCGCTGTAGAGTCAGACTCAGGCGAGTGAGAGGGAATGACTTAAACCCGCCGTGGCGCTGGACATCACTTCTTATGCGCAAATATAACAAGTAAAATGGATTTAACTGATCAGAAACTCACTTTAATTGCGCGGAAGTTGCGGAGTTAAGGTTGTTTTGGGGAAACAACCGTCCCTCAGCCAGACCGTGGGCCGCTGCTATAGCCATCGCAGGACCCTAGGCAGAAACGTTTGCTGATATGCCCATTTCAAAGCTTTTGTGCCTGATTTTTTTTGCATGTTTTCAAACCATAAATTAAGTAGGAGTTGTGTGTTTGAGTTTTAACAGTTGCCCCGCGGATGTCTTGTGGTCTCTCTCTTCTCCGACAGTGACTTCATTAATTAAAGTTACCTCAGGCCGGCCTATTACCTCGGACATTCTCAAATGGAGATCGTTTGCCGTCCCCACACACCTGACCACAAATACTGAGAGTAAAAAATGTCCGGAAGCTAAACTGGCTGGATTTGCAGCAGATGAGGAAGACCGATAGACTGAAGCGTGGGTGTCAGGGAAGGAGGGTCTAACTAGAGGAGAGGGGGGGGGAGGATCAGGAGTGAGGGACCTCCAGGGGGACGTGGTTAAAGCCTCACTCAGCTGTTTCCGTGCCGGCCAGGACAGGCGCTCTGACAGGATGAATAATTTAAGGGAGGAGCTGAGGACATCGATCCCTGGCTGTCCCGGGAAGGCCCTGGTGCAGCCGCTCGTCAGCCTCACGTCTTGACCTCGGCGGCGCGCGGCCATAAGGGGCAGCGCTCGGGGCATGGGCTAATACCTGTGTGTGGGATCTGGATGCGTGATTCCATGGACGGGGGGGGACTATCGCGTGACTTTTTTCCTGCTGGGGATGCCATTTTGAGGACGTTTCACCGATCAAGCCATGGATTTGATTCTGTGCAGACTTAGTAAGCGGGGTACTCACAAGGGGACTCCAGCGACAAGAATATACTCTCTTCATAGGAGCATAAATGTGCTGTTCACAAAACAATTACAAATTATAACGATTACAAGCTGAATACTGATTGAATTAAAGGTGCATTTAACCTCAGTGACCCAGTGTTGTATGGGTGGTTAGCACAGCACCTTATCATGGAGGTGCAAGAGGGTGCATTGCAACCTCATTTTGAAATGTTTGCCCCCTCAGTTTTAATGGCATTGTAGAGTTATATTTTTATGTGAAGTTATGCCTTTTTAGCTATTTAGAAATGTTAACCATAAGGTTGTCCGAGGTGTTCTCTTTACAGGACTCTGTTGTTACAGTGGAAAAGTTACTGGCCCCGGGGGGTTGTGAGAATAACAAAGAAATCCTCCCCCAGGAAAAGGAAAACGTGGGGAAGAGAATGAACTCACAAAATGGCCGCGAGGGGCGGAGCCAAACGTCACATGACGGATCGGAAGCCAATGGAACAACGACACGTAGCATAGGCTCAAATGATATGGTGTAAATGCTGTGAAAATGTGACGTAAGCTCTGACTCCTCCCAGAGAGAGAAAGTTTTTCCTTTGGGGACGGGAAAACTAAGCAGTGTGTATTAGGGACTCTTTGGGAAGGAGTGGAGCGCTCTGCTTAGGTGATTTGTATTAGGGAATAAAGTTGTCGTGACTTTAATCTTCCGAATCCTGGTCATCTATCCTGGTATGTCATTATTAGCGGTTAGGGTAGTGTTGACGGCAAAAGCTAACCTTCTTCGCCAGTTTTGAACACGTGGTTGTCCGGAGTCAGGTAATTAGCATCAGGACAAAGAGACGCATTGGAACTAATATTGATTTGCTCTGTAAAGGTAATCGAGGACAACTTTAGAGAAATAACGATTTTATCAGTGGTGACCCTGCCGTGCTGAAGGAGGAGGTGGTTTTGATTCGTCAACTAACGGACTGGCGAAGGTCTAGTCTGGTGAAATCTTCGCGGTAGGACTGCCAGGATCTCCCGTCCACGACCACGCAACAGGAGACTTCATGGACGTCCAAAATAGATTAAGGTAAGACGACTTTTGATCACTACTATTGTGAGTCTCAAAGTGCGTCTATTGGCTTTTTTCCAAATTTTAGATTACTTTTTAACGAAGTTAACTGTTGAATGGTGAAATCTGTGAATTGATGGTGGACGGGTGAGAGGGAAAAACGTTATTATTAATATCTAAATTACCGAACTAAAATAAAGTTAAATAAAGTAAATTCTAAAGTTAGATAAGTGTTCTAGGTTTGAGGCCTTAGGATTGGAAATCCTTAAATAGTAGTTGTAGGTTTGAGGCCTGGTAAAGGTTTGGTTTGTGTTGTAGGTTTAAGGCCTGGTATAGAGCTACGCGGTGTGTTTTCACTTTAAAAGCCGTAAAAGGTCCGTAGTAGTATCTCCCAGAGACGCGGACGCGCGTCTTAAAATCAAGCAGTCGAAATAAGATCGTAAACAGATTTGGGGGCTGTTTGAAATACTTCGGTTGGAGGCCAAAGGATAAATAAGATCCTTAAATTCTATTAATTGGTGAAATATATAATTTGGTGAATTAGTGTTCGGTTTTTTGTAACTATAAAAGTATACAAGGTAAGTTGTAGTCGCGGTAAGTATAATTTGTGTGCAGGGAACAGATAAAAGAAGGTAAGAAAATGTTGGAATTACTTGATTGCGAAGGATGGGTGAAATGGTAAGTGAAGCGTCACCTCTTTTGAAAAAGATGGCGGGAAAGCCCTGAACAAAGCAGTCGAGGCCTGTGCACAAGGATTCAGAGAACAAAAGAGAGACCCAAAGGCTCCACAAACACTGGAGTTCTTTTGCGGGGTGTTGACTGCAACTGTGGAGGCCTGCACGATGGAACTGCGGGAGGAGGAAAAGTTAAAGAAGAACAGCGGACTTTCGAAAAGTGAGAAGAAATTGCTGGAACTCACAATCAGTAAGTATTACAAGCTGGGAAACGAATCGAACCTATCCTGGAGCTGGCAACAGCGCACTGGATGAAATACGAAAAGATTTTTTCCCCCACTTCGGGGGCGGGACCCGAAAGCCCCTCCCAAGAGGAGGAGCTCCCGCCTTGGCCCCGACGGCCCCTCCTCCATACGAGAAGGGAAGAGAGTCAAGCTCCACCCTATACCCGCAGCTAACTGTCCATGGAGTGATGGATGTTGATGTGGCAGCCTCAAACTCGTTATCAGTGGAGGAGCATGATAAGGTAAGGACTTTAATAACCCGCTCTTACACTGATAACAAACCTGCACCAAGGGATGCAAGTGGACAATTGTGGGGATTAAAGTGATCGAACAAACGGGAAAATACGCTCAAGAGACAATGGAAGCCATTCATGCGCTGAGGAGAAACTCACAGGCGCAGACGCAGCAGGCAACAGAGGAATACCAAAAGGCCCAACAAGAACTACTGGATAAATTTGATGCAGAAAAAGAAGAAAGAAAGGCCGAGGTTCACGAACTAACCGAAAGAATACAGGAACTCGCGCTTAAGGCAACCGAGGCCTACCAGGCTCCGGTGGTGAAACAAAAGAAGAAGTCATCTGAAAAGATTCCCTTTTTCCTGTTTCGGATGATAGCGAGGAAGAGGGCCGCTGTAAGGCCAAGGGGGAGTCATATCAAACATATGATGAATTAAGCGCGCTATACACTGAAAAAGAGGCGCTTTGGATCGCCTAACTAAACTTAAGAAAAGAGACGATGAGAGAGAGGTGGACTGGAAGGAGAGGCTGCGACAGGCAAATAAGGACGTATTGGACCTACAGGTGGCAATCGAGAAAAAGACTAAGGAACTGGCTAACCTCTCCAAAGGAGCCACATATCTAGGTAATTATCCTCTTATTCCAACGGGACCCCAGCAGTTCAAGGGGGCCCGGTCCCAGTGGCCTATAAGCCACTGAGTAGTATCGAATTACAACACCTTAGGGATACCTTACCCCCCTACAAGAAGGGGGTAAAAAATGGTTCCACACAATACAGCTACAATGCGCTAACGCGCAGCTGGCGGTGGGAGATATTAAGGGCCTGGTGTCCGCATGTGCAGCCCCTCACGCTGTAAGCCACCTACTGAGAACCGCAAACCTGCACAACGTGCAGGTACATGAACCCTTTGATCCCCTGGCAGAGAATTTCTTGACAGTGTTGGATCTTATGTATCCACCACCATCCCCACAACCTCCCACATTTCCATCATTTGTACCGGGCACATGCCCTACTCAATTTCTGGATAAGTGTATCCAATTATACATTGCATCCATGCATGTACACCCGTACAGACACCCCCAGACATCCTGTCTGTTCCTCCAGAACGTGCTGGACGTTCTTCCAGAACCAATTAAGACCAGTCTGACCAATGTCCCAGGACTGACCTCAGACGCAAACACATTTCTGACTCATTTTAAACACCACGCAGAAATTTTTAATAAAAAACACCGTGAGAGACAAAGTAACATTGAAATCATGCAGGAAGAGCTGCTAAAGAGCCAGCTTAATCAAACACGGCAGCAAATTACGGCTGCAAGAAAAGAAAATAACAATAAAAAGACACAAATGGTGGCAACAACACCCACACCCCTGACACCTGTCCCTACACAAGCAAGCGTCTTATACGCCTCCCAAGACCAGCCCTTAAGGCCACTATCTCAAATGCACACGCATGTACACGGCCAAGGTAGGGGTAAAGGTAACACTAGGGGACGGTCTAGGGGCAGGGGATTCGGAGGAACGGGCTATGGGGCTACTGGAGCTGGAAGGGGCCAAGACCAGGGCTGCTTTAACTGTGGGAGGCTGGATCATTGGTCAAGAGACTGCAACCAAGGTGGCCAACAGGAGGGCTGCTTTCACTGTGGGGGGCTGGATCATTGGTCAAGAGACTGTACCCGAGGTGGCCAACAGGCGGCCTGCTTTAACTGTGGGGACCCCAGTCATTGGTCTAGGGATTGCCCCAACCCACCTGCTCGTGTGCCTATGGGGGGAGCACGCGGGGCACCGCGGCTCCGATATCCAACAGGGGGACCTAGCCGTTTTGGACCAGCCCCGTGGAATCGTGGAGGCGGAGGTGGCAACTATCCAGTATATGACACTCATGGTTGCCTCCCCTACGGCCAAGATGACTTCTGCTAGGGGTGCCCAGTGAGTCCTGGACCCACCCCAGAACCATTTGTCCCAGTAGAGGTGGGTGGGGAAACGTTGCTGATGCTCGTGGATACAGGAGCCACTCATTCCACGACTAGAAAAGCAACACCAAATATGCTAAGTGACAAAAGCATCAATCTTTCAGGACTCACGGGAAAGGCAACCCCTCTACGCATGACCAAAGAACTGACTCTTAAACTGGCTGGACAGACTTTCAAATCGTCATTGATCTATTCACCACAGACTCCGGTGAATCTGCTGGGTCGAGACATTTTACAAGCTACAGGTGCTGTTATCAACTGTTCCCCTGACGCCATGTATCTCACATGGCCAAACGGATATTCCATCGCCTGTACACCGGCACGATCACATGGACTTTATGTTTTTCGAGAAGAACACATGGACGAAGGAGTGTCCATTTATTGGCTACTCCTCGAGCCAGGGACTCCTGAAATGACTGGACTCTACGCAAAAATGCTTGAATGGAAACCCTGGTTCACTATGCTCCACCCATATGCCCCTCCAAAAGATCCACTGCACTGCACCCTCTTCTATGACAGAAATGCTGACGCCCAATATCAGTTGGCTTTTGATAGTGAGGTTAAAGGTAATACCTATAATATCACATCCACACATTTCTATGTACACAAATCAGGTGTTGTTGCCCCAGTTGTTCTACCAGACAATATCAAATGCTTCTACAAAAGAGACACTTTAACTGACCCACACGTGTCACTATTTTTAGGCCCTGGCCATGAGGCCAGGGAGTTGGGTCCCCTAACACATAAACTTAACAATGTTCTGGACTGGGAGCAGACTGGAATGGATGGGGTAATGTACAGTTCTAGTACACAGGCATACAAGGTTGACATAGGTATAGCAAAAGATGAAACAGTGGCCGAGGAAGAGATCCTTTCTCGGTCTCATGGCCGGGAGTTGACCGACCATGAAGGGGCGGCGGACATGTTACAGCGCTTCTCAGAGGACTTGTGGGCGAGGAGCCCATCGGACATCGGTCGATGCACAAAGATGGACCCGGTAATTCTGGAAGTTGTTCCGGGTTCCCGTGTCTATGTCCCACAAGATCCTTTCGAACAGACAAACAACGGGAGGCATTGAAACCGCCCTAACAGATTTATGGGAAGCTGGGGTATTAGAACTTTCTGATTCCATTGGAATACTCCTTTGAACCCAGTCCCAAAACCTGATGGCACCTTTAGACCTGCACATGACCTCCGAAAGGTGAACGAGGTCACCACTACACCACTTTTGCCTGTCCCAGACCCTCACAAATGTCTCTCAGTCTTGACACCTGAAATGAAGTACTTTACAGTCATTGACCTAAAACATGCATTCTTCACCATCCCTTTGGCTGAGGAATGTAGGTACCAATTTGCATTTACCTATGGGAGAGTAAACCTTCAGTACAAAGTCTTACCTCAGGGTCATAGGAACTCCCCTGGGATCTTCAATAAAGTTTTGAAGGACTGTTTGTCCCCGATCGAAGTCCTTTCTGGTGCAGTTATCGTCCAGTACATGGATGACGTTTTGATTGGAGCAAGAAGTGCTAAAGATTGTCTAGATGTGACGGCCGCAGTCCTGTCACGTCTCCTTGAATGTGGCTTTAAAGTCTCAAAGACGAAGCTACAATGTTGCCGATCACAAGTTGTCTTTCTGGGTAAAGTTATCTCGGCTGGTCATATTACCCCAAGTGCCACTCAGAGGCAGTCCATTCTTGCGGCCGACCGTCCGGATACGGTACGGTCCCTTCTCTCCTTTTTGGGTTTGGCGAACTACTCCAGACACCATGTTATGGACTACACAGGTAAGACTGCCCCATTGCGGGATATTATCCGCGCAGCCGGGGTTCGGGATCTCCAAGCCTCTCTGTCTTGGACGGAGGAGGCTGATAAAGCCTTTACAGATCTGAAGGCAGCATTGGCTTCCTGTGCTGACCTAACTATCCCGGACTATAGTAAGTCTTTTTATCTTGACACCACCATTACTAACTGCTCTGGACATGCGGTCTTGTGGCAGAAAGGAGCAAGTGGTCAACGCAATATCATACTTTATGCATCCACCTTGTTGGATCCCATTGCTAAGAAAGCCACTGACTGTGCGTTGTTTGCTGATACGTTGGCTTCCTTATTGAAGAAAGTGGCCCATGTAGTAATGGGTCATTCATTGGTGGTGTATACCTCTCACTCGGTGGTAGCTTATGTTCAATCTAAAACTTTTGCCCTAACTCCTCAGCGACAACTGAAACTTGCTAAGGAGCTGACGGCCCCGAACTTGACTTTTGCAGCCGATGATGCTCCAAACGCTTCGGCAGGGCTGACCCTTACTGGCTCTCCACATTGTTGTGAGTCCTTCTCTCAATCTCAAGCTCAGATTAGGCCTGACCTATCTGACCAACCTTTACCAGACTCTCGCTTACTTTTCACTGATGGCCATTGTCATAGGCTCCCGGACGGGTCCCTGTCAGCTGGGGCGGCAGTTGTTGAACTCTCGCCACCGGACCACACTCGCACTGTTACCAGCTGGGGCCCCTGTGGTGGCTCCTCCGCCCAGTTTGCGGAGTTGATGGCTTTGAAGTTGGCTTTGGAGGTTGCTTCGGGTCAGCGGGTCACGATCTACACCGATTCAGCTTATGTGTGTGGCCTAGTGTTGCGTGACTTGTCGTCCTGGAAAAGAAACGGCTTTTTGACCGCGAAGGGCACTCCTATAGCCCATAAAGAACTTTGCGAGGAAGTGGCTGACTGTCTGTTGCTCCCTGCTGCGGTGGCGGTGGTGAAGGTTTCGGGGCATTCAAAAGCAGGGACTATGACTGCCATTGGCAACAGGGCGGCGGATGTGGCGGCCAAAGTGGCTGGTAGTTACCATTTTGATTCTCCCATTGATGGAGACTGTGAAGCCTTAATGTTAGTTGAAACCGTTCAATCTTCAATTTTGGAATCTTTACAGTTGGACTCTGATGGGTGGGTCAAACTTACTAATATTGAAGGTCATGAGGTTGCACTGACGGACTCAGGTCATCTCTGGATGCCCTGGGAAGTGTGGGATAGCTTGGGAACCTTAGCGGAGACCTTGCCGACCGGAAGGGCACACCATCTTAAGTTTCATTTAAACACCTTTTGGAAGCCCTTCTTGGCTGCTCCCGTCTTTCAGGGACTCTTGAGTACCACTGACTGTCGTTCTCATCATAAAAAATACGGCGAGGACTTTTGGTTACAACATCGCCTTGCTGACGCCTATGTTGATGGTGTGTATCGGGGGCCTAATGGCCTGCCTTTTTTGACCCCATCCATGGAACAAAGCGTTCTGGAAGAATTGCATGGCGTTAATCACCTGGGCCCGAAGGCTATGTCCCGGATTATGGAACAATACTATTTCTATAAGACACCCTTGCTACTTTGCAAAGACTTTGTTCGTGCGTGCCAGGTGTGTGGCAGGTTTACTCCACACCCCCATCATACACAAGGTGCGGGCGCCGTGAAAACGGGACGTTTCCCTGGTGATGTAATCCAGATTGACTTTACAGACATGCTCGTACCACACCAAGGTAAACGTTTTCTTCTGGGTATTGTAGACACGTTTTCTGGATGGCCGGCGTTTTTCCCCTGTAAAAGGGAAAGCTCAGCTGAAGTGATGGCTGTATTGTTGAAAGAATGGATCCCTATTTTTGGGGTACCCTCGGAGTTACATAGTGATTCAGGTACTCACTTCACGGCACATGATGTTAAGACTCTTTGCTCACTCTTGGGAATTAACAAATCATTTTCCTGTGTCTACTATCCTAAAGGCAACGCTAAGGTAGAAAGAATGAACAGATCCCTAAAAGTGTTCTTGCTAAAATGTTGCGAGACAACCCCAAAGCTACTTGGTTGTCCTTACTTCCAGTTGCGTTGCTTCATCTTAGGTCTACTGTAAATAACACCACTAACTTCACTCCCTTTGAACTGATGTTTGGTAGGGCCATGCCCGGTTGCCTGCCTAAATCTAACTCAGCGCCCCTGCCTGAGGTCATTAATATTTTCCAGTTCAGACCGTATTTTGAGGCTCTCCAATCACTTTTGAAAGAACTAACACCTATTGTGATAACTGACACCAATGTTTCTGACTACACAGCTGGTTTACCATCGCAAGTCTACATTAAGAACCACAATAGGACCCGGTGGGACGCTCCAAGATACTTAGGACCTTTTGAAGTGACCCAAAGGACTGACACTGCCGTTAAGGTTGCGGGGCGTGATAACTGGTACCATTGGTCACACTTGAAGCCCTGTTCGGAGAAATCAGGCTTACACTGGACTGATACACATCCCAGACAGTTGACACAGCCTGACAGATATGGTAGTGGGTCTAAAGGCCCCACTGAAGGGGGAGGGGGACACCAACCCCAACCCAGAAGGTCACAAAGACATCAAAAAGACTAAAAATATGAACTTAAGGCCTGGGTCTTGAAACCAGGACCTTTAAGGTGTCCATATGGGGTGTGGGGCCTGACATTTGCTCTTTGCTTGCTTATAATACCAACAGTCATGATAATAGATGACCTCTATAGTTGTGAGGGACGAGTCAGAGGACATCCAGTTAAAAGATTGAAATTGGCCCTTTATGAGGTATGCAAAAATGTAGGTAAAACACCTGGAGAAAATCTGGTTATCTACTGCAACGAGGCAGGTATAGTGTTGGTAAAAATGAGAGGTGCCGTGCCGGACCAACACACCCTAGACTGGATCACTCATTGTACAGAAAATGCGATAAAAACGTGGGAAAAAGAGGACGAAAAAATGATGTTGTTTTGAAATTTGAAATTTATGATGTAACTAACATGTTTGTTCCCACAGAAGGAGATGGGTCTAGGAAGCGACGGTCTCGTATCACAGGGGTCATGAACCAGGAGAAAATAAATGGGTAAAATTAGCCAGACACACAGCCAAGGTAACTAACTCAACCACGCCCTGTTGGGTGTGCTCCTTCAGGCCCCACCATGCTGCGGACGTGCTATCTACTGTCCCAGTCCCTATTTCGGCATCGGCTCATGTATGCCTGTTATGGCACTATCAGTGGGGACGAGGTAACCGTACCGTCCTCCCTGGGTGTGAATCTTATACAAAGTATGCCAATCTTTCGAATTGGATACAGCCCGTGAATTGGACAGTAAAGACCAATGAAACCCTGAAAAAGGGCCTGCAATTTGCAGGGTCAACACATTTTAGAGAAGAGCTGGTGGCGCCCTTCTGTTTTAAGCGAGAATGCAGGAAGGGTGACTGGCTTCTGGGTAAAACACCCTGTTTGGACTACCTGGGTGATGGGTTTACTAACAGGGAGGAAACATGGGCCACTAGAGTGGCTAAACTTCATAGTGAGTTAGTGAATACAACTGAACTAAAGTGTAGCGACTGTATGGTCATAGGGCAACGGTGGCCTCTGAATCATACCACATGGACCAAGTTAGTACAAAAGACCCTAACTTACTCTCCATGGATTCCCGTCCCACCGAGGTGGGGATTCCCCACCCCGGTTGGACAGGTTTGGTTGTGTGGAAGTAATAGTTATTTGACCCTTCCCGTTAATTGGTGCGGGACTTGTACCCTAGCTCGACTTAAGCCCTCATCTATAGTAGTTGCAGACACTTTAATACAAAAAGCCGTACAAAAATATAGACATCATAACCTACATAAACATGGCATGGTAAGAAGAGCAATGCTGAAGGTGGGGGACCGCACCCTCGGTCAATCTTACGTCCCCTTTTCTGATAACGGTGGCCGTAAGCCCCTGTTCGGAGATGGGAGGGGATTGCTCGCCACTCTGGTCCCTATGATCGGTGTGGCGGCCTCCATGCAGCGTCTAAATGAGGTATGGTGGATCCTGGAGGACCTAACTGAGGTAATAGATGGTGTCTTGGACCAAATGGAACGGAGTCCAGAACTTAAGGCAGTGGCTGCTGTGGCTATGCAAAATAGAGTGGCGTTAGACGCCCTGTATGCTGAACAGGGTGGTATGTGCGCAGCAGTGGGCATTGACCACTGCTGTACATATATCCCTGATGACACTGGCAATTGGACAGCCATTAGGAATAGAGTAAAGGAACTCAAAGACTTTCTCGAGTCTCAAGAAGACCAGGGTCCGCAGTGGACCTGGCTAAATTGGTTAAATTCCGGTTCCTGGATCCATATCCTTCAAAAGGTGGGTATTTTTATAGGAATTGTACTTTTGTTTTGTTGTATTTTGTTTTGTTTTGTTGTGCCTCTCATTCGCAGCATGGTCTCCAGGGCTCTGGGTTCCACTGGGGGCATTTATATGGTGAGTTGTGCGCCCCCGGGGGACACGGAGCTCGGGCCACGGGAAACGTCTGAAGGGGGTGTTCCTAATCTGTACTTGAGAAGAGTACAGGAGGCCTTGAAATATGAATGGAACAACCCCGAATAAGGCGGAGATGGACAAGTGGTGGTGGAGATTGTATCTAAACAACACTGTTTAGTGTTGCTGTGTTTGTTGTGCTTTGTGTTGCAGGAATGTTTATTTTTGTGTCAATCAGGGACAGTCCCAGAGGGAAAGAACAAATGAAATGTATTGTGGACATGGGATGCAAAACATCTAAGTTTCGAATGGAGAGATTTGTAAACGGATATTATACCTGGGAAGAGAGAGAAATTTTGAAACTACTCAGCAGCTGGTTGAGTATGCGCAATATAAAAGTGAACATGTTATTTTGGTATTATACTGTTGGAAATTGTACTGTGATTTTTGATACAGGCTGTACTTTTGTGAACTAAAAATATAATGGGTTAATTGACCTCTTCTGAGGTCAGAAGGGGGCTGTAGTTATATTTTTATGTGAAGTTATGCCTTTTTAGCTATTTAGAAATGTTAACCATAAGTTTGTCCGAGGTGTTCTCTTTACAGGACTCTGTTGTTACAGTGGAAAAGTTACTGGCCCCGGGGGGTTGTGAGAATAACAAAGAAATCCTCCCCCCAGGAAAAGGAAAACGTGGGGAAGAGAATGAACTCACAAAATGGCCGCGAGGGGCGGAGCCAAACGTCACATGACGGATCGGAAGCCAATGGAACAACGACACGTAGCATAGGCTCAAATGATATGGTGTAAATGCTGTGAAAATGTGACGTAAGCTCTGACTCCTCCCAGAGAGAGAAAGTTTTTCCTTTGGGGACGGGAAAACTAAGCAGTGTGTATTAGGGACTCTTTGGGAAGGAGTGGAGCGCTCTGCTTAGGTGATTTGTATTAGGGAATAAAGTTGTCGTGACTTTAATCTTCCGAATCCTGGTCATCTATCCTGGTATGTCATTATTAGCGGTTAGGGTAGTGTTGACGGCAAAAGCTAACCTTCTTCGCCAGTTTTGAACACGTGGTTGTCCGGAGTCAGGTAATTAGCATCAGGACAAAGAGACGCATTGGAACTAATATTGATTTGCTCTGTAAAGGTAATCGAGGACAACTTTAGAGAAATAACGATTTCTTCAGCATCGCAATGTATTTTAGCGTGGTGGTCGATGGCTTACAACAGCTGAAAACATCTGCATTGTTCATCATTTGCTATGTTTGGTGGCTAATGCTAACGGCTATAGGGACAATACATTGAGCAGGCCAACAGACTCTGAAAAGTTTCCCGGACTAGCCATCTTGCTCACTGTCTGCTTCCGTTAGGATCGAATGCCACTTCTCCTTTTTATTTCTATGTCTGCAACCTTCAACATCAATACTTTGTCCTGTTCCCGAGCTCAAACGTTTTTATTTAGTTTGCCATAACCAACAAAGTATCTTAAAAATGATAGTAAATAAATCAAAGTCCAAATATGAAAAACTGTTGAAAATAGGGAGAGTGAAGCTTGGAAACTTGATTTTGAAATTTTTGAAATACTGTCAGTGACCGGACTTTTATGCTCAAAAGGAGTAGGAAGAAGTTCAAAGAACTTATAATGAACCTACCCCTTATCTCTCATTCAAGTAACATCACCTAAACTTTAAGCATACACTCATGCAAGAAACAGATGCATGACTCCCGATGCATAAGCTTTCTTGCTTCGGCCTACTCCTTTTGAGTTTTCATTACTGTGTAATGATGTAATGATGCAAATTATGATTGTAAATTGCTCAAATAAACTAAACTAAGTGTATGCTTGTGCATTAATATAAATCGTTTATGATCGTACAAAATGTCATAAAAGGTTTATCATTTACAGTCGTACAAAAATAAATACAACATATGGTTACTTAAGACTTATACCAAGGCACATCTCTTTCATGTGGATGATACGCTGGATTGATAAATTATACAGTATTTGCGTTTAGCCCTGAGCTTGACTTTGTGTGGACAGGGCCTTAGTCACTTTCAGCAAGTCAGAGTCCAAGTTGTGAATCGCTTTTTCTAGCAGTGGTTTCTGATGGACTCTCCAATGCTGTATAAGCATTTAACTACCTTTTTAGCTTCCCAAAACGTCCAGGTAGAGTCTCAAGGGCTCAGTTTGATGATCCAGTCGAAAGACCAGTCCCGGAAAGGATTTGGAAAATGAGTCTCAACAACTGGAATGCAACATTGTTAGCACCTGAAGGTCTTCAACCTGTGGGGCTTTGTCACCCCTTTAACTAATGGGCTATTGGGAGAGTTGGGATGTTTCCCAGTGGTCTGAAAGCTGCTGACTGTAGAGGTGTATCGGGCTCAGATTATGTGTGTGGTGGCCCCATGTGAAAAAGTAAGTAAACTTTATTTGTATAGCGCTTTTCACAGACACAAAGTCACAAAGTGCCTCACAGTAAAAACAGATAGGAAAACATCTTAAAACACAACAAATGCCGACAATCATTGGCAGCGTGAGTCGATTGGACTAGAATGCTTTTGCAAACAAATGTGTTTTTAGGCGCTTTTTAAAGTCTAGACGGAGTCTAGAGAGCGCAGGTTGAGTGAGAGTTCATTCCAAAGTCAGGGCGGGGCAGCTTTGAATGAGCGATCTCCCCGAGTTTTAAAACAGGTACGTGGAACCATCAATAGGTTCTGCCCAGACGATCCCAAGCTCCGGGTCGGGCTGTAGGGTTTTATGAGGTCAACAATGTAATAAGGAGCTTGACCATGTAGGGCTCGAAACGTTAGCACCGAGATTTTAAATTGAACACGAAATTCAACAGGGAGCCAGTGAAGAGATTTTAACACAGGAGTGATATGGTCCCTCCTGTTGGTGCTGGTCAAAAGTCTTGCGGCTGAGTTTTGGACTGACTGCAACCGAGCCAGCTCTTTTTTGTTGAGACACGTGAAGAGGCTGTTATGTCAGCTGTCTACCGTGTTTCTCCAGTGACATGGACTTGTCAAAGATCACCCCTAAGTTCCTCAGCTTTGCTTTGGGTGAAAAGCCCAGGTCACCCAAGTACTGTTTGATTGTGGGGGTAGCACTATCTGGGGTGATAAGTGTCTCAGTTTTGGCAGAGTTCAGTTGAAGGCTATTTTTACTTAACTACTGCTTCACTTGTGTGAGACAGTTGAGTAATGAGCTCAGTTTGTGGACCTCAAAAATCTTAAAAGAACAGTACAACTGAAGATCATCAATCAGCAAATAGATGGTCGGACACATCACTGAACTGCTGGATTATCCAACCGAGAGGAAGAATATACAACAAAAATAGGAGAGGCCCCAAAACAGAGCCCTGGGGCACACTGCACAGCAGATTGCAAGACTCGGACATTATATGATTGACAGACACACTGAAAGTTCTACCACTGAGGTATGAAGCGAACCATTGAAGCACTGGGCCCGACATCCCAATCCGGTCTCGTAGCCTGTTTATCAGAATCAGGTGGTCGACCGTGTCTACGGCTGAGGAGAGGTCCAATAGAACCAGCACTGTGCATCTCCCTGAGTCTGCAGACATCATGATGTCACTGGACACTTTCAAAAGAGCAGTCTCTGTAGAGTGGTACGAAACCATGATTGAAACCGATCATAGATGTCATGCGACTCAAAAAATTATGAAAGTTGCAATGAAACCACTTTTTCCAACAGTTTGCCCAAAAAGGGAAGTTTAGAAATTAGCCTAAAGTTACTGAGGTCTGATTGGTCCAGACTGGGTTTTTTAAGTTTCGGCACAATAGCATGTTTGAACAAGTGAGGAAACACACCTTTAAGAGAGCGACAAATTAAACATTTTGAGCACCCATGGTCCAATTGCGTCAAATGTATTCACGAAGAGCTTAAATGGCAGTAGATCTACAGTACAAAACTGGAGGAGGGTTTCATTTTGGCCACCAGTGCAGAAATATCTTCAAGACACACAAGATTAAAAGAGGACCACACTTGGGAGGGAGGTTCAGTTGTAGATGGGCGACAAAGAAGTGGTAGAATGTTATCTTTTATATCCTGAACCTTATTGAAAAAGTTCAAAAAGTCATTGCTGTCTTCCTTACAGAGCACAGGAATAGTCATAGAAGCAGGGGACACGATGGAATTAATAGTGTTAAACTGCAATTTAGGATTTCTTTTGTTGGATGCAATCAGCTGCGAAAAATACAAATACTTTGTTCTTGCCTCCTTGATTGTTTTGTTTAGGGAAGAGACTAGGTCCCTTGCGACAGGATCCCTTCAGATTCCTGATATTGTCATCAATCCAGGGGTATGACAGATTTCGAGAGACATTATTGCATTTTAGCGGTGCCACCTGGTCGAGAATAGAACCACAATGTGAATTAAAACTGTGCATTAAGCCATCAACATCAGCACATTGGTTCAAAGCACAGGGATCAAACATAGCACTAAAGCTCTCAGAGTCTGTAATGATCCTCCTTTGTAGGAGCAGGCCTACAGTAGGCTCAGGAGTTACAGCAGGATCAAAAAGCAAGCAAAACTGCAAAAGAGACATTTGATGGCATTTGGATTAAAATGTTTGGACACAGGAATCAGTTTTCTTTAAAAAAAAATGACAGTATTAAGATGAGACACAACAGGTGGGGACATGCATTTTTCATGCAGTGGTCAATGTTTAGATTTTTAGCCTGTTTTCTCCCTCATCAAAGATGTGACAAAATGTGACGAAAAAACACAAGAACTTTAAAACAGTGATGGCAACAAGGCAGAAAAAGATCTGTTTAGATGAGTTTTGTAGGTCTTCGCTTTCATATGATGTGTTACCCTAGCCTATAGGCTCCAGTCAAGAAGCTTTTAGATTTGGGCAAAGCTGAACTTGAGAAAATGCACTTGGTTAAGGTGGTTAACGTCTTAGTTTTAATGTCAGAGTAAAAAAAAATAGACCAAACTCTCCCATTACGAGGTGGTGCCTCGTCTTTCCCATGCGTGTGACTTCATAAATATTGACATATTTGGTATTCACGTGTCATACGTAAGGTGACCAAGAAGACACTGTAATCCAAATATGGGGGGAAAAAGACAGAAGAAACACAGTAGCATGCGCCGATGTTTCACTCTTGCAACAACATCTCCACTTTAGTAGCTCCTACAGACTCCAAACTTCCTAGTCTTGGACTTTACAGTAGTTGGAAATTGTTGTTTGTTTTTTCAGAGGGATTTGTTCATATTCGTATTGAATTTGAACCCTACCCATAAAGGCAAAATTTGAATTTTTACAGATGTTCTCATTAATAACTAATTAAAAAACTATACAAGATCCAAAATCTCTGGAAAAAAACCTTTGTCACTAAGATGCCAACAAAATAAAACCATCAATTTATAACTGGATCTATTAGTTAGATTCCGTCGCTGAAAATATCAGCAATTAACAAAAAATGACAGAAAACTTGCAATTGATTTTGATTTTGATTGATTTTTCTCAGCAAAAATTAGATTTTGCTAAATGTATTAACCACCGCCTGAACCGAGCAAATTTTCTCCAGTTCAGCTTTACCCAAATCTAAAAATAGTAAAAATAACGATTTTTGACTTATCTTGTCAAAAATTCTGGATGAAATGAGGATGAAAACGCAACAAAACAGGTGACAAAAAAGTGACAAAACAGGCGACAAAAATACGACAAAACAGGCGACCAAACAGTAATGAAAAAGCACCAAAATGGCGACAAAATGCAACAAATCAGGTGACATTAAAGTGATGAAAAGACGTCAACATAGTGACAAAAAATAGACAAACGAGGGTGAAAAAGCAAAACAAAACAGGCGATAAAAACAAAAACAACGACGCGAGAAATAATCTTCTCTGAGTTTTGTAGGTCTTAGCTTTCAAATGAGACGTTACTCTGGCCTAGAGGCTGTGAGCTCCAGTCGATGAGCTTTGAGATTTGGGTAAAGCTGAACTGGAGATAATGTGCTCGGTTCAGGTGCGGGTTAAGAGGTCAAGCGTCTCGCCTTAAATAGTGACACACCTACAGTTAGTTTGATTACTTACCTTCGTTAAAACCTCAATCCTCCATTAACTTACACGAATTCCCTCCAACACACTATTACTTAGTGTCCACATTACCGTCGAATAATAAAAATAATCTCTACTTCAGCCTCTGGCGCAACACGGGGCCCATTTTTAACCAGCACCTTCAACATGGCAACCCCCTTCCCTTTCCCGCGCTCGTACTCTCTCTCTCTCCCTCTGTCGACTTTTGGCTGTGCAGGCTCCCTCTCTCCGCTCTCCATCCATCACCCGCGCTCAACGTGTGACCGGCGGATGACCCAGGATACACACAACACACCCACACAACACACACACACACGAACGAGCTATCCGCGCGCGCGAAACCACGGCACCTAGCATCTATCACCACGGACGGATACCTCGGAACACATGGAAAAGCCGCGTCGCGCGCACACACACACACGCGCGCGCGCACAGACCCCGCTCCTATCATATCCGTTACAGATGGCTTCTCCTCCTCTTCAGCCCTAAATGAATATAAATATGTGCGCTTGACATCATTCATCTGCCGTGTCCCGTTCGGGAGGATATGCAGGGCGTGTTACCGGCGTTCGGCCAGAGGGGGCAGCAGTGCTCTCCGGTGGCGGCGTGCGAGGGGGGGAGGAAGTCACTTTACTAGCCTACTACTCAAGTTACGGTAACGTATATATACACGGCGGGGCGACAATTAAGCGGTGATTTATTCTCGATAATGGAGTTAATGTGACGAATGGTCAAGGGGGTTTCTCATGGGCCGCTTTTAGCCAAAACTTTGGGCTATTTCGAACCCGGCAAAGTGGGTCACGTGTGGGCTTTGACGCGCACAATTGCACCCTGGAGTGGTACGTTTTTTGGAGGTTGAAACAAAAGCACTGGTGATGAAGTGAAATGTTTGAGCGAAAGGAAATAAATATGGATTGAAAGTGGGGCACGGAGCACGGGACTTTCCGAATGGATGGGAGAAAGTTGGAGCTTTAAGTCGACATTTGCATTTTCGAGGTTTAGGAACGTTGTTTGGGTGAGAATTTGTTTTGTTTTAACCTCTTAACCCCCACCTTAACCCATTTTCTCCAGTTTGGCTTTACCCAAATCTAAAAGCTTCTTGACCTGAGAGCTCACAGCCTCTAGGCCAGAGTAAAGCCTCATTTGAAAGCTAAGGCCTACAGTACTAATCTAAGATTCTTTCTCATTTTCATTGTTAACTTTGAGTCATTTTTTGTAGCGTTTTGGCTGCGTTTTTAGTTTTTTAGTGTAACACAGCTGTGATGAAGCCACAAAAATGTGACCAAAGCGTAACAAAAATGTGACAAAAACATGATGAAAGTGCAACAAAAACGTGACAAAAATGCAGCAAAAAAATGTGACGAAAATGTGACAAAAATTTGACCGAAAATGTGACAAAAAATTCACAAACATTTCACAAAAATTTCACAAAAATGTGACGAAAATGTGACAAAAAAGTGGCAAAAATTTGACGAAAATTTGACAAAAATTTGACAAAAATTTGACAAAAATTTGACGAAAATTTGACAAATATTTGACTAAAATGTGACGAAAACGTGATTAAAGAGCTTACACACTGGCCTACGTACAGTGTGTAAGCTCCAGTAAAGGAGCTTTTAGATTTGGGTTATGCCGAACTGGAGAAAATGCGCTCAGTTAAGATGAGGTTTAAGAGGTTAAAAGTAGAAAAAATGTTCATGGGCTGGTCAAATGGATGCAACTGGTTCAGAGGTAAAGGTGTAGCAATTCGAGACCATGGGAATTAACAGGAATATAAATGGGAATTAACTCAACTGAAGGCTGTTTCTTTACAGATAAAACAATCAGATTTGATCGTTCTACACTGAAACATCTATTACAGGAAATGCTTTAAATGTGTCACAGAAACCTGGCTTTGATGGTTTATACATTTTAAAAAGTCAAGTATACAGCCTTTAACTACAGTTTCTCAATCTCACTTTCAAGTTAGTGATCACTGTTGTATCCTGACTGTTCATGGCTCGACCTAAAGGAGGCGCCAGTGTGCTCTCGCGAGTGATGGGTGACACAGAAGCAGCAGCAGGAGCACCAGCAGCACCCAAGGGTCCATGATCTTATCCGACCTCCTTCATGTGAGTAAATGTTTACTGTCAGCACGGAGCTGACTGGACGAGGGACGTGGGTTTTAGCCAATGAGAGCCCAGCAATGTCGTCAATCAAGAAGGAAAGGGGGGGGGGGAATAAGTGATATGTGAAAATTAATATGGAATTTGGATCTGGATTTTTGTTCATGTCAAGATTTGTGACTCACAGCGTGAAAATATTGAAGATCCAGTGATTCATACAAAATATAAATATATGAAAAATGACTTATAAGATTAAGAAAATTGCACCTGAAATAAAATCAAATATTCTGCGTTGACTTTACTGTATCAGAAATGAAAGTTAGAGACTGTAGGTCTAACGTCAAAACTAAAAATGGCACTTTCATTTCTTGTCTTTCTTGGGGATGAAGCTGAATCACTGCAACAACAGAAGATATCTTGTTGAGTTAAAACAATTTATACAAATATGAGTAATTTGGACTCTATAAAGTCTACCAGTGAAATAAGACAGGGTGAAATTAGTCTTCTCCTTCATCAGTATTGCGTCTGTGGCTCCAATGTTAGTATTTGTGTTTGCGAACCAGCACACGAGTTCCAATCACTGAGTGCAAAAATACATTAAATGAGATTTTAGGTGCAAAAAGATGGCGTTTTCTTATTTTAAGTGCAAAAAGACTTGACTCACTCAAAATCAAGGACAAACTTATTTTCACATTAGCTTTTGCAGTGTACCGTGTATCAGTCCATATCAGTTACCTTTATTTAGCCAAGACAAAAGCATATTATATAAAACTACAGACTCCACAAGGTTTAAGATGAGACACTGCAGTCGAAAAGGGGAACACATGTAATGCAGAGATATCAAGTTGAAACCTTTGCTGTATTACCCATGCTGCTTTGCGCGCTCGAATCATTTCGAACTGCTCAGCAAGGCAACACGATGACGCACTACTCGACAGACTATTGTTTACAGCGCATGAATGAGGAAAATTGATATTGCAAGTTTTCTGTCATTTTATGTTTTCATGTTAAAAAAAGAAAAGAAAAAAGGCGCTTTATTTATGTATTAAAATGTCCAAAATGTGAAATGTAAATAATGGATAGCACCAGGTTTAAATGTATGGTTTTCTTTTGTTGATATATTAGTTACAAAGATTTTTTTTTTTTCCCAGAGGGATTTTAGGTTTTTTTTTGCAATTCAAAAGCTCAATAAATCAAGACAGGGATTAGATATTAAACAATCCCTCTGAAAAAAATCTTCAAAATATAGTTAAGTCCAAGCCTGTAAAGTGTGGAGTCTGCAGGAGCGACTAAAGTGGAGACGAAAACCTGATTTTGAGAAAAGAGGTCCTAATGTTCTGTAATGTCTGCACATGCGCCCTGTGTATATTTCACCCATCTTTAGCCGCTGCTGTCTCTCCCAGAATGGAAATGACCATAATTGGATTACAGCGTCATTTGGGTGGCTTTACTTGCAACACGTGGGTACCGAACATGTCAATATTTGTGAATGAAGGCGCGTGGGAAAGACGAGGGAGTTTGTAGTTATTTCTTGGAAAAGTCCGGCTCACAGCTCGACAAAACGCCATAAAATAAGCATCGCAAAGGGTGAGTTTGGATCCGTGTCTTCTCCAGTTTGGCTTTACCCAAATCTAAAAGCTTCTTGAAAACAAAAGTGTCAAAATATCGACAAAAAGGAGACGGAAAACGAGGATGAAAAAGCCACACAAAAGCAACGAAAATGCAACAGTAAAGCCACAAAAGAGCAGCAGAAAAGCAATAGAGGAGTAACAGAAAAGTAACAAAAATGTGGCAAAACAAAAGCAACTACAAAGCAACAATTCGAGGAAAAAGATCCTTCTAGATCCGTTTTGTCGGTCTTAGCTTTCAAACGAGGCGTTACTCTGGCCTGTAGGCTGTAACGTTATAATGAAGAAAATGAAATGTCACTGTCATTACATCTGGGGACATGCTTCATCTGGAGGTCACCGGGAAGTCACCCCCGTCTCTCTCCCTGTGACAAAGACTGAGAGCCAGTTTGGTTGCCATGGGAACAGGCGATACCGGACCACGTGGGAGGAAGAAGAAGAAGAAGAGGGACCCGCTTTGTTCCCGCAAAAATTCTCCGCCGAGATGGTCACCCTGGAACACACACATGTGCAGAATAAAGGAACGAAACTGTTAAAGCGACACATGGCAAATTGGTTTACGCGTTTATCCACATGTTCGGGATATGCATGGGGGAAAAGCATCAGGGGCATGAAATGGATTATGAATAAATAAATCAATAAAATGAATATAATGAACAATCACATGACCCACTTAAGCTTTTATTGCTCTCATTCACGTAACCTTTCTCTGCCTCTGTCCCTCGCACGCAGGAGGGAAAAAAACTTGTGATAGTGAAAGAGAAGTGGTCTGGCTTCAAAGCGATCTCCTCTGTGACTGGAGTTTACACCTCGTCTGCTCCTGAATAGTTGTTTATTACTTTCTTTAAGTTTTATTTCACCAACTCGCTGCTTTGGCGGTGCTCACTTCGAGCTCCTCGTGCACTGATGTCGCTGCCGTTCTGAGGCTTCTGGGGCGGAGTGGAGCTGAGTGAACAGGCGAAAGAGGTGGAATCTGATTGAATTCCTAACTCTTTGGGCACTAAAGTCACACAAAAAAACAGAATAGTGATTTTACTGAAAACAACAGATACTCGTATAAATATGTTTCCTACTGAACTCCATCAATAGCTCTGCCCACACAACAAATACACGTTTGGGGTCAAAGTAATGCTCAGGACTAGTACTGTTTTAGTACTGTAGTACTATTTTTAACTTTATTATATAGATGTCACAAAATGTATATATTTTGTAATCTGGCTCCCAAAGGGTTAATATTGCCTGCAATGCGTACACTATCCACCAGGGTGTGCTGCATGCTCTCTGCACCCTGGGTTCCCACGGCCTTGGTACTGTACTACTGTACATAGAGCGTAATCAGGACTATGCGGCCAATCAGACACAGAGATGTGTTTTAAAAAATATTGAAAATGTATAAATATTATATAATTTATATAATGTGTTTATTTATGTTGGATAATCTGCAGTGGTTCCCACTTACCCCTTAAGTCGTTCATTTATACTCCGAGTACCCCTTACGTGGAGGGTCTTGCCAATATTATGACAAAGTGACCAACTAAACTAAGATTATTCGGTATTTAATAGTGTGTTGTGTTTTAAATGAAGCTAAATTACTCCCAAAATCAAACCTTTCACTGAAAAACATACTTAAAATTAACTTTGAACTTTGAAATTATTGTTGCAATTCTATTCAGTTTCACTTTCTTTTTAAAATCGGAACTATAAGTCCTCGTAGCCCTGGTTGAGAAACACTGACCTGGAGAATGTTATTTATTTGTGGGTCTCATGGACATCATGCACGTCTATGAGACGTCACAAAAAACAAGAAAAGCAGGTCCGCACAGCTTACTTTGCTCCCAAGTAAAAATGTTTTTATTGCTTACCCCTGGGTGACGTTTGGGGCGTCTTGGCCACAGATGCACCTGTATTTATGTGGACTGATTGGTGTGTCATGTGACAGTTGCAGGCCAGTCAGAATAAAGGGGGATCTTTTTTACAAAGTGCAGTGACAAAAATAGTATGTCTCTGGTGCAGAGTTTTTCATTATTTACATAATTTACATAATGTACAAAGACTGTGTGTGTATCTATGCAAGTTGCAGTAATTAGTCATTTTTGACATATGCATTAACATCGAGTGGATAGAAATACAGACATCAGGATAACCGTCATACAGTATTCTATTGGCAACGCATCTTGGCATAATTGAACAGTGTAAACAAAACACAAACAAACAAAAAGCTGTAACCACAGCACCGAAAAAGTGGTAAAGCGAAAAAGAAAGATGATCAAGGATTAGATTTCTTCAACAGGCTGGATTATAGCCATGGGCTACATGTTTTTAGTGGTAGGAGAAACCAGAGTACCCGGAGAAAACCTACACATAGCACAAACTAACAAACTACACACATAGAGGTTTACACCCCCCCACTCCGACATTGAGGTCTAATTTTTTTTCCCCCTTTGTCGGAGTGGTGACAATTTTATCTTTTGTGCAACTTCCCACCATTCCGACACACGTTAGTTCGTTAGTTTACGAACAGTAACCTTACCTTAGCCCTAACCTTAGGGATAGTGGAGTTTATAAGCTAACCCTAACCTTACCTTAGCCCTAACCTTAAGGATAGTGGAGTTTACAAACTAACCCTAACCTTACCTTAGCCCTAACCTTAAGGATAGTGGAGTTTATAAGCTAACCCTAACCTTACCTTAGCCCTAACCTTACCTTAGCCCTAACCTTAGGGATAGCGGAGTTTATAAGCTAACCCTAACCTTACCTTAGCCCTAACCTTAAGGACCTATTGTCGGAATAGCGGTGTCAGAAAGTGTCCGATTGGCGGGATGTCGCAATGGAGGGGTGTCGGAATGACGGGCCGACCCCAAAATAGAGGCCCCGTCCTGGGACCTTCTTGCTATTGTTTTCAAACCATATAGACAAAGTGACTCAGAGTAGTACGCATGCTCATAGCACTGCTTCAGGGGAAGTGACACAAACGTGAGAAGGGCTTATTGAGCTATACAGGCCCTTGCTCCAACTGAAAGTACGACATTACAATATCTGCCACAGTAAAGCCGTACGTCGTCACTCCACACATCGGTAACGCGCTCGTCCACTCGGCCTTTGTCCCGTCGGTGAGTCAACCCACAAAGGACAAACTCTGGCGCTGACTCTGACTGGAATATTCCTCTCCTTCTTCAAATAAACAGGTTGTCTTTGCGCACGACGTCCGCACAATGCTTTTTGTCTCCACGCTGTTTGGTTTTCGGAGCGGTGGAGGCGCGTCGCCATGGAAACGCCGGGTGCCGCGCGCTCGGTGATGTATGTGGTGACACTCCTGACCCGCGGCTGAACTCCAGCATGTGGCGGAGGGCCTGAGAGCGCTCGGATTGCAGATGTAGAAATGTAGACGCTGACCCCGGAGGACACGCGGAGACTGGAGGTGTCCATTCAAATCAGCACGGACCCGGCTATACGCTAACGTTTGCAAAAGGATAGATTACGGACATAAACACGAGGAAAGGAGCTACTGTGGTGGAGATGTTGTTGCAAAAGTGGAATGAAAAACTCCTTTATGACAAAACAATGTCCTTCAGTTTTGGAACGTTTCCGCCTTGGCCTCAAGACCCTCATCTCCGCGGTCTTCACGATGTTGGGACGGCGCAGGGTTGTTTAGGAAGTTGAGAGCAGTGTGACAGTGCTCGGGAATGGATGGGAGGGCCGGGGTTAGCGCTCGTGCTGCACAGCAAGAGCGTCCCGGGTTCGATCCAAAGCCAGGGCCTTTCTGTGTGGAGTTTGCATGTTCTCCCTGTGTCTGTGTAGGTTTCCTCCGGGTACTCCGGTTTCTAGTGATGGGATTTACGGCTCTTCACTGGGAGCCGAGTCTTTGGGATCCGTTCATCTCAAAGAGCCGTTCAAAAGACTGGCTCTTTTTAATATAACATTTTAATAACGCCAGCCAGATTTTTGTAATTTATTTATTTGATAGGGACAGTGCATATTAATGAACAGCTGCACAGGTGCACTGTTAATATGCCAGATTATTGCAGAGACGCTATTTTCTATCTGTAGTCCCTAGGCAGTCGACAAATACACAATTTACAAAATGAAACAACAAACCACAACAAATGCAATAACAACTAAAAGTGTTGGCAGGCCTGGTTTTCCTTTAGCCTCTGTTTGAAGTGTGCTTTAAAAGTGGCCAGAGTTGGAGTCTCTCTTACTAATAAAGGAAGACTATTCCAGTACTTCGTGCAATTGACAAAAGGCAATTTTTAAAATTGAAATAATCTAAAATGACAATGCGACTGATATTTACACTTTGAAAAATGTGTTTGAATAAATGTAGTGCAACAACTAATAAAAAGAGGCTGTAACTGTCTGACTTGTGTGGTCTGCTCCAGTGTGAGGCTGATTCTTGCGTTCGTTCGGGGGAGTTCTGGGTCAAAATGACTGGAATAAAGATCGGGCTCTTGAACATCACATTACTACTGGTAAAAACATGTACAATAGGCCAGGATGAATGAGAGTGTGTTTCAGAGTGCGAGTGTGGGACAACGGATGGAAATTAGCCCAAGGCCACAACCCAGCAAGGCGTGTTTACATGTGTGTCCATGAACATGCACTGTCCCGACCAAGTAAACCAATAAATAAACAGGTGAACATTTTTTGACTTCCTGGCGAAATCCAAAGGGAGAAAACTATAGCCAAAAAATCTCAAACTTTCTCCAAAGGTTTTGACCTATCAATCCTCACCCATACTGTATATATGGATCAGCCTAATAATGTGGCCAATTCTTTTGAGTACTTTATTATAGATATTTTACATTTCAAAAACGGTGAAAATCTACGTAAAGAATAGATAGTGAGGAGTGCGAGACTGGGCTGGTGGTCAGGATTTTGAACTGGCCAGAAGCGACCTCTGCTGGCAGCAGTGGGATAAGACATGGTAAAAACAAAGCTTTCACTTTCAGCTAACGGCACGTTTCATTTCAGCGCTTACATTTCTTTGACAAGAAGCAACTGTTTCTGTCAGTTATCAATAGCAACGCTTCTTATGTCTGCACTGAAATGTCTTTTTCCTACGGTTGCAGACGGTATCGCCAATATCAGGGACATGTTACGATCATGTTACTTTTTATAAGCGTTCAAGGTCATTTCATTTCAAAATGTTCTCCATTCACTTCCCGTTTGACCCATTATCAAAACCTTTACGCTGTTCCGAGTCACACTATTTTGAAATCGACGTCATTTATTTGTTCCAGTTGAACACGGCATTGTTCAGTCTGCGCATCACAAGCTCCGTGTCTGTCTTGTGACTCTCGCTCCTTGTATTCTACATTTCCCCAGGGAGCAATAAGTTATTATCTAATCAGAGCTAAATTGGCAGGCCCCTTTCTGTCACCTACCCCCTTGTCGACATCCAGCCCACGAACAGAGCTTCCTCATCGGGGTCCGCCTGATCAAGCGCCGGAGTGTGGAGACGCACGGATTCCCTGTGCAGATTTTTCATCATAGACATTAGTAGATGTTCAAGAGGTTGCGTTCACGTGACATCGCGTCGTTCTAAAGAAACGTCTTATGATGGATATGTCTGTCATTACAGGGGGACGAAACCACATGAAACAAACACTGTCAGCGCCGTCCCTGTCAGCACAAACAGACTAAGGTCAAATAACTTTCCCATAATGATGTCGAAAAGTGGTTACAATACGTGAAAAACAGGTTCTTGATGCTGGACAGTTGAAATGGCGTTTGGTCAAAAGACTAAAGGCCCATTCACATTGGGGAGTGGTCCAGCAGGTTTCATCGAGCAGCACATCGAGCGCATAGGCTGTGAAGTGGTCGCATTATCGAGTCGCCACACTAGGTATTACCTGATTCCTGATTGTGGAACAGTGTCGTTTTCGTCAACAGAGACCACAACGATTTCATTGCATCAACGCACCTTTTTTTTTTTACAACAATAGTGTAATGAATAATGTATTAGTGTTAAATTGGGAAAAGTCATGTTCACAATGAGGACACTTGTGCCTTTTGCGGTGTAATCTGTCAATCTTCATCCACATTTACAATGCTTATTTTCAATGCTTATCGAAATGAATTTGTTGAAATTACTTTTTATAATGAAACTGAGGAAAACTACACGAAAACTTGACTAAAACCTTTTGAGCTTTCGTCGACTAAAGCTAGACTTAAACTATCACATTTAAAAATGTGACAAACTAAAAGCATTTTCGTCCAAAAGACTAAGACTAAAACTTAAGAGGGCTGCCAAAAACAACACTATCCATCGCACTCATTCTGTTACAAGTGTCATGCTTGGTGTGCACTATTGCATCACAAAGCCTGACAAATGTTCAAACTTCTTTGTGACAGAAAAAGAAATAAAAGGCGAAGAGACTCTTTGTTGACAACTCAGCTATGAACATTTTCTTTCTCCCAATGAGAGATACTGTACCCTGCCCTCCAGATGAGGTTATGACATAATCCAACATAGAAAGGAAACGCAACCTACGCAAGTGTCTGACATTGCTGTGCCGTTTCAGGCTCTGCTCAGAGATCAGAGCCTGTGTTTCAAAGCATCAACAATAAAATGATTGAAATCAAGATAGGGAGAAGGAAAAATTACTCTTTCGCCGATTATTAGTCAAGCAAACGCTAAATTATGGATTTATTTTCTACTGAGAAATAGAGATTATGACGTGCGTCTACTTCTATCACACGTGACGTTCTCGTTACATTTCAAAGTAAAGGTTTGAATTTTGTCTTCAAAATCACAGAAAAGGGAAGACAGAATCCTCTTTGGTCACTATCACGCTTTGTAAACGCTTTGCTCGGCTGAGATTTTAGGGACACAGAAAGTCATCTAGAAATGAGAGATTTCTTGGAGAATGTGAAGGTCAAGGCAAAATCTTTAGCCAGGGCCTCGTGAGGTCGTCCATCGAGGATTCTGAGCCGTGTTTAGGATCATTATTGATCTGTACAAACCTAAGTGGAGCAGAATCCATTCATTTAAAACAGTGCAGCCATGAAATTGTGATGTTGTTTTTGTTCCAAAATTTGCTGGCCTTTTTTTTATGAAGAGACTCCATGAGGTTTAGTCTTGTGCCAGCACCAAGTGTCCAGGTGGTTATACTGCATTCAATGTGTGAAGAAATTAATATGCAAAAACATCCTAAAGCAGCATTCTTTGACATAAAAGGTCTATCCAACTGGAGCGATATCTAATCTAATCTCTCATGGTATCTGCAAGAATCCTCAAGTCAAATTGAATACCTTTTAAAGACTATTTTAGACTTCCTTTAAAAAACCAAGGCCTCACTGCAACGCACCTTAACCTGATCAAAGGTTGCACTTTGAGAATAAGCCAAAAGAAAAACGTATAAGACATTATATGGAAAGTTGCCTCTGAAGTTGAACCCCAACTTTAACGGAGAACTTTTTCTCCAGTTCGACTTTACCCAAGTCTGAAAACTTCTTACAGCCTACAGGCCAGTGTAACGCCTCATTTCTTGGATAATAACTGGACAAAATGTGCTCGGTTAAGGTGGGGGATAAGATAGAAGAACACTTAATGGACACAACATTGGCAACGTATACCGGGCTTGTCATAGTGCAGGTGTTTCTGACCTGGATTCTCTTTCTGGGCCAGAGCGGCACCGATGGCGTCGCTGGGCACGGCAGTAAGGCGTGGGTGTTTGAGGTCCCTGTCGTGGTGCTTGCGTCGGGGATAGGGAAAGTCGTAATCATCTTCTTACAAACTGTACAGTTGGCCTCGCTCCGGTCATCTTCCAGCGACTTCAACCAAGGTTTAGATTCTTCTACTCGCTAGGAAGTGACAAACTGACATTTCAACCATTTTGACCGACTTGTTTAAGCAGACAACGATAAGCTCACGCAAACACGTAACTTAAAGCATGTTACGTCACGTTAAGATTTTATTATAAGGGTCTGCTTGCTGGATCACTGTAGTAGGAAAGTAAATGCTAGAAGGTCGCAAACACTTACAAATCAGGTGCTCTTCAAACTCATGGGGCCAGACATACTTAGAAACAAAAGAGGATGAGTTGAGGCACTCTGAAATAGCAGAAAAAGTTATTTATTATTTATATTTATTGTTATATATTACGGAGTCTTCATGGGGGTAAGACTTTTTATAATCAACTTTTAATACTTTTTTAAGAGCCTGCGGATACTCTGAGATTTCTTGGAAAATAGTGACAGTGCTGCTATATCTAGAGCATACAGTAAGTTCGTCAGAAGTAGTATAACATGATGGTCTGAAACACATACAATTGGCATGCTTGCAAATATGAAGAAATGAACAGGAAAACTCTGTAAATGTTGCAGAAATGATTAAGTATATACAATTGCAGGTGTAATTACAGTATTAAGTGTAACCAATTATTTACCACAATATTACACATTACTACTGTATTGCAAAATGAGGAATTCATGACTAAAAGTGGATTTATAATCACACCATTGTGTTTTGATCTGCCATTCAGTCAATGACCTCTGTTCTCTCCGTCCAACACTGGGGGCGCTGTTGCTTCGCTGATGGAGGCCTGTGTGTGCCGAAAGCATTCCAGCTGCTGCTCGGAGCAACAACCCCCCCCTCGTCTCCATCCGTTTATGAACACACTCTCGGTTCCACACTCTCGCAAGATCACGGCGGAGACGAGTGACATTCCAGCAGCAAAACCATCCTGGAAAAAAGGGTTGAAAATGTCACGTTATGTCTGCTGGAGAGTGGACGGAGTAGTCTTTTCTGAGGGGGGCTGAGTCGGGCTGTGGCGATTTCACACGGCGGCGGCACAGGAGAAGCGCATACCATCATATGTTCTCTGTAAACAAGCACATATCCCATTGCTCTGTTGTGTGAAAAGCTGCTGCTCCTGGGGTTTAGGCCCATGCAATGGTGTTCTGAAGTCATATTCTTGTTGGACTCGCTTTACATCATTTTGTTTCTTTTTTTTTCACCATTTCCAACACCGAATTGCATATTTTTTCACTTTATCAATGCATTTCATTCAAAAGTAACATTCAAATATATACATCAACACTGCCAATTCACTGCCAATTCATGAAACAAATTAAATCAGTTCTGTTATTTTGTCTTTTTTTTAATGTATAATATTTTCAATTACCATCAAGCAAGTTTCAAGTTTGATTTGTTCAGGACATTCATGTTCAGTAGATACAGTACTTCAGAGGGTCTCTATCTCTTATGGTTTTAAAGGTCTGCTGCATAAATTTGATCAAATACGATCAGAGCCTCGGATGTGAACAAACACATGACCGATTTTCACTGCAATGTCTCTCATCGCCCCCGGAGGCCGAGGATGTCGTGGAAGGGCTCATTTTAAGGCTCAGACTGGAAGTCGGTATCACTTTCGTTTCCGGAGAAATCGACCTTTTAATCGGCATGATATAGGCCGATTGCCGATCTTGTAAAATACCTTATATATCGGTCAACTTCTAATCACAATAAACTAACTTTATGTCTGGCATTATGTTTTTCAATAATGTTCGATCATCGTCATCCAAAAGGTCCAGATCTAGTGATAATAATACTAAAATGGGGACTTATGAGTAGCTTATTCAAAAACTAAACAAGATCCAAAATCCCCTCTGAAAAAAACGTCGGTTTTATTTTGCTGATGTACAGTATTAGTTACAGAGGGGACACTGCATTGTTGAGCAAAGTAGAAAAGAGCAACATTTGAATAAGAATGCAACAAGCAGTGACAGAGGAATGAACAAAATCTAAACCAGTGACAATGACACTAAGTATACTTCATTGTACAAGGACAAGGATTGTAACGGAATCTGAACAAGCTCCTGACTCATGCTTTGCTCACACGCTACAGAACAAGAAGACCATGTCAGTGACATTAGCTGATAAAAAACGGTCAACACCATAATCATTCTGAACATAACGTGTCTTCTCTACGCAGTCACCCTCTCTGCGTAGAGAAGTGCAAGACTAGGATAAAAGGCAACTGTCAGCGGAGGTCTGGACTTCACTGCTTCTCTTTCTCTGAAGTCACCAGCTGGTTATACTGCTTTGTAACTAGGAACAACAAAACAATAGAAGCCTTTTCTTTGAGACAACTTCTATCTCCAGTGTATGCTTTGGCTATTTCCAAATAACTGTTCTCGCGTGATACAAAAGAACTGTTGAATATTTCTATATATGTTTTTATCATAATAGGCTTTAATGATTATATGAAACTGTGATGTAATCTCTGCTTTAAAGTCCCCCATTGTATTGTTGTCCTTACTCTTGGAATCCACTGGGGGGCAGTGTGTTATAATGCAGAGTCAGGTCGCGCAGCAGAAGAAACATTCCAAGGACACTGATTGGTTCTTCAGCAAGGAGCCGCATACTTCCTGTGTTTATAAAAGGCCAGGGCACGGAGCCGCTCTTTCTCTCTGTCTCTCTTCGCTCCATTCCTGGCTGGCCACTGGACATCACCATGTAGCCTTTAGCATAGCTTTTGTTTTAGATTGTAAATAAAATAAAATAATGATTTTGATTTTAATAGAACGAGTCTCCATCTTCTCTCCATATTAAAGAACTCAACAGAACCAAGTCCTAACATACACTCTTTCTCCCCTGTTCTTTCTGTCCTCCTTCATTTCCAATGTCATCAAGCGCCTAAGTTTACCTTTCAATACTACACCCCACTTTGTCCAAGTTTCTGCAGGTTTTGATTTTGTGTCGTTATCGAATGCACGTGTCCCTTCAAGTCTAAGAATGCATATTGAATTGACCCGGCAGTCTCGAGGATTACCGGTCTAAACCTCGCCGAAGCGCTTGCTACTATACTGCTTCGACGGATATGCTGACTGATATGAAGAACGAGCAAAACATCTGGGCCACTGTTTCCAAAAGTACGATGAGGACGATCGCCAACGTAAATGGATAAATGAAAGACTAAACAAATCCCCACACCGCAGTGACTTGTTGTCCCAGTCGGGCCCCTCCGACGTCGGGCCCCTCCCTCCTCGCAGGGGAGGGGGGGGGTGACCTTTTCTCTCGGCTAATCCACACCAAAAAGCCCTAATTACTGCTGCCGCTCCCGCTGCCTGCTCCGGCCCGATAATCAATACCAGCGATTGGCCGGATCAGCCCGTCAAGCGCGCGACACGTGTGACTCGGGCCGCCTGCATGTCAATTCCCCCCCGAACGCCTGGAGTTTTGCTAATCGCGCTAAAGACGCTAAAGACTATTGAACTAGCGCCTGAGCGTAGTTTAGTCTAAATGTGCGAAGTTGTGAATGTTTTTTTTAGACTGGCACAGGCTCTTGGTCGCGTACGCCCGGCTCGGTTTGCCGGGCCGGTCGTGGCGACACCGGTTGACCTTATTGAGTGGCGCTTGTGTAAAGACTCTCTGATTAGAATATGCTGTCTTTAACCTTTAGCGGAGTGACGGGCCTCGGCGAAAGCGCAGGAATAAGCCATTGGTTTTATGCAAAGAGGAAATTGTTCTCCGTCGTTATTTCATTAGGCCTGGCATTTCGCCGCAGCCGCTGCATGCATTACCAAAAATGTCACTTTGCGGGCTGATATTTCATTTTCCCCCCTGTGTGCGCGGAGGAGGAGGCGCGGCGTTGGGTCGTGGCTGCCGGCTGATGGAGACATTGAAAAGTCGGAGATGCTTTTTTTTTTTTTCTTTCTCACCGCATGCGCTGTTATTGGGCATCAGACAGTGACAGACATCGACTTCGGAAAAGTTTTGAAAAGTTCAGATGTAGCGCTAGCTTTCCGCGGTCGCTACTGTCTGTTCACAGTCAAGAGCAGGTTCATGTTCAATAGAAATTCAATTAACCGTATGGATTTATGCTGACTACATTTGTTATTACCCGGATATAACATTGCCATGTTTTGTTGGTTAGCAAATCCTGTGAACATTAGTTAGTAACTCGTGTTCGAGAGGTGTGTAAGCTAATGCAGCCTGTCTGTTCTTCAGAACATGCAAAGCCCCAAATGCATTTGTGAACAACACCACTATTTTCCTTGACATACGTAGATCAGAGATGTCAAACTCATTTTGGGTCGTGGGCCAAAATTCAGCTCCCACGGTGGGTTGCCACATATAACGTAAACAGGAATATTGAATAAATGGATAATAATAATGAGCACTGTGATTTTAAAATGGAGCTGATTTGGTCAAAAGCTCGACTGTAGCCTAATAAATTATACAGCTGAGACTTGTATTGCACTGTACAAGCCTGTGTCACAAATTTCTCAAAGCGCTACACTGTAGTTTAGTCATCATTCATTCACTCCACACTCTATTGTAGCTACAGCCGGCATGGGGCAGACTGACCATTTACCACGTGGCTACAACATGTTGTTTATATCCAGATCTCTTGCAATGTCAGTGCCTTCTTATGGACACACGTGGAATTATTTTACTTTTTTATTTTGGCTGCCCCCTAGTGGCTGGAGGGTTTCTGGTTATTTATTTATTCACAAGTCTGGACAGGAATGGGCTACAGCAAAGGGCAAACTAAGGCTAGGCGAGCCAAATGCACAAGTGGAATTGGTCTATTGAATATAGTTTCCATTACTGTGTAATGATAGATATGAATGATATAAGAAATAAGAAATTAAACTAAAAACTAAACTTAATCACAGTATTTTCAAAGGTCTAAAGAGCTTAGCACTTTAATACTGTATTTTGCACTAGAACCTATTTTGATACAATACAGCAGATGTGTAATGCTACTTTAAGGATTGTTTGCTTGAACCTGTATTTCTTGTTTAGTGCTTTGAATGTATTGAATCGGATCAAAATCGTGACCTTCATATCGAAATACGTATTGAATCGTGACAACAATGAATCCCTAGTCTGCACATGCGACACACGGATACCAATGGAGTGCCGAGATGTTGCTTGTGATTTCCCGGCAAATGACGGCCGGAGTAAGCATTGAGATCTTTTTTTTACTCTGACATATTAAAAGTTGCAAAAAATCCAAGTCTTCAACTTTCAGCTGCAGCATCTCGCCTTAAATGTAACCGACACAGGTAAGAAAGACTGAAAGGAGGAAAGCCATACGAGCATAAGTTGTTGTCTATAGAAGTCATTTTGTGGAGTTTGCAGGTGTGCACATCAGACCGTTGGAGTGTAGGCCCCGGGACAGACGCGCTGACAGGAACACGCTTCACTTCTTAGGCAGCTGAATAGAAACGAGCTACATGTAAAGTCTCCAGTCTGACTGTCCTGTCAAACGCACTGTCACTCGCTCGGTGACGACACCAGACATGCAGGTCCGCCGGCTGCACCTGCCCCAGAGAGGGGAGCCTGTCCTCGAAGCCCCACAGACGGAACACATCCATTCTCTTTGAGAATTCACAGCTGAGGACAGTCAAACATATAAAGCAGACATGTTTTTGGGGAGTCAGGAGTCTGAGAAGTGTCAATGTGTTAGCACCATGCTGCTCTTTTTAAAATAGACAGGTCATGAAAAAAAATTAAGGCAAAACATTCTTCGGCATTGACATTTTAGAACGTGAAATCTTATCTGCAGTTTGAGAGGCATCAAAAACATTCAAACAATATCTGGATTCAGAGTATTTATTTATTTTACCTGGTCGAGCCACTTTTCTAAACACTTTTTGCACGTATTATGCTTTTTGCAGGCGTCTGGTAACTGTGTCAAACACATCTTTATCATATACTTACACTTTGCTGGTTAGAAATGCACTATTGATCTAAAACAGCTGAAGCAAACTCACTCTGCACTCACCGCCCTAAAGAAACACTCGTGTTGTTGTAGGGACGGTTTGGCGAGTGAATTTATTCCGCGATGAAAGGATTAAGCTTAGCAGGAGCTGGAGGGGTGAGGAAAGGAGCTTTTAAGGAGCTGCTGATGCTAAGAACAGCTACATGGAGAAGATTCAAAAAAATACTCAAAGATGTGCGAGAACAGCATTGTAACATAACGCTCTAAAAAGTCGAATGTGCATGATACATAATTACATAAAATAGTTATCGATTTGGAAGCTGACTGTCTGCACTTGTTCTGAAGAAAATGAATAGGTCACACTCACATTTCTGTGGCGTTCCTTAGTAATAGAACAGGGATGCACCGATACCATATGCTTGCACTCGTACTCATCAATGTGGTCCCGATACCAGAAACCGATACCACTTGAGGTGCGGCCGGCGCTCTCAGCTGAGCGGAGCAAAGAGAAAAAACAAACTGGAGAATTCTTTAATGTCTGTGTAGGATTTAACCAGAGCTAAATGTATGCAAACACATGGCCACACACAGACTTGTAGTAAGACAAATGCAAAAAGAGGCCAATTATAGTAAGTAACCACCTCAACACTATTTATTATTTAGAAAAATAAATAAATAAATAAATAAATATATAAATAAATACAGCACATGCAGTATGTAACTTTTGGACATGGGTTGTTCTATCACAGTGTGAACTTAACCTCTCCATTTAACATCTTTATGAATCAACAAAGTGAGACCATAACTTTAAGCCTTAGAACAATGATAATGAAATGATATGCAATAAAAATAAATAAAATCAAAGAGCAGAAGTACAATTCTGATATAAATCTGTTAAAAGGGAAGCTTTTCTCAGGTAAATGTAAATGTGTAACTAATTACTGACCAATCTGTGATAAATGTCAAACTGTTTGTACTTATGGGTAAATCCCTATTCCTTAGTCATGCCTTGAAGTTCAGCTGAAGTACAAGAGTTTATTTCCCTGTAGACTACAATAGGACTGTAACAGTATATCAGTATGAAAATATCCGTGTAATGTCATTGTTATGATCATCTTTAGCATCTAAAGGACACATTGATTTACTACTTCTTCTAATTCTATCCATTATTAGTATTTGCTTTACAAAAATATAGGCAGTTTGGCCAATACAATAATAAAATGTTATGTTTATAGGAAATACACGTGGAAGCCTTTTCTTCTCCCTGACTGGATGTGTGCGTCGCCATGTTTGTCCCGCTATGGGCTGGCTGCGTCTGCGACTGACTCTGGATCTTCCCTTCCAAACCTCGTGTGAATCGGGCCCTCCATCACGCGGGCCGTCCGGGGTCCGGCAGTAATCGACACGTGTGGCAGCACTAAGGGCCGCCGTATATTTCCGAGGGCGAGCCACAGCGCATAAATCAGCTTTACGAGGCGGGCGCGGGCCGCCGCCTCACCGCTGCCCTCGCGCTGTTGTTATTTACGAGCCGCGCGCAGATTTATGGCACAAATTACAAAGTCTGTAAATAATGAGCTTAATGGCGGGGCGGAGGAGCGCTTTTAACTGTGAGACCTGCTCCAGCCAAAACCACCGCACTTTTACTGCGACTTCTGTTCCAAATACTACCGGCTAGGGCTATAGGTACTGTTAAACCGTAACAGTCTGGTATCGAAAATAACGTTGAGGTACTGCTGGTATAAAAATAGAAGCATCGAAAGCAGGTACAGAAAAAAATCTAATATCTTTAGATCCTGGTTTTGATGCTGTTGGTCCGATATAGTTGTTCTGTTTTCTGCGACTGTACTTCTACTTCAGTATAGGTATCGAAAATAGTATTCTTCAGATATTGGTATCATAAACCAAGTATCTAGTGATGTGACGTTCATGACTGAGCGGCTCTTTAAGGTGAACGGTTCCAACAGGATCTCAATTTTGAAAAGAACTGTATATTTGTTTCAGTTAATTTCACTCAGAACTCCCCCGAACAAACACAAGAATCAGCCCAACAGGAGCAGGCCACACAAGTGAAAGCTATTTGCACAAAAGTCAAAGCTACATGCACTAATAATGATTTGTCAGACAGTCACAGCCTTTTTTTATTAGTCGTGGCACAAGGTTTGATTCACAAACACGTTTTTCAAAGCGTAAATATCCATCCCATTGTCATTTTAGATGATTAAATAAAAAAGTGCCTTTTGTCGATCGCATCTTAGATATTGTGAGCTATCTCAGTTATTCAAATTTTATATTCAAAAGAACCAGTGTTTTGAATGGCTCTTTGAAATGAACGGATCCCGGCTACCAGTAAAGAGTGTCATTAAAGTACTAGCATCTGAAAAAATACCCAGCCCTACTCCTGGCTTCAAACGTGACCATTAGTCATTACACTACTATGACTTCTATTATTACAAATACCTACTGTATAATAATAAACACAAATATTTATAATAATTAATTAGAAATAACTTCTATTTCTACAACTGCACTACCACAAAGTACATTAAAACTAGCCTTTTTTATACCAATCAGTCTGGACCCCTGCCCCGGTGGTGGTATCCGCAAAATCAAAAAATTAGTTTATTTGCATTACGTGTTGTTCACGAGCAGCGTCACTCACGGGACGTGCAAGTCCCTCAATACCAAACTACAAACTGTGAGTGAGAGAGAGAGCATGTCTGCAGTCGACGGTAAATGACCAGAAACACATCGACAGTACTGCAGGTGAGTTTCATGATTCATAATCCTGCGTGAACACAAAACCGCTAATAACATGGTATCAACGCCAGATGCCCGCCCTTTGCTGATTTACTCCACTTCCTGTTTGCCTGCATATGTACTGCTGTGGGATATGGAATTGACGCTACAGTTACCATGCTCACTACAAAATGAGTTAACAATCATTAAATGCGCCCCTGCCAGTCAGGTCATCCCTACTACGTCTAACCAACTACTTCTACTACTTAGTGCCGCCGCTCCCCATGCTCATAACGCACTGTTATCAGGCATCAAGTCTCTCTTTACTAGCGCAGCTGACAAAAGAAGGCCTGTATTCAGTCATGAGAAAGAAGAGTTATGTGTGCCAATCCGACCGATGATACAACGCATGTAGGAATCTCTGAGCCGCACGAGGAGACGGCCCTGTCACACAAATGTAGTTAAAGGGGGGTATTATGTAAAATCGACTTTTTCAAGCTTTATATCATGTTATTATGTCATTCCCTCATTAAACACATGCCTGGAGTGTTGCCTTGGCTCATTCACATATTTTTGAGTAATCAGTAAAAACTTAGACAGCAGCCATTTTAGGTGTAGCTATGCCTCAGTCCTCCTAGGAACGCCCCCACCTCCTGGAGACGCCTCTGGACCTTTTGTCACCAGCCAAGCCACCAACCACTGCTCCTCAGCTCAGCAGAGCCCCCTCCCCGCACAGTAGTGTTGTTTAGATGCCACAGCAGTGTGCTGAAGGGGGCGTGTCGGAAAGCTTCTTAAAGAGACAGAGGCCTATTTCAAGACGTTCAGTACAGCCATTTTGAGAGCGCAATTTTATTCAAGGCAGTTATTTTAATTTACTGCATATACAGACCAACAGAAGGTTACGTCATCATTGTAGTATGCTATAGACTGGTGCTATGTGATTGAAAAAAGCATAATACCCCCTCTTTAATGCACTCCTAAACTTAGTTCAAGTGTCCTGAAAAACCTTTGCGTTATGTAGTGGTTCAGACTTGGGTTTGGGGGGCAACAACTATTAAATTGTCTGAACTCAATACATTAAATTCTACAAATAAGTTTTCTTTTTTCCTTTTTTGGTGCCTGAGACATTTTTTCTTAAGGCACAAAAATGGCTCACAGCGGCAATGCTACCACTACTACTTCTACTACTACTAACTAACTAGTACTGTTCCAACCATTACTGGTCCTCTGTAGACAGCTTTTGCCTCGGAATAATGCTTTGATGGCATAATAAATGTACTGTTAAATGTTTCCCTTATTTAGACTTCATTATGAAGGTTTCAAAACACCAACATGTTCACCTGGGTTTGCAGAATTACCATTTACCAATTTTTAACCTGCATGGCAGATAACACTGGCAGAAAGTCCGAGGACGTCCGTAGTTTTAGAATTTTTACCTGAGGGCCCTATGTCATTCTAATCCCGTGCGAAAAGGCCAATACATAACGTCATAAGAAGATGAAGACTTACATAATAACCCTTCTCTACAATGCAACCATGCTCACCACTTTGAGTCCTCTACTTCTCCCCCTCTGGTCATTTGGACACTGCTACGAAATGTCCTGACCACTCCCTACACCACCACTGGGGGGAACCAGGAGCCCGAAGTCTCCATAAGTACCCACACATGACCCTCCTCCTCCCCCTCCTCAGCCTGTGGAGCGCTGCCCCGGTCAGGCCGCCCCGCTGAGTGACGCCCTGCGCTGGTGTTTGTCTTACGGGGTGCAGGAGAAGGTGAGCGCCGGGTTAGGGGCGGCTGAAGACAGAGCAAAGAGGCGTCCCGTTAGGTGCTGTCAGCCCTCCCCGCCTGACACCTGAACCTCCGCTGACCGGGTCGTGACTGCCTCCTTGGACCGCAGAGATCGGGGGGGGGCGACCTCCTGACCCCGCCCTGTCCCAGCACAACACACACACACACACACCCTCGGCTCTTCTTTAATCTGTCTCCGGGCGGCCGCTACAATAGGTTTCTACAAAAGGAGAGTGCACATTTGTCTTGCTGTACTCGCCGCTGGACTCGGGCCGCTGCGTCAGGAAGGTCAAGTGAGGCGGGTCAACCAATCAGGGGCGGGCCCACGGCTTCACTGGGGAACGCTGCAACAAATTCTGCCATTTGTGTGTTTTTACAGTCTTTAACTGTGATACTGTGAGGCCCATTTATCATATCAGCGCCGAGAATCACTCACAACAAATCCTGTCCAAAGCCTGTAATAATGTGTTCTTCCTATAGCTGTTAGCATTTAGCATCAAACATGGCAGATTATGAAAGATACAGATGTTTTCTGCTGTTAGCTACATTAGCTTACCTTCACACTTTGGTAGTGTGACTTTATGTATTTATAAATACATATAAAGACAGTCTGGAATTGTGGTAATACGACACGATTTCCAAATTGAGACTCGAGGCGGAGCTAACGATCGATAGTTTGAATGATTGTTTGTAGGGGTGTCACGATTTCAATTTTTTGAGTCACGATTATTGTGAAAGAAAATATTATGATTTTACGATTATTCACGATTATCAACCGAATGACAGGAAAGAACTGATATTTTTAGTTTTTGTCTTTAAAAAGCTTTTTAATACTTGAACTTGTAAACATTCACCGTTTCTAAAAATGAAAAATGCTTAAAGATTGTTTTGCTTCCTGCTTATCAAGAGTGCAGACGTATCTCTGCTTGCTGCTGCCGCTTGCCTCTTTATTTGCTTTTTAAATCATTCTATTTTTGGGCACATGTCTTGGATATGATTTTATTCTCTTCTTTTAAGTGAACCAAGGCTTTTTACTCATTTTAATGCCATTTTTACAACTCATTTGACGAACCAGCGACGACAATCTTGTCAACATGGCTGAGGGAGGAAGGCAAACATCGCCTTGTGAAAGCTGTCGGATGTATCAACAAGAAATTTCCCTACTACGGGACAAGATTTATGCTCTAGAGACGGAAAGAGGACTTAATGACACGCTCCCTGTGGAACCCGGTAAGAAGACGGAAAAAACTGATACTTGCAACCTGAAGCTAAACGATACCATAACATTTCCGAAACTAAACAGACAACTTGGTGCTAGGCCAAAGCAAAGACAACATGCTCGTAAAAATGCACCTGAAATAAAGTTAACAAACAGATTTTCACCTCTCTCAGAGAATGTCTATAACAAGCAAAAAATGTCAGAGAAAAACAAGGAACACGAAGTCAAAACAAAGATGGAGAGAAATACTGTTCCAAGTGTCAAGGCCAGAGATACCCTGTTGCTTGGTGACGGAGCCATATCTAATATAAACAATGAGATAATGACTACAGTCACTTATCCGTCTGCTACAGTTTCTGACATCATAGATGTTCTAAACAAGGAAATTACAAACAACCCTGGAATAAATAAACTTGTTTTACATGTTGGTGCTGTGGACACAAGAAACGGAGAGTCTGAAGTCCTGAAAGAAAAGTTTAATAAACTTTTTGAGAGACTGGATTGCCTGGACAAAGACGCGATACAAATTTTCATCAGTGGACCTATCCCAAACATCGACGGGAGAATAAACAAATTCTCCCGGCTGTTTCAGTTGAATACATGGCTGTCAAAAGTCTGTAAGTCAAGAGGACTTACTTTCATAGAGAACTTTAATCTTTTCTGGAAACGCGACGATCTGTTTAAAGGAAATGGCCCACATTTGAGCAGAGGTGGAGTGAGACGACTGACGGAAAATCTCCTCCACGCTCTGCAGAATCCGTGGAGGCCTGAGCAACAAGAGAGAGCAGAGAGGAGCATGAGAAGAGCTCCTGGCTCACCAGCAAAGGTTTCGCCTGCATCCCCAATAAAAGATTCAGTCGCAGCTGCATCATCTGCACCTACAGTAAAGGACTCAGCCACAGCTAAGGATCCAGCCACAGCAGCACCAGCAGCACCTACAGTAGAGGACTCAGCCACAGTTAAGGATCCAGCCACAGTTAAGGAATCAGCTGCGCCGGAAAACATCTCAACCATAGCAGCGGCGCCACCTGCATCTGCATCTCCGGGGAAAAGCTCCGCTTCAGCACCACCTGCATCTATAGTAAATGATTCAGCCGAAGGAGCACTTTCTTCAACTCCACCGCAGGCCTTGAGCCCGACTGGTACATCTACACCCTCCAGAGATTTTTCTGAATCATTCCCATCACCAAAGTCACCTATGGGATTTCCCAGCCATTTTGAAGCCTTGATAAAACAAGGGATTCAAATGACTCCCCGCACTCCAGTCATGTCAAGACCAAGGCTTTCATCCCCGAAGACGTATCATGCCCCTCCCCCACCTCCGATTTCCAGCAGCTTCACTGCTGCTGTCTAGGACATTAAGGGCCTCTGCGTTGCTACCATGCATAGCAAACTCAAAACCAACCAGAGGTCCATAGAGGGAGTGTGTTCTTCTGAAACAATTAGTACAGTCAAACAACATAGATTAGATAAGAGGGCAACAGTCAGACCGTCCAATCAAAGAACTACAGTCAGACCGTCCAATCAAAGAACTCTAATCCATATCCCTTGCAAAAAGATTCCATCCACTCAAACACAGATAAATCTTAAACATGCTGTACTCAATGCCAGATCGTTAAAAAACAAGTCCTTTTTAATAAATAGTTTTATTTCTTCTTATAATCTAGATTTTATGTTTTTAACTGAAACATGGCTTGACAAAAACACTGGTAACGCAGTTTTGATTGAGTGTAGTCCATCAAATTTCAATTTTGTGTCTGAAACACGCCAAAACCAGAGGGGCGGGGGTGTCTGTGCAATATTCAGGGACAATATAGTCATCCACAAATTGTCATTTGGGGTTTTTCTATCATTTGAGTATGTGTCTTTCAAAATGGAGATAAAACAATCTTCCATTCTTTATATGACTATTTACAAACCACCACAGAATTGTTTTATCGAAGACTTCACTGAATTACTTTCATTTATATGCACTGATTTTGATTGTTTGGTCATTTCAGGTGATTTTAATGTGCATGTGGATGTGACCAATGACAGGCATGCAAAAGAACTTAATGCTGTTCTTGAAATGTTTGGTTTAACTCAGCACGTGAGTGAGGCGACCCACAACAAAGGTCACACTCTAGATCTAGTTATTACAAAAGGTGTTAATATATCAAATGTGAATGTTGTTGATGTTGCTTTATCTGATCATCTTTGTGTCTTTTTTGACTTGTCTGTTGCACCCAAACCAGTGGTTGGGCCTGGAGTTATTCAAAGAAGACACATAAATGATACAACAAGGACACAGTTTATGGAAATGATCAGATTTGAAAATCCTCCATGTTCAAATGTTGATAATCTGTTGGACTCTTATACATCAAGCGTCTTAAATGTTTTGGATACTATTGCTCCTGTCAAGGTAAAAATGGTTAACAATAGACAAAAGGCACCTTGGAGAAGTGAAGATTCGGTCAGGGCACAGAAAAGGGAGTGCCGAAAAGCCGAAAGGAAATGGCGCAAGTCAAAGCTCCAGGTTCATTGTGAGATATACAAAGAAGTGCTTTGTGAGTTCAACCAGATTTTGCGTGGAGAAAGGGAGAAATACTTCTCTAAAATCATCGCAAACTGTAGAAACAATTCTCGTGTTCTGTTTTCCACAGTAAACAGATTAACTAACCCTCCAGTTTCACTGCCCTTAGAACTAATCTCTACATCTAAGTGCAATGAGTTTGCAATATTTTTTTATGATAAAGTCCAAGGCATAAAAAATGCCATAATTTCCACAACACAAATACCAACCCTGCCACCAACTAGACACCTTGAGCTGACACATTTCACACCTGTTACTGGCAAAACAATCGAAGAGGTCATCTCCGGTTTGAGTTCATGTACATGCTGCCTTGATGAATTACCCACTAGATTTCTGAAGTCTGTGCTGACCAGCTTGTTACCACAACTTGTTCAGTTTGTTAACATCTCATTTGAGACTGGAGCATTTCCAAAGGCCTTGAAAACCGCGGTCATTAAGCCTCTTCTAAAGAAGAGCAGCCTTGATCCCAAGGTACTGAACAACTACCGGCCCATATCAAACCTACCGTTTTTAGGAAAAGTCCTAGAGAAAGTAATATATCAACAGCTCACTTACTTTCTCCTATCTAACAATGTGTTTGATACTTTCCAGTCAGGATTTAGGCCCCACCACAGCACTGAGACAGCTCTGATCAAGGTGACAAATGATATCCGTATGAACACCAATGCAGGTAAGGTCTCAGTTTTAGTTCTGCTGGACCTGAGCGCTGCCTTTGACACAGTGGACCATGGGATCTTACTTCACAGGTTAGAAAACTGGGTGGGAATCTCTGGTACTGCTCTAAACTGGTTCAAGTCCTATCTCGAGGATAGGACGTACTTTGTCGAAATTGGCAACTGTGTCTCAGACAAAATTTCCATGACCTGTGGAGTCCCCCAGGGGTCAATCTTGGGACCCCTCTTATTCAACCTGTACATGCTTCCATTGGGTCAGCTAATAAACAGCAACAATGTGTCGTACCACAACTACGCAGATGACACTCAGATCTACGTGTCACTGACGGCAGGTGAACATGGGCCTGTAGATACTCTCTGTCACTGCATCGAACAGATCAGTTTGTGGATGCAAAACAACTTTCTCCAACTAAATTCAGACAAAACTGAAATCATTGTCTTTGGCCCACAGACACAAAGACAAAGTGTTATCAGTCACCTTGAGTCTCTTGCTCTAAAACCAAAAAATCAGGTTAGAAATCTAGGAGTAATCATGGACTCAGACCTGAACTTAAACAGCCACATCAAAGCAATAACATCATCAGCTTTTTACCATCTGAAGAACATTGCTAAGATCAGAGGAATAGTGTCAAAACCAGACTTAGAGAGACTCATCCATGCATTTGTCTCTAGCAGGTTAGACTACTGTAACGGCCTGCTCACTGGCCTGTCTAAACGAGCTGTTAGACAGCTGCAGTACATCCAGAACGCTGCTGCTCGAGTCCTGACAAAAACCAGGAAATACGACCACATTAGTCCAGTGCTCCGGTCTCTGCACTGGCTTCCTGTCACTCAGAGAATAGAATTTAAAACAGCTCTGCTTGTGTACAAGTCTTTTCATGGTTTAGCACCAAAGTACATCTCTGACATGTTAGAGCCGTATGAACCATCTCGGGCCCTGAGAACTTCAGGGAGGGGTCTCCTGGTGGTTCCCAGAGTCAATAATAAACACGGTGAGGCTGCGTTTCAGTTTCATGCAGCTAAAATCTGGAACAGTCTTCATGAGGATGTGAGACAGGCCTCAACTCTGACAATGTTCAAATCCAGGCTGAAAACAGCTCTTTTTACCCGTGCATATGAAAACTGAAAGTATTTTATCTGCACTCTTGACTTTTACTGTAATTGATTAACTTTGTGTTGTTGTTTTATTGATTGATTTTAACTGTTTTCTTGTAATTTTTTCTGCAACTGTGAAGCACTTTGAATTGCCTCGTGTATGAATTGTGCTCTACAAATAAACTTGCCTTGCCTTGCCTTGCCATTAAAATAAATAATGCAAAACCGGGGTAGGTTGTAACACATGCTGGGGTAAGTTGTAACATTTAAACAAAAGAAGCAAAAACCAAGGCCACGTCATGTGATATACTTCAAACAGAGGTTTATTAAAATAAAAGAACAATCCAGAACAATGTCTCTCTCTCTCTAACCTGTCATATGCTTAACCTCAGGTGGAGTCAGTCCATAATACAGGTCTGCTGTCTGAGTCAAATATCAGCCAACACTTCCTCCTGCACCTCAGAGGAAACTCTGTTGATGCTTCAGTGTGACCTGCACTGGGATGGTCACTGGACTCTCAGCTTCTGCAGTGTTTTGCAGTATCTGCTCAGTTTTACATGGCAGATCACATGTGCCTTTGCAACTGATCTGACCTGCCCTTTTTCTGACCACATCAGATGCTTTTTTTTAAACATTAGCTGGCACAAATCTGTCAGTCTTTCTTTCCCACTGTTTAGGCATTCTGTAAAAGTATTAAAATCAAGTAAGTGTTATTAACTGCATATAGGGGATGATTGTGTTACAACCATCCCCACCCCTGTCAGCCATTGTTTAGCGAGCTCTATTAGCATAATGGTTTGAAATTAGTAGGCGAAATGTGCATCACATTTTTCCCGAGAAACTACAATTTAATCTAATCTAAGTCATATGGTTTTATGTGCAATAGTATAAGCACTAAACAAAATAGAGTCTTGGTCAAAAAATGTACTTTCTTACCTCAAAATCAATTTTTTCTCAATAATCTGCATGAACCTGCTTACAACCTTGACAATCACCATGTGGGATCAGGGAGGAAGTGGGTAAACACTGATATGTTCATTTGACTCTTATCTTACCCCTGAATGGTGTAATTGGTGGTGTTACAACTCTCCCTATGTTACAACCATACCCGGTCTCCCTTACTTGATTTCGTTACTAAAGTACAGATACTACGGGTCAAGCATTACTCCAATACAACTGTAGAGCTCTTGACATTGCTTCTACCGCCCTGCTGTCCTCCCCTCTCCCTGCTCCCCGCTCGGTCTCCTGGTGTCCCGCAGATGGCGAGGAGCTTACCGGACCGCGGCCAAAGGACGTGCGCGGCGGTCCCCCAGGAGAGAAGCGTGGAGAGGCCCGGCTAATCCCCGGTTTACACTGCTGAGACAACAGGGCTAATCCTGCTAACAGGGTGTTTATCTAACGCACCGCCACAGAATCCCTAACACTCACGTATCGACCCGAGAGCCACAGGGATTCATATGCAGATGTCACATTCAAATCAGGCCTTGGCCGTCGTGATTCACTCGCCACGCTGACAAAAAGAGGTGAAACAGAGAAGGTTTGTGAGGATTTAATGGTGAAATGTATCGTCTTTTTGATTGAGCTTTTTCATAAGGTTGCACATTCTGCTGTAGTGAGGTTGCATGGTGATTTGGCAGAGTTATAAGAGAGGATAATATGCTTTTGTTCCCAGGAATTTTGGTAAAAATGTAAAAACAAATCATGAGCACTACACTGTGCTGGTTAGACAACACTAGTGTATACTGATCTGTAACGGCTTATTTAAAGTCTCCATTAAGCATTCTTCCTGGCTCAGCAACAACTCTGTCCCTGGTGATTTTTTAAAGACATATCTTTTTGAAACTTACTGTATGCTGTAGATTACTGACAAACATCTTCTTTAGCTTTTGAATAAGGTATTTATAAGTGAAAAATATTGTATCAAATTTTGTAATAAAATGTTGCTTTGTTTTTTTAGGTTCAAAGCGCAATAAATCAGGCAGGAATTCCTCATTTCCGAAATACGTGCAAGGTCAGAGTCGCGGCGAGCTGCACCTGCACAACTAAGTGATAACGGCCGCAGGTTGGGATAAACGTCTAAATGCATTGTAATTTATCATATTGTGTCATGCTGTATGACCATACCATCTCTGTAGTACTGTCATAACCTTCATAAATAAATAGGCTAATAGCATTCGCTAGTGCTAACGTCCTCGGAAGCTTATAAATGCTGTCACTGAGGAGGGTCTGAACCTACTAAAACATCATTATTGCAAGGAAAGAAAGACTTACTTATGCAGTGCTTCCATGCTACTACAAGCTACTAAAGTGCAGATATTGTTGCATACGAACAATAACCTCATTGTTTTAAAATCGGCCCTAATGTTTTATATCGTCTGCACATGCTGCTGTCTCCCACAAAGGAAATGACCATATTTGGATTTCAGCGTTATCTGGTCGCCTTTGCTACACATGGATACCAAACATTTCAGCATTTGTGAAAGGATAAGCGGGGAAAACCGGCTGCTACAGTGTAATGGTGTAGTTACTAAAGTATGTGTTAACATTATCTTCAACAACACATGAGCTGCAATAAACGAGAAACACGATGAAACACATTTTACTAAGGTTAAATTGTTTTTTTAATGCCACTAAATGTTCTTTAGATAAAAACTGAGCCTTGTTTGTCTCTCTTTTAATGAACAATGAGTCGATATAATTATAGGTAAGTGAATGAATCAATGTATGTATAAATAGTCTCAATTAGTTCTGGTGCTGTTGCATCGGTACTTTAACAATACCAATACTTTTATTGATACCTATACTAAAATACTTGTCATCTACGACCATAAAACATATCAATAATATATATATTAATTTATTTGGAATTTGCAACATTTATTTGAGCTGAAACAACCCAGTAACTTCCTGTATTGCGGTTCCTGGACCAACAGCATCAACACTTGGCATCTTAAGAAAAGTATTGTTCTGTTTTTAATACCTTTTATTCCCCCGACACCAGTCCTTTTTATGGATACATATCAGTGGGAGGAAAGGGGAGTACAGAATTTCTCACATTTCTGCCTAAATTTGTCATAAAATGTGATCTGATCTTTATTGTCTGCTTAAACTAATACCACCCAAAATATGATCAAATGTACATTTTACATTTGATCATATTTTTATTGGCCATAACATGTAAACGAGAGCGTGGAATAAGTAAGTACACCGCCTGACTCTCACTGAACTGCAGCAGTTTTGTAAAGAGGACTGGTCCATGATTCATCCTTATCATTATGAGCGTCTAATCTGCAACGACAGAAAAGCAGTTATTTCTGCAAATGAAGAGTCAGCCCTGCTACTTCCTGTCTCTGTCGAGTGCGGACGTGTTTTCTCACTTCTCCTGGCTGTCGTGCTTTTTTCCTGCCTCTGCGAGTGTCTTGTCTGAATTTTATTTTTCCTCTTGGACCACCTGCTCGCTGTCCTCCCGCACCGCTAAACTATGGAATTGATTAACTGGAATCTCAGCGCAATTGATGAGTTTTTTTTTTCACAAAGTGAGACCACGGAGGAGGTCGTCTTCCCTGACCGGATTTTCACAGCTCGGTTTGCGATGGATGTCGTTTGCCTAGCGCTCCTGTCGGTCAGAGACATCAAAGATATTTACTTATTTGGACTCTTGATAACAGGGCACCTGCTTATTGGATGGAAATTTGGAATGACAGCAGTTTGCAATCGGACCACACTGCTGTCCGTTAAAATGAACAAGCACTTTGGAGCAGGGAGTGACCGAGTGATGGAATTACACCGGAAAGTAACGCACAGCGATAAACTGTTATGTACGACCTGGCAGCTCGCTGTGGAGACGGACAATAGTTGGACTATATTTTGGGAGGAAAAGGGTTGAACTGTGAAGAGAACTACCTGCTCTGGAGAACTAATGAACTAAAGCTGAGACAAGTAAAAGCTAATTCATTATAAATGTATGAACTATTGCTGGAATAATTCTCTTCCTCCTGAGAGAGGAGGTTTGAAGTAGCTGGACCTCTTATCTCTCCTACGCCGAGCTCTCTGGGTCATATTTTGCAAAACACTGACTTTCAGAATGTAAATAACCGCACACACATACCCCCTCCCTGACCACGCCCCCGTCCTTCTGCGTCTGCCTCAACACGTTTCCTCTGCCCCACCCCCCGGTCAATGGCCGGTCGTCCTTCCCCTCCCCAAGAAAAATTCCGCACGTGACCTCGTGTGCTGTGTATCTCCCATGTCTTGATGTTTCTATATACAGTATGTGCTTTGCCTTAACTTAACCTGATTGTAATTTCACATATCTTCTTTTGTAAGGCGCATTGAGTTTCCTTGTGTACGAAATGCGCGGTATAAATAAAGTTGCCTTGCCTATTTAAGGGTTCACTTACTTATCCCATGCTGTTGTGAATGTCTCAGGTTTTTCTGCAAAATATCTTGATAAACTTATGAATTCATTTCTCTATTGATGATATCACATTGTCCAGGCCCTGAGGCAACAAAACAGCCCCACACCATGATTCTCCTGCTCCAGACTTCACAGTGAGGAGAGGGTTTTGATGTTGGTGTGCTGTTCCATTTGTCCTCCACACATGACGTTGTGTGTTCCTCCCAAAGTGTTGGAAAAAACCTGAGACATTCAACAGCGTGGAATAAGTAAGTGAACCGCTGTATTAAATATCTGGCTGCCCCTTCTTTTGTAGCAATAACTGCTTTTCTGTCGTTGCAGATTAGACGCTCACAATAATCAGGATGAATCTTGGACCATTCCTCTTTACAAAACTGCTGCAGTTCAGCGAGATTCAGGTGGTGTACTCACTTATTCCTCCCTGTCCTGTGAATGTTTACATGTTATGGCCAATAAAAATATGATCAAATGTAAATGTTTGGGTGGTATTAATTCACGTAGACACTGTTTATTCATTCTTATGATTTTGATAAAGATCAGGCCACATTTTATGACCAATTCAGGCAGAAATGTGAGAAATTCCAAACGGTGTACTTACTTTTTCCTCCCACTGTATACTGGCGTCGTTGTCCCCAGCTTTAGTCCCAATGACCACTTTGTGTAGACCTTTGCCGTACAGTGGGACCCACCTGGACGACAAAGAGCGTACACACATATTTTCACTACTACGGATACTTCTACTACCACTAGTACTTCTTTTAGAAAATGCAACTTTGGGTAGAAATGAGGAATCGGATGTGATCGAAGGTGAAGACATTCCAGGGCCGATATTCAGCAGAACCAGCAGCTTTTAGCATGCATGTCAGGAGCAGGGACACACCCCTCAGCCAAATGCCAGTCTATAGATCAGGCTGGCGGGGGGGGGGGACTAAAGATCACATCATCGCCCGGGGAGGACAGGGGGGGTGACACCGGACAGCTCACCGGAGAGGGGACGGGAGAGGGAGAAGGGCGCAATGATCCCCGCCGCACGGCCCGCTATAGACAGGGCTGTCATTACGGAGCGACAACACGCACACACTGGTCAGGAGGAGGGAGGAGATGGTATAGACACGCGCTGTCACCGCCGCAGTCTCTCAGGAGCTGACACCGTAACGACAGAATGAGAGGGGGGGGGGGGGGGGGTCCGCAGAGGTCAGGCTGCTCACACTGACCAGCGGGTGACCAGAAAGCAGCCGCGACATGTACGCAGCGCCATAATGGTGACGAGTACAGGGCTAATAATAGGAATATCTCAATATAGAACCAGCAGAATTAGGCCAAAAATGTGCTGCAAACAAATTATTTTCCCCTCCAATTTGTTTTTCCAATTTTTCATCCATTTTTTCACTTTTATCCCCCTATTTTTTACCTTCTATGTTTTACCAATTTCCCCACTATTATTTTGCAATTTCTTCCCATGTTTTTCAAAAATGTTTCTGAACTTTTCCCCCATTTTTCAGTGCGCCGCAGATGTGGCAGTGAAAACAAACGCGGTATTAGACAGCGTTTTTGCCTGTGAGTGACAGATTGTCTTTGATAAACTGGGTTTTTCTCAGTGTGCGGTTGGATGTTCCATTTTGTCGGAACTACAGCTTCAGTCTTGTAAACTGAGTTAATGATCTAAACAAATTGTGTGGATTATGTTTTAAAGTTTAACGTAACTGTGCCGGACACGTCAGGCTCCAAATTCTACCATTTACTTTGCTTTAAACATAAAATAAATTGTTAATCACATATTTAATGTCATGACACGCGTTAGCTAAATCATGCTTTAACTAAATCTAAAGCCGAATAAACTAAAACATTTTCAGCATTACGTTTAACTTAGATCATGATTATTTCCTGAAAGGAGAACATAAATGCATGAAACTCAGCACAAAGTTACGATGGATTAGTGAAGCGTACTAGGCGACCTCTTGGCAGTTTGTACAAATATTCATTGAATTAAGTCCAATTTCTGTTTATATCGGACTTTTGCCTCAATTGGCAGGTTATCGTGGTAATCAAATGACATTTCATCACAGTGGAAAAAGGATGAGCCGAGGCACTCTGAATGGCAAAAAATAGTGATTTATTTAAAAGTGTGCACCGACGCGTTTCAACTCTACTGAGTCTTCATCAGGGTAAGAGACCACAGGTGTGTGAGCCCCATTTAAGAACAAGGGGATCTCACATGATCACAAACACGTGACGTATAGGAAACTCACATTTACAAAAACAGTTTTGCAAAAAAATATCAAATGCATAAACTACGATCTAGTTTATACACAAATAACTTGAGAAGGCTGAGAAGTGTACATTGAGCACAGACCAAACAGACAAGAAACTGGAAGAGCACAGTTGCCTATACAGTGTGGAGCGTGACCGATTTCATCACAATCCGACAATTATTCACCTTAATAAATCCACCCAATATCTCCCATTGTTTTCAATGAAGCCGAGAGCATTGTACTCACCTCCGCTTGATTTGTGATGTAACACCGTAGAGCCCTATAAAGGACTTCTAACTACATCAGAGTGCCTCGGACATTGTATTTTTCTTCAAATACAGCAAATTCAGCAATATTCATCCTCAAATGCTTATACTGGGCCACTGGTGGGTCGTGGAACTGGTTTCAGTGGGTCGCAAAATTTAGCCGAGGGCTAAAAAAAATTGGTTTTCCTCTGATTGAGCAAAACCAATGGGATTATTGGATTCAGAACATCAACATTGTCCTAAATCAGCTCACCAAATGTGTTGTAAACCAGTGTAAACTAACGAGCTTGGATATGGCCAAGACCAAAATATGCACCAGTGTCTTTTTCGACATGGGGCGGTGGGTTGTACACTGTCACTTTGTAAATCTGTAAAGCTCAGATATGAACCTCTCAATGTAATGACTGTGTAGTGTCCACAAACGCCGCTCTTGTTACGGAGTTTGACGTTGTTTTGGCAGTCTCGCAGATGCTCCTGCGGCACATTTGACGTATTGCCGTGTGCGCGGGTTAAACTCCTGTCACCGCTCTGTGTCCCGTTGCCATCAAAGCCCCGCTCCTCCACGGTATAGCGTTTCTGCGGTGTCCCGTCACTGGATAGCCTGTCTCTGCTCTGGGCGGGACTCGCAGGTGGGCTCGGGCCGGTGTCAGGTGAGCTTTCAAAACATCTCCGGCTATAGAGCTACTGCTGTCCCCCGCAGGCCCGTGTCACTCAGGCTGCTGCGCGGAGAGGAAGGTGGGTGTACGCTGTAGGACTAGTAGGAACGTCAGCCTCCTCATCTTCTGACACCGACAATGTCCAAACATCCGGGTGTTTCTACAGTGCCCAAAAGCTTTTATTTTGATGATAGAAATCTGTTTGGTTGTAGGCTAATTAGGACCGCGGTGCTCTCTACAACACTCCAGGATGAATTGTTTTGTAGGTTTTCTGGTGAGAGGGTCTGTCAGCAGTGAAAACCTTCTAAACAATTGATCCTGGAGTGTCCTAGAGACCACTGTGATGGAAAGTGAAGGCGTCATGCTGAAAGTTCCATGATGCAGCTTTAACTGATTTGTACTTTCAACTTTGCATTTACTGAAAATACTTAAGTACCTTCATTTAAGTAAGAAAAGTTGACAGAGAACTTTCATTGGATTAATACAGACGCTCTTATTTGCAGGTGATAGGAACAAAATAAACACTTGTGGATGAAATCGTGGTTGCCGAGGTGCCACAGGGGTCGTTGGCACTTCCCAGTGAGACCAAGAGGTGAGTGGAGCAGTTGCGTTGCCAAAAATAGCAAGTTGATTTGAGGCTTTGGGGGCAACTAATAACGGCATCAGACGACACTGCATTATGGTACCCTCAGCCCTTAGCCCTTTCTAACTTTTTGGACATCTCAATACATCTTACTTTAATGTTAAAGAAAAGAGCTAGTAGAGATAAGTTGAGGCTTTATTCATTTGATAGCTAAAGACCTACACATTACTTCTTCTGAAACACCAAAGAGGCACAAAGAGCCCCGACAGCAGCAGTGCAGGGCAGGCACCACAAGAGGCGCTACATAAAACAAAAAAGGGGCAAACGAGGAGGTATCCGGGTAGGACTCGCAGCCACACATGCCTTGTACGTTCACTGGAGAGTAAGCCGGATTAACTGCAACACTCGTCCCAGAACATGGGGAAAGACTGTGGAGTGGAGGGAGCTGCACAGGAGGAAGAGCAATGATGAGCTGACCAGTGCAGGACACCATACTCTGAAACAGGGACAAACCCAGGAGGCGCTGCACCGTTTGAGAGGAGCACTGAAGGCAGTACTCCGGTTTCCCCGACCTCCAAAAACATGCTGGTCAGGTTTAGCCTGGTTTTACCAGACCCTCGTACTCATTTCGTACAGAGGGTCTGGATCTTCACAATTGAGCTCCGTTTTCAGGTGGGAGGGGTGAACTCCTTTTAAAGTTTGAAACGATTGGATCTGATTTTACCCAATCACCAGCATTTGGTTGTGACGTATATAATGTGCATGAGTGAGTGAAGCGAGCTATTAAATGCTCAACGTCCCCCGCTTGCTGAATGGTTGGATGAAATTCAACCGATGTAACGCGGATACTGAGATCAGACCCAGACGTAACATGTAGGGAAATGATAATTGACCGGAGTTTACGGATGGCTAAGGCCAGGCTAGGTCAGGTTGGCCCACAATGGTGGTGCGGCCAGTCACAGCGGCTCAGGACTAACCCAACACCTGAACACAATTCTGTTGTACAACTGTACAATGACAAATAAAGCACTTACTTACTTAACCCCCTGATTCCAGTACACCTGCCCTTTCATTCCATACCAATAACAATACCAATCTATTGTTTTTGAACATTTTTATGTGTTCGCTGAAAAATTCCATAATCTCACCCGAGGGACCAGGAAGCCCCTCTGTTCTTCTTTCTTATAGATGTTTTCTAACACTAACTTATAATCTCCCACATGGTCAATACAGTTTTTGAACAAACTAGGTCTTTTTAATTCCAACCGTTGCAGCTTCATGAAATGATCATTTGTATGTTCTCTTGGGCCTTTGCGACTCTCACTCGCACAGCCTCCTTTCGAAGCATTATAGTCCACCTATTGTACGTTTGCCTACGTTTCCTCGCACTCTGTAAAATTATGAAATATTTCGTTAAAGCAAAGTCCATGCAGAGAGGATTGACATTCGAAAATCCGGATGTTGTTGGTGTTCACTTTCCTGTTTCTTTTGTACAACCTAAACTGTGGAACTTGATCCGGAGCACAAAATCGACTTGATCTGTTTTTTTTTTTTGTAACAGTTATCAGTGTGGAGTGAATGCATTCAATGGGGAATCTGTTGTTCTCAATGAAATAGACGATTGGGATTTGGCCTTGAAACTCTTCTGGGTCTGTTTCTACCAGCCAAGGTCAAAGCCCGCAGCTTATCCGTTTAAAACCAATTCTTTGCACTTATTTTTCTCATTTGGTGTCAGTCGATCTCTGAGCACACCTCGGCTGCGGTAGTTTGTCCGCCGCAGGCTCCTGTCACTCAGACATGCTCAGACCACTGCATGTGGGAGCGTACGGCTGCGGGACATTGGAACACGTGCACCTGCGATGATATGGAAACTCAACGCTTTGGAGCACATTTCAAAGACCTGGCGCACTCGACTCTTCTATTATCAGCTGCAACCGTTTGGATTCTGAGTCAGCCCGTGGCATTTTGTAGATAAACTGGTTTATATAGGAGAGTTGGAGTAGTTGGCAGTGGACTATGATGGGAACAGATGCCCAGATAGCGTTCCGGGCTCTTCTCTTGTCCAGGTAAATGGATATTGACCACATCAAACGATTAATGAAACCTCGCCGACTATTCTTTGCCGCAGAATCACAATGAGGAGTGGTGCAAAGGCCGACTTGGCGCTCGTCTCGGGTGGTGCTGACACGGATCTTCACATGACATGATGGTATGCATGGAAAGTCTTGTACTAAAAGACCTTAGGACAAAATGAAAAAAAGTTGATATCTTTTGTAGACCGGTACGGTACGCTCAAGGCGATTCCCAAATTCACAAACTGATGAAGGGCTGACACCTGGAACACCACGGTGTTGTACTGGAATTAAAAATATTGGCAGTGCTTTAAGTGGCCTTAACAAAGGGATAGGGTGAGATGAGCAATGGAAGCTACAGCATATCTCATTTGGAATGAAAGTGCATGTTTCACTTTCTTTTCCAACCAAAGAAAAATAGAAGTAAAATCTACTGCATCCCCCAAATCTCACTCAAAAATGGCCAATATAACACATTTTATTTATTATTGCAAATTTATTTTGATTTTTATTGGTTTATTTGGTTGGGACAGTGCATGTTAGTGCATGTTTAAGTGTTAAATGTCATGATAAATCCACTTGAGTGTGTCAAATTATAAGAGAAAGTTAGATGTTTCAGTGCCTGTCTTCAGAGCTACTGAAGCTGTATGGAAAATCCCATTAAAGCTCTGCTTTTAGAAAGCAGCCTCTGATTGGCTAACTGTACTAACTGTGAAGCTCTGATTCAAAGCAAACACCGGTGTTGTAACACCAGCTGAGTGCTGATTGGCTGTCCCTGCAAGCAGCAAGTGGAGTTTGCATGTTCTCCCCGTGTCTGCGTAGGTTTCCTCCGGGTACTCCGGTTTCCCCTACCACTAAAAACATGTACAATAGGCCAGGATGAGTTTGAGAGTGCGCATGGGGGACGACGGATGGAAATTAGCCCAAGGCTACAATCCGGTGTGGCTTGTTTACATGCATGAGACCCATGTATGTTCATTAACATGCACTGTCCCGACCAAATAAATAAATAAATAAGTAGGGACAGACTTTATTTCAGTCGTGAACGACTTCTTTTGTGGAGAGTAAAAAGTATTTCCAAGCGTTAGCTCCTCCGGCTTTAGCTGCTATTAGCCACATACAGCTACATCATGACACAAGCACAACAGCTCAGAGTTAGCCCTAATGTGGACCTGGTTTCTTCGTGTAGTCCTGGTTTGGACCTGGTTTAAGGTGCGTACACACTTAACCATACGGATTGCGCTGCTGCTTCTATTTTGATGCTTGAAAGGCTTGCAGTCAGACGCTCGTATGTGTTCACCTCAGGTGGAGCCACTGCTGCGCGATTCTGTAGAAGAAAACTCTGTGCAGTTGATGCTAAGCATTAATATGAAAAACGGTTTCCTGATTCTTTGTTTGTACTTTGATGACAGTGAAATAGTTTAACTAGCCTACGTTTCTCTTACACTTGAGGCAAATCTCGCCTCTTTCCTCTCTCCCTCTCTCAGATATTATTTCAATACGTGTGGGTTTGAGTGTGTAGTACCTGTCTGTCCAGCAATCATGTCACGATAAAATCCCCTTTTAAACATGTTTGTAATCCTTGTTAAATGTGCCCACGTTCGTGTTTTCATACGTTTATTGAAGCATATGATTCCTCTGATCTGAATGCCTGGGCTCAGGAAAGGTATTTCAAATCACAGCTGCTGATCCGATCGTCATGAATACTTCCTCTTTTCAGACGGTGTCTCCGTTTCACGTGTGTCTTCATGACACAAGTGAAGAGGTAGTTATGTTGCTCCAAATTCAGATGATCAATAAATAATTCCAGAATGTGTGATTTTGATTGACACCACTCTGACACACCTGCCGCCACGCACACTCATCACCCGCACATGTGCGCGCACTTCCCAGTGACAATACACAGAATCAACTGCCCCTGCAGTGTGAACCGCGTTTGGTGTGTAGGAACCTTTAGTCCAAGGCTTTCTATGTTTAGTCCAAGTTCTGTATTGTTCCAGTTTAAACACTGGTAACACTGTTAGCGTTGTAGCTACTGTTTGGACTTGGTTTAGTCACTAATGTAGAAATAAGACATTTCCTCCTAAATATTAGGCCTAATTCAATTGTTGTATTTTAACATTCCTGTAGGTTTCTGCAAGTCCATGGACAGAGCTTCGCCTGTTTGCAAGACCAGCAGCAGTACAGTCACTAAAAAGTGACTCAAGTGCATGTTGCAATTGAGTACATGTAACTGATTCATTCACGTGAGTAATCTATTTTTACTATTGGAGCTGCTATTATTACCTTTTTATTGCTGCGCACGTTTCCACACAAATTGTAGCTAATTGTAGCCTGCGGTAAGAAATGGCTTTTCTCGCTAAAGCAAAACTCACACGAACAAACCTGAGTGTCAGTGTCATTATCCATCCATCAAGACCTGGTTGGAATGATCAGTCAATTCCAGAAAAAAGCATCATATCCCACCTTTTTGTACAATTGTTTTTCTTTAATCTTTCACTCCCCACAGCCGTCCCCTCCTTCAAACACGCCGTCTCATCTGTGCTTGGAAACACCCTGCCAGTCTGTCAGGTGCTGCCCCTCGCATTAGTCACGTAGGTAACAAAGGATGGTGGGAAAAAGCGCATACAAAAGCAGCATCCTGCCTGCTCTGCCTGCGTGTGTGTGATCCTGAGTGCTGATTGGCTGGCGGGCCGGGTCAGGCGGAGGTCGCGGGCCCGGGTGATGGATGGGCACATGTCCGCGGCCTGGCTCTGCTCTCTCTGCCATTGGGGGTAGGGGGGCTCCCTCACATCTTTTCGGGGTGTCCGGCGGGGGAAAGCGCCTCTCTCTCAGATGGGCTGTCGGGCGGCGCGCAGATGAAACGCAGCGCAGATGAGGACACGGCGTCTCGAGGTAAGTTTACGGGGTTGAGGTTGGACATACGGTATTCATTGTACAGTGTGGGCTGCGATGGTGACTATACCATATGCATGGTGGGGCTGGGAGCGGGGAGGGGGGGACTTTTTGCGTGCCTTCCTGGAAGCAGAGTAAATGGTGTGATAAAATGCTAAAAACATGATACAAGCAATATTTCTTTGCTAACGGCATGCTAACAAAACAATGGCGCCGTGATGAACACACCTTGGAGGCCAAACTGTTCAGAACATGTGCCATTATGGATTATGGACTTTGAAAACGCAGAGGACAATTATGGGTTCCAGCCATTATGCAACAACAGTCAGTGAATACAGATCAAACCTCCATTAGGTCCATTCAAAATGTATGCATTAACAAAAAAAGGAATACAAATGGGGGGCGTTATGCAAAATCGACTTTTTAGAGCTTTTTCCCATGCTGTTCTCTGATTAAAACCGTACCTGGAGTTGTGTTTCCACCCACTCATAATCTTTGAGTCTTCCCTGTGGCTGTTCTTAGCAGCTCCCAAACAGCTCCTCCTTTCCTCACCTCTCTCCATCGCTTGCTAGGCTTTATCCTTTCGTCACAAAGTAAAAAAATTCGCCATAGCTTCAAAACTTTTTTCTGCGCAGCGAAGGGGAGCCAGAGGAGGGGTCTGGGGAGGGGCTTATAGTAGCCTGGCCTTTGTCATCCGTAAACTCCGGTCAATTATCTTTTCCCTACATGTACGTCTGGGTCTGATCTCAGTGGCTGCGTTTCATCGGTTGAATTCCAACCTACCATTCAGCGAGCGGGGGAGGCGGGTGTTGTAGGTGACGTTACGCATTTGCACCGGATTTGCTGGTTGCAGTTTGAAAACAGATCCAATCGTTTCAAAGGAGTTCATCCCTCCCACCTGAAAACGGAGCTCAATTGTGAAGATCCAGACCCTCTGTACGAAATGAGTACGAGGGTATGGCAAGACCAGGCTAGGCTTATACACTGAAAGAAATGATTAGTGGTGCTTACTTGAAAAAAACCTTGGAAACCCAACACCTTGCTTTATTTTATTTATTTATTTATTTATTTATTAGTTTATTTAAACAGGGACAATGCACATTAATTAACATCACTGTAAATGTGCCAGTTTTAGCTCCAAAGCTAATTTTCAACTGTAGTCCCTGGGCAAGATGTAGATTGCCAACAATATATAACAATAACAACAACAATCATTATTAACCTAAAAATGATAAAACAATTCATTAGTATGAGCTCCCACACAACCTATGTTAAAATTCGGCACAAACACTACACCATAGACAATTACACACAACAGTCAAGCTAATGTGGCTAATAATTTACAGGTATTGGTAACTCGCCTATCTCCAGTACTGTTAACTCACCAATGTCCAATTGAGCTTTTCTAATGCTGAATACTTGCATATTTAACCCTTAACTCGTAAAATTCTATGAAACCGATTGCCTTGAAAATACTCAGTAAGGACAACAGGAAGATTTTAAGGAGGACTTTCCTTTAGTCAGTACAGCACAACACAATGACAGTTTTTAAAAGGCTGCAACAATAATAAAATAAAATAAAAAACAAAGTGGCTCTAGGAAGCTCATGTGAATATCAGAAAGTGAATGGATATTTTTGTTTCAGCTGTTTCAGATCAATATTGCATTTTCTAACCAACAAAGTGTAAGACAGTGATAAAGATGTGACCCATTCTTTAACACTGAAAAATATGTATTTATTTTGTCCTTGATTTTCAGTCTACATATGCAGTATACCGTAATGCGCAGAGTATTGAGTGCACCTGAATAAAAGCCATACCAACTCAAATAAAAATGATATATATATATATATATTTTACACACTTCTCGACATATTTAAAGTTTCAAAGATTCTGCTCTGATTGCAGCATGTTCTAATCCTTGATGCTCCGCCGTGCTTTTAAAGACCACACTTCTGAAATTACCAATTATTACTTTTCTTTCAGCGTGTTCCAAATTGTATCGGTGTACATTGGACTCAAAGAGAGAAATGTCATTAGGAAGGGTTGTTGCTAAATGACCATATTGTGAGGCTCTTTAGGCCTTTTTATTTCCTCTTTCTGCTGCAGCAAAACATGCCTTGGAGGTTTTCACTTTTTCTTCTTCTTTTTGACTGAAACCCTGAACATTCAAGATCCACATTCCATCGAGAGGCTTCCTCCTTATCAGCGCTCGCTCACACTCTTTGGTATCTCTGCCCTGCATGTGTAGATCGGCTGAGTTTCCAGTTTGTCACAGGTCATTCTGCCGGACAGCTCAGATGTCAGAGATCTAAGGAGGGTCAAGAGGCTGCAGAGCAGGATGGACTGGTCAGACAACACCGAGAGAGTGGACAGAGACAGTCTCCACAACCCTTCTCATCATGCAAATATTCCGGCAGTTACCGCTTACCTTTGGCCTGACAAAGGCCCTGTGTCAATAGCAATGTTATTATTATGTTCCGAGGGGGACCGTTTTGAGTGTGACACCGGGTTAAGAGCAGGCTGCAGTAGCGTGTGTGTTCCAGCATGACTACCAATAAAGCTGATCTTATAAACTATTTCATCCATTCTGTATGGTTTAAGACTGAGTAAACGGAACAGAATGAAACATGGTGGCAGCGGTCATGAAAGTACCCAAGGCGAAGAGTTTTGCCGTGTAAGAAGAGTGCCGCTAGCTGTTAGCCTAGCCCGGGAGCGCGAACGAGAAAAGGCCGATGTCAGGGCTAACTACGAACAATGAGGAGACGAGAGAAGTGGACTTTGTGATGGAAGGTTTGAAGCCGCCACCCACCCTTGTTTTGGACTCTGCCAACTTAGCGAAGACATGGAAAAGTTGGAAAGAGGAGTTCACGTTGTACACGGACCTCACTATGCCCAGCGTGGAGGAAACGACGAAAGTAAAATTGTTCAACTACCTCCTCGGAGAGGGAGGAAGGGAGCTTTTGACCACGCTGGAGAGTGGCAGGACGACGGCCAGGAGGACAGTGAGTTCAATGATGACGCTGTTCGATGAACACTGTAATCCAAAACTGAATGAGACTGTTGAGAGATATAAGTTTTTTGCCAGAAACCAAGGACAAGACGAGAATATAGACAAATATGTCACAGATCTGAGAGTTTTGTCCAGCACATGCAATTTTGGTGACATAAAAGACTCGTTAATAAGAGATCGTATTGTGTGTGGCACAAATAGCTCTGCCATGAGAGAAAGACTGTTAAGAGAGGAAAACTAAACGCTGGATAAGTGCATGCAAATTTGCAGAGCAGCGGAACTGTCAAGAGAGAACAGCAAAACAATAAAAGGGAAGACACTGGAAGAAATACATGCAGTAAAATGGAGTCCAAGGAGAGACAAGAAGGAGGAAATCAACTGCAACTTTTGTGGTAACCTACATGAGAAAAACAAGCATAAATGCCCAGCTTTTGGCAAGAAGTGTAAGAAGTGTGGAAAAGAGAACCATTTCGCTTCAAAATGTAAATCCAAGCTGGAGACAAGGAAGAAAGGCAGACCAATACACACCATCTCAGAGTCGAGTGGATCATGTGAGGACATCATGACCATAACGGACGTGTGTGAAAATCAAGAGACAATTAACCAAGTGAAAGAGACGCACAGTAAAAGCCAACCGCTTTTTGCAGGTATGGTGTTGAATAAAAAGTTGATTGACTTCCAAATAGCCTGTGGCGCTACTTGTAATGTGATACCTATGCACATGCTAAATCCAGACACACAACTTGACAAGACAGAGAAAGTACTAGTGATGTACAACAAAACAAGATTGAAACCACTGGGGAAGTGTAAAGTTAAGCTCAGAAATCCGAGAAATGACAAACTGTACAGGCTAGAGTTCCAAGTGGTAGACCAGGATGACCGGATCCCCTTGCTGGGGAGAAAAGCTAGTGAAGCTATGAAGTTGATTAAGGTGGAGTATGAGAACATCCTGGCGATAGACAGCATAGTGACTAAACAATGTCCAGACCAGACACAAGAAAAAGTGCTGAGTTCAAGAACGTTTTCGCTGGTGTAGGCTGCCTAGAAGGAGAGTACAAGATTGAAATTGACAAAAGTGTCTCACCAGTGAAACTACCAAAGCGCAGAGTGCCTGTTGCTTTGATGACACCCCTCAAGGAAGAGCTAAAGGACTTGGTGAGGAGAGGCATCATTGCACCAGTTGAGCGCAGTACAGACTGGATAAGCAGTATGGTGTCAGTGACAAAACCAAATGGAAAGCCAAGGATCTGCATTGATCCCAAACCACTGAACAAAGCGCTGAAGAGGAGTCATTTCCCTCTACCCACCATTGATGACATTCTACCGGAGCTCTCAAAGGCCAAGGTATTCACGGTTTGTGATGTGACACATGGATTTTGGCATGTTAAACTAGACGAAGAGTCAAGCTATCTCACCACGTTTGCAACCCCATTCGGGCGTTACCGGTGGTTCAGGATACCTATGGGTATGAGCCTGGCTCCAGAAATCTTCCAAAGAAAGCTGATGCAGGCACTGGAAGGCTTGTCTGGGGTTTACGTCATTGCAGATGATATACTTGTCACAGGTGAGGGAGACACACAGGAAAAGGCAAATGAGAGACACAACGAGAATCTGAGACATTTTCTTCTGAGATGCAGGCAGAAGGACATTAAGTTGAATGCGGACAAGTTTAAGAGTCAGTCCCTTACATTGGACATTTACTGACTTCAGAGGGCCTTCGGATTGACCCCGAGAAGGTACGGGCAATTAAAGACTTGCCCAGGCCCACAGATGTTAAAGGTGTACAGAGACTTGTAGGGATGCTGAACTACCTGTCAAAGTTGTGTGCTCACCTTTCAGATGACTGTGAAGTTTTGAGACAACTTACACACAAGGACAATATGTGGGAGTGGACTGAGGTGCAAGAGACAGCCTTTAAGAGGCTGAAAGACAAAATAAGTGACGCACTGAAATACTATGACCAGTCTAAGGAGTTGACACTGCAGTGTGATGCTTCAGAGACAGGTCTAAGTGCTGCCCTGATTCAGAAAGGTAAACCTGTAGCCTTCGCGAGCAGAGCACTAACTCCCACAGAAAGGGGTTACGCCCAAATAGAAAAGGAATGTTTAGCCATTGTAGGAAGTGATCTGTTTTCATGGCATAATAAAGACTACATGGTAACTGTGGACTATTACTCAAACTTCTGGGAAGTCGACTATCTTCCAGACACCAAGAGCACCACAGTGATCCACAAGCTTAAAGCACATTTTGCTCGTCAAGGAATACCGCATGTGCTGATTTCTGACAATGGACCGCAGTATTCGTCACAGGAGTTTAAGACATTCACGCAAAGGTGGGAATTCGAGCACCGAACATCTTCGCCGGGAGACCCACAAAGCAACGGTAAAGCTGAGTCTGCAGTCAAAACAGCTCATGCAGAAAGCCGCAGCTGCAGGACATGACCCATACTTGGCCATACTGGATCATCGAAATACTCCAAGCCAAGGACTTGACACTAGCCCAGCCCAGAGACTTTTGAGTAGGAGAACCCGGACCTTGCTGCCTACGAAAGAGTCGCTGTTGGAGCCTGAAGTGATGGACAATAAACAAGGACTGATCAACAAACCAGTGTTAATTTTGACAACGTATTTTAATTTAGTTTTAGTCTTTTGGCGAAAATGTAATAAAATTTTAGTCGAGATTTAGTCAAAAAAATATCTTCAATTTTAGTCTAGTTTTAGTCGACTAAAATTGCAAGTCAATTTAGTCGACTTTGCATTTATAATATTCATTATAATCATATTTAATCAAGGTCCTCTGCTTCATGGAGCTGCTCCCATATGAACAACATATGAGCTGTTCCTTTGGCAGTGAATTTACATGATATGAAGCTCTTTCAGACTGTCAATAGAAGTTTGGATGATTTTAGTCTCTCCTTTTCATTTTTATTTAGTCTTTTTTAGTCGACTAAAATATCTGGACATTTTAGTCATAGTTTTAGTCTCATGAAAAACGTTTAATTTAGTTTTAGTCCAATTTTAGTCGTCGAAAATATCACTTTGACTAAAATTAAGACTAAATATTTTAGTCGACGAAATTAACACTGTCAACAACAAACGGAGACAGGAGCACTACTATAATCGCACTGCAAGGGACTTAGACCGTCTCAAAGCAGGGGACAGTGTGCGAGTCCAGCCATTCGAGCCGTGCAAAACCTGGAAAGCTGCAAAAGTACTCAGGACAGTGAGCCCAAGATCGTATGAGGTTGAGCTGGAGTCTGGTAGTGTCCTGAGGAGAAACCGTCGCCATCTCAGGTACAACCACAGCCCACCTACTCCGACCACACATACTGAGACTTTGACCAAAGCACAGACTGTAGTAACTACTAAGAAGGCTAGTAATGCCACTGTGACTAGGTCTGGTCGTCAGGTTAAAACACCTGCATATCTGAAAGACTATTGTACGTGACCAGGACAGGTTGTTTAATATTTGCTTACGGGCTGCTGTTGCACTGTGTTTAAAAAAAAAATAAAAATAAAAATAAAAAATAAAAAATAAATGCATTTAAGATGTTAACAGAATGTATTATATTTTGAGCCTAGGAATACTGATGTGTTTAAGGCAATGTTATTGTTTACATGCGGATGCACTGAGAAGTTGCACTTAAAAGGAAAAGTTTATTTTTGGTTGAACAAAGCATGTAAGCAATTGTAAAAAATAATAATAATAAAAAAAAAAAGAGAGAAAGGATGTGTCAATAGCAATGTTATTATTATGTTCTGAGGGGGACCATTTTGCGTGTGACACCGGGTTAAGAGCAGGCTGCAGTAGCATGTGAGTTCCAGCATGACTACCAATAAAGCTGATCTTATAAATTATTTCGTCCATTCTGTATGGTTTAAGACTGAGTAAACGGAACAGAATGAAACAGGCCCCTCTTTGGCAACATCTGCAAGAATCCAGTCGGTTTTGGCCCGTTGACCAGATCAGATTTGTCACTTGAAACGATTGAAAGTTGATTATAGTTTTGGTCGAGGTAATACGCTGACAAAACGAGACTAAATCCGCAGTAAGTCTCCAGATATTTTTGCCCAGGAAGTGTTCATTGCAGTGAAGCTTTGAACTGGCGACTGAAGCGAAATGTCCTCAACGCTTTGCCTCTGCGGAAGTTGTTTATCGCTCATCCGAAGGCCTGACACAATAGCAAATTTAAAGTTCGACACATTGAGGCAGGAAAATGTCACGAAAGATGATATGATTGACTAAAGATACTACCAGATTCTTTCAACTCGAAAGTAAAAAAGGATAGTAAACCCGGGTTATGATCATATCACACAAGCTGCAATAAAATATATGAAATATAATGTAACCCAATTTGCTTCGGTCAGAAATCAAAGTTTTACAAAGAAAAAGTATTAAGAAATGTGCACACGATAAATATTTAGCCACAAACGTATTGTTTAGCTGTTATTTACTGAACGATAACTTAATAATAGCCATTTTAACCAACCAGATGGTGGTACTATACTTTTTCATCATTGAGAGAAATGTTCCTAAGGAATGGTTTCCGAAAACGCTTCTACGCTTCTATACTTTTTAGCGTGGGTGCGTATAGAAGCGAAACGTCCTCAACTCAAACTCAGTCCAGTCAATGATATAAAGCAAAATACAAATTGAAAGAGTTTGAAAGAGCTACATAGCGCTCCAATTCACAGGTCTGTCCACACGGGAGAAGCTTCATGAATCAGTGCAATATGTTTGAATACAATAATATATACAGTATATACACAGTTGACTGGATGTGTAATGGATTTAGCCGACTAAATTTACATGGAATTTTCCTGGACTAAAAACAAGAAAGAATTATATTTCTAAAAACTGCACAGCCTGAAACACTGTCTTTAAAAAAATGGGGCAAAAATAGGGAAAAATTGTAGCCTGGCTAACGTCAGACTGCTGTGTGCGCGCAAATGCTTTCGAACTTCACAACAGCCTGTGGACCATGGCCGAAATCTTCGCATGGATTTGGGCACCAATCACAGAACGAGGAGGGACAGTAAGACGACTTACGGAAGCTTGTAGTTTGTTTACGGATCCAACATGACAGCAGCAGACGCGACGCCATCTTTTGATCAAGCTTTAGACTGTGTTCTAAATAGTTTAGCTCGAAAGTTTACATCGTCGGATACCATGATACGATTGGCTATGGCTACGTGCAGACGCATGAGAGACATTCGTAGCGCCCAATAAACGGCTACGGACAATCGTAAACCACCTTTCCTACGAGAAAATGAAGTGGTGGTCCCCAGACTAAATATCATTTGTGATTTAGAAAATATGGGGGGAAATGGGACAAGATCAGTAAGAAAAATTGATCATTTTGCTCATTTTTGGGGGGGAAACAAATTGGAAAAAAGGAAAAGAAATGTGGGCAAAAATAACAAAAAAATGTGGGGAAGAAAACTGGGGAAACATTGAGCAAAAAATAGAAAAAGTAGGGAAAAAACTTAAAATTGTGCAAAAATGGGGAGAAAATTGGAGGGAAAAATCATTTAATTGAGCTGAAACATGTCTCTGGACTGGGCTCTAAAGATATGGTGCCTGCTTTGGATACTTTCTATACTTTTTTTACGATACCATACTGGTATCATTTAACGGTACCCAACGCCTCTAAAGACTTGACCATTGACATAAACAAAGCATGGCCCTTAGCACAGTCATCTCCAAAGCCCGTCACCCTCTTCCAGCTGCGTCGCACTCCAGACATCACCGAGCCTCACTGTGTCACCTCTACGAGCCTCTGCGCTCCACCTCTCCCTCCATCATGCTGTCAATCCCCGCCGCCGTTATCGGCACGCCGGGCCCCGCGCCTGTCGATGGGAGAATTCATTTTAGCTGCCAATCACCGACGGGGAGTGGTCAATGGCGCCGACGTGCCAATAGCCGGATGACTGACTAACGCCCGGCCGTGCCTCGCTCGCATTTTATCTTGCGCTCGGTGACAACTATAGACCCAGCGGCGCCATCACTCTTACAAGTTACCGCGGCGACCACTTTCACAACTTCATCTCAGACATTCGCCGTCGCTCCTGTGAACGTGCCTGCAGAAAATCGGTTCGAACGCGCGGATACTTCCCGAATATATGACCATCTAGAACTTGATTTAAAATGTTCAGCAGAGGGATATTACTCTTTCCTTCTCAAACTTTTCTTTATTGTGGTTTGGTGGTAAAGTGTCTCGGGTTCGATTCCAGGACAGAGTAGAGCTCCCAAAAGCATAGATGCTGTTTCTCGTAGTGGTTGAGTTACAAACACAATCTGCAAACATTTAGTCAGGTAAAGGATCTGGTGGAAACTAGTTTTGAAATATCTTCTCGTCTCTGTAAATATCACCTTAATCTAGTATCCTCGAAACACTATTTTATTTCTTAATAGTTGCTGGTGTGTTCTCCTTGTGTGTCTTGGTTTAAGGTGGTGGAAAGTCATTGTTTTAGGTGTGTTGGGTGTGTCAGGGTGGAGGAAGGTGTGGTTTGGGTTGGTGGAAGTGGAAGTGGAAGCTACCTGAACTTAAGGCCTGTGGAAACTTGTGGAATTGTGGATGATGTGGAAAAGAAACTCTCTCCAACACCCTCGGTAAAACATAAACAGCCATATTTGTAAGTCTGGACATTCTTCTCCAGCACATGTCCAGCTTAGGCTAAGACCCAGGGAGCAAAAGTGGCAAAATACGATTCTCATTTTGCCACAACAATCCCCAAGCATTTAGTTAGTTAGTTAGTTAGTTAGTTTATTTGTTTCTTCGGTCATTATGAACATTTAGATCTTAGGTCACATGATTCTCAAAGATCTTATACATTATACAATAAGAAACAAATATTTACATTGAGAATTTAAGTGCTGAATGATGCCTGACCGAAAGGGTTTAGGCTGAAGTCAAGACTTATTTTGCCTAACCCCTTTACAACTGAGACACTATATCCCAAGATGACACATTATACAGTTTCTCTTATACCAACGATGGTAACATGTAAGCACAAAACTTCAACTTCAACAATCAAAATGATATTATGCATCCTCGATCAACTTCTTTTCTAATGATCTTCATTCAAGTGTTCTATACTTCTCCATAATGTTTAACTTATACATTTTCTTAAATGCTTTAATAGTTTTGGAGCCCTTTAGTTGAATAGATAGACCGTTCCATAGATCAACTCCTTTGACTGATAAACACCTCCTCTTAGTATTACTCATCGCTATGGGTTTTTGTAGCAGATCAGTTCCTCTGAGGTTGTTTCAAAGCACCAAGGGCCAAACTTCGCAATCGTGGCCCAAAGTAAATCACCACGTCTTCTTCTTCTTCTTCTACTACTAATTCTGTGTATGTTTTGGAATGTTAAAGTCTTTAAGATTGCAGAGAGAGAGAAGAATGTAAAGTAGAATTAGATATCAAATGCAGGCTCAGATAATGTCAGTCATCACTTAAAGAGAGAAGTGTTGATGCAAACATAAATGCCTCACATCATGTGTCGAGCAAGTTGGGAACCTACGAGGACATGAACTTATCTGTCAGTTCATCAGCTCTTAAAGCTATTATTAAATATATATCTCCACAGGATGACAAATGTTCTTAGGTAACTGTCCAGTATAAAAACAATTCAGACAATCAATGAAAGTTGCTGTTTGTTTCAGGGACTTCGATCTGAAAAACACTGAAGAACCTGCTCTTGGCCATTGTTCTCAACTGGGGGGGGTCAGGGTACCTTTGCCAAAAATGTGAATTATGTGAAGATATTTTTGTGGTATGTGTTAATAGGTTCAAAATAGAAAATGCCTTTATTATTAGTTCCAGTGAAGTTTATTTCGGGTGCCGTTGTGCATTACCAGGTTTTTCACTATCAAATTGCCTGCTTACAATCACAACTATGTTTTTTCAGTGACACTTTATTTTAATTCTAATGAGCTCTTAAATGTTAATTATAAAGCACTTATTATTAGTCCTTATTTTTGCATGACCTTATTTAACATCTAGCTACTAACTAACACTCCCATTTATTCATTCTTAATTACAGTTTATCAACCACAAATTAGAACGCTGTTGAACATTAACTATAGTGTTAATACGTGTCTGGTTGATATTAAGTGTTAACCTGTTTCCTCCCATCTAAGGGTTATGGTTCGGTTTAGGGTTAGAGTTAGAGGTTTAGCAATACATGTCCAAATCTCAAAGCGTATTGACGGGAGAGCTTATAGCCCAGTGTGATACCTCATTTGAAAGCCAAGACCTTCTCATTTCTAAAAATATGTGTAAGATCTGTGTGAGTGAAACACAACTTAAATCATATTTGCCGTCCCTAACCTTAATCATAACTCTAATGCCAAATTTACACCAGGAGTTATCACTGGATGGACACGCGCATTTTCATTAGCTGTATATGCTGTACTTCACCTCTACAATCAACTTTTCGCCGTCCATAACAAACACAAGGATGCTGGGCGTGTTGTTTACTTTGACAAATAAAAGAAAACTTATTTTGACAGGATATCGGACGTTTACTTTGAAAGTCTGTGCCATATTCCCATCTAAAATGCCGGAGTTTGCCACGTATTTGCGTCCAAATTAGAACTCTATTCTTATTCAGGTGCAGCCTCACTTCAATACGCCCGTCCGACGCACGTAGAACGGTGCTAGTGCAAATATCATGATAAATTAGGTTAAAATGGAAAAAAGTTACGCGCTGCCTGATCAGGGGGCACAACAAAAAGGTTAATACTTTAAAAACTGTCGTTACCCATTCATTAACTCTCCATAAACAAGGACAAATCTTAAGCAAGAAAACAAAAGCTACACCGTCCCATTTATTTCAGTGTCCCAACCAACTAAACCAATAAATAAATAAATAAATATTTCCAATTACCTCTTCATTAAGTTGTTGTACTGTAATGTCAAAATATATTTGCCATGCACATGTTTAAACGGCTGAAGTGAATGTCTGTGCTATGACCTCAGGTCATGTCACAGATAGAGACTAGGCCTTGGGATAGTGCGTACATGCAGAGACACAACAGATATGTTGACGCCAGCCTATCATGTCTTGTCGATCTGATGCGTACGAGTACGGTATAAAATGTCCCTGAGTGTGTAAGAGGGCAGAGCACTGTGAGCCCGCCATGTTGCTGTGTGTGTTCTCCCTGTGTTAAGACAATAAATGACCACTTGATTCAGACTTCAACTCTCGTTTACATTTTTCTTTTACGTTATTAGATATACGGAAAATGTGTTTACAATTGGCGTCACTAGGACAGGATTCCACGTGTGATCGTTCCAGAAGGGACCCGGTAGGTCCGGCCGACCTGGGGGACATCCTCCACCTCTGTACCTCGCTCGAAAACTCAGCTGGAGAAGGGAGGGCTGGGTAACCCTTCTGGGACCACCACCGATGGGATTCGAGGGAAAACAAGAACCTGAGTTATGGTGAGTGTTATGTCTGAGATCGAGCAGGTCTGTTTGGTATGTTAAACAGCTAAATGAAAACAAGGCCAGCTGTGGCCACAGTCCTCGCTCAGTCAGCCGGTTGTGTGTGTTTTTTTTTTTTCTTTCGCTCATTGGCCATACAAAGGAGTGGAATGCACGATTTTTGAAAAGACTAACCTGGGTGTACTGTAGTGTCTTCCACCAATTTTTACCTTGGGTTAAGGGAAAAGTTGAGGCCGGGAAACAAAAATCTATACAGTGTTTAGTGTCTTCCACTGTAGGTGGGAAGGCGGTTACGGTGTAACCTTTAGCGATTAGTTCTACCTCTTGAGACGTCCTGAGCATAGACTTTCGCAAGTCCATTTGGAAAATGGGGCGCAATACTTCAAAATGTGCGGTCGACATTCCTGATACTCCTGTTGTATGTGCTATGAGGCGAAGGTTCGGACCTGAGAGCTTGGACTGTCTCCCGGTGTGGACCTCAGATTTTGGGTTTCCTAAAGAAGGATCTTTTAGCCCGAAAGAGTGAGATTAACTAAAAGAAAATTAGAAGCTGAACAAATCAGACTTCTTGGTATAAAACTGATCCGAAATGAAGACGTGGAAGCAATGTATAATTATGAAAATGGTTGAAAAAAGAAAAGAAAATGTAAACGAGAGTTGAAGTCTGAATCAAGTGGTCATTTATTGTCTTAACACAGGGAGAACACACACACCAACATGGCGGGCTCACAGTGCTCTGCCCTCTTACACACTCAGGGACATTTTATACCGTACTCGTACGCATCAGATCGACAAGACATGATAGGCTGGCGTCAACATATCTGTTGTGTCTCTGCATGTACGCACTATCCCAAGGCCTAGTCTCTATCTGTGACATGACCTGAGGTCATAGCACAGACATTCACTTCAGCCGTTTAAACATGTGCATGGCAAATATATTTTGACATTACAGTACCTTACCAAGCGATGTGGGAAAGTGTTAGTAGCTATAAAGATGTTGAATAAGGTCATGCAAAATAAGGACTAATATCTGCCTTATCAATACCAATTAAGAGTTTATGTGTTACCGTTTTTTTCTTCTCCATATTCATGTTTTGTGAAATTACTAATGCCATATTGACAGATCGTACAAGTCCACATAAACTAATTATTATTATTATCCGTTTTCTTTCAAATATGGAGCTTTTTTTGCACTGCCTCTCCATATCAATCCTTCAAACGTAGTCCCTGGTCTGGTCCTCGGATTTGGATGATTAACCTCATGGTCACCTTTCCCGGTTGGGTTTGCATGCCGGACCGCATTCTCCCGAGCGCGCATGCAAACTACCCCGTGCCCTGAGGCTACAGTACAGGCGGGCTTTCCCAGTGTTCACACCTCCGCAGACAGCTGACAAATTTGACTAAACCCTTCCAGCTCAAGTGGTTTGGCCTCTGCATGACGACAGCGTTTCGGGCCTGGCTGGGAGATGGATTGGGGGTGGGGGAGGGGGGAAACCGTGGCCTTAATCGTGACCGGCTCTCACCTCAAATGAACACTGATGGGAGGAGGAACGGCCCTGAGCTCTGACCCCGCCATCTATTAAACAAATGAAGGGCTGGGCTTGATGTACTGTATGGCAGCAGAGTGAATGACGCTGACTGATGGCTTCAACGCCGATGGTACTTGGGCTTTAGTAAGGCATGTAGGTTAGGTGTTTTCTCTAGTTTGGACACGGTTTTAGCACTGATTTTGAGCTTGAACTTGACCTGGTGGAACTTGGAAGCAAAATGTTTGTCTGAGGTGCGTGAAAAGTTGGATGAACTAATGTGCACGGACAAGAAAATCCAACTCTCCAGGACCTTTCCAAGAAGCGCCGCAAAGACTTCGGATACATGTTCCTTTTGTTTCCAACATGTTTCGAACAGTCGGCAAACATTTAGATAAGTTTCCTTTTTATACTTCTCTATATTTGAGTCATTTTCTTTGTGGCATTTAATCTTCTGGAATTTGATGAAGTCAGAATGTAAGAGGAAGGGCATGGGCCAATATATAACTATGGAAGAGGAAAAGACTTTGAAAGAGATATTATATTTGATTATTATTTCTACGTATTAGAGTGCTTTCTCTTGGCCAACATGTTTTTATTCATATTGTCAGCACTTTTGGACACCTGTACGAGAAATGTACTTGATCTTAGTTCATACGGGCTGACAGAGAAGATGTTGCACTTTATGACATTTTTTCGTTTCATGTTTTTCGTTTCATACACATGCCAAGTCATGACAGCAATATGAGCTAAATATGAGCTTCTTCACAGTTACCACAGTTACCACAATGGAATAGAAAAGAACAACCTATATAAATAGAAAAGAAAATACAGTTAAATTCATACTTTATCATGATTGTATCTCCCTTCTCTTCCATTAAATGTATTTTCTAAATTGCTTCAAAGTAATGTATGTCTAGCTTTGTACATGAACTGAATCATTTGAAATTCTACAACATCTAAGAACTTTGTCTCTTTATTATTTTTCAGTCTGCTCTTTTTTGTAGTATAAAGAGTGGCTTCTGTATGTACCCCCCTATACCAGTGCACAATAACTTAAATGAGGTCACATTAGGGAACAAAGCAGTAAACGTAATCCTCCAGCTGCCCACCGTTTCAACACTATAGACTCTTTAGAAAGTTGTGATGTCACGTGTTCATTATGACACCTCGGTCACTCACTGGATGGACTTCACTGTAGAGTATCTGTGAAGTGCAAGTCGCTTTAAAGTGGCTCAACAAAGGTGGCCCCTGTACTAAACATCTTTTCTCATTTCAATCAATATCAGTGAGTTTATCACAGATCAAAAACCTTCAACCTCTGTCATCGTGTTCCAGATGCAAACCTATGTCTAAATACGTGAATAATATTTGCTTATAAATGATCACAGCCTCCCGAGAGACACTGCACTTTATTTATAGAGTTCTTTTGTGCATTCGTAAACATTGAGAACTGAAGAAATAGACCTGGTTTGACAAAGTACGGCCCTGTTCCGTGTATTCTGGGGCCGTCTGAGCTGTAAGAGCGGCATCATGACCACGCATTCATATTGTCCGCGGCCTAGTTTGCATGTGTGTAGTTCTTCGGAGGGAGATTGATCATTATGGACCTTATTACCATGAGGGTTTTTTATGCATAGTAAAAGTGAGTATGAATGAGCGTTGTTGGAGTGATGTATATTGGCTTTTGGAATATCTTGAGCAGTGGTTCTTTAACTTTTCACGCCCAGCACCACCTGATTTCACCTTCCAAGCACCAACACAGAAGATTTGACCTCTTAGTATCGCCAGGGTCAGGCTTTTAGTTGATCGCAGGGCCATTTTGCCAAACCCTATTACAGTATTTACCGTTTTTGGTATAAATTTTGACTAAATTATTCATTCATCTTTTTTTATTTGAGCAGCTGAGATTTATTTATTTTTGATGTTGTGGTGCACCTCCAGTCCCCCTCCTTGTTGTATTAGTTTGTGTGTGTGTGTGTGTGTGTGTGTGTGTGTGTGTGTGTGTGTGTGTGTGTGTGTGTGTGTGTGTGTGTGTGTGTGTGTGTGTGGCTAATTTCCTTTTGTCGTCCATGGAAACCTGGTTGTGTGAGCCCTAGCCTGGGATTGGAGGACTCATTTCATGCTCGGTTCTGGTTGGCTGCTCGTCCCTGGTCCTGATTGGTGCGGTATCGGAACACCTGGCCCCAATTAACCACCTGCTGTAGACACGCCTATAAAGGCCACACCTAAGAACATTCAGGGCTGCTGGTCTTTGTGGCCAGTACGCCATTTTGAGTCTGAGTCTGAGTCTGAGTCTGAGTCTGAGTCTGAGTCTGAGTCTGAGTCTGAGTCTGAGTCTGAGTCTGAGTCTGAGTCTGAGTCTGAGTCTGAGTCCCGTAGTGTAATTAAGGGTGTGTGTCTAGGGACCACTCCAGTTTTGGCAGGCTGCTGGCCTTGGTGGCCTGTATGCCATTTTGGTTGTTTCTCTTCTTGGAATGTGCACTATATGTGTCGTGAGATCGAGAGACACTCGTTTATTGAGTCATGACTCTGTGTTTGGTATTTGTTGGGCCTAATTTTCTTAGTGTTTACTTTTGTGTACTTCGATTTTGTTTAGTTTGAGTAACTTTGTATTGGTTAACCTTTGTAAATATTGTAAATCGCCTTTGTTTGGTTAGTTTTGTTACCCCTTTGTTAAATTTACCCTTTACATCCCTTTTATTAAATTACAACTTAATTCATCAATTTTTACATCTTGTTTTTTTGGTTACTTCCCTTACCCTAGCAGAGCTGGGTCGCATCCAACCCATGAGAGCTGGCGTTGGCTTTGTCTCAAACCTTTACAGAGCTGTTGTGGACTCATCACATAAACATCTGCCTGTGGAGCAGCTCTGGAAAATGGCTTTGAAGGAGAACTCTGGGTGGGATCGGAATAAAATCTGGTGTAATACTTCCGTCTCATCTCACCACCCAGATGATCCATTATGAATGTAAACACAGATTTGACCTACATCCCAGGGAATGACATCGACTGAAGCTCAGTGATGATCCATACTGTGAGCACCATTTTGGGGGGGGAGAATGCCGCTATGGAACTTTGTCCAACATGTTGGGACTTGCTATGCCCCACACTCCGAGGTTGCTTTTGCAATTTGACGGATAACAATCTTTGACAGATGTAGGATGTTGCTGGAAAACAACAGAAGCTCAGAGTGTGAGGGAGTTTCTGGCTTCATACTGAGAAATTGGACGGCTGGAGCTTTCTGCAGCGCGTATTCATGGAGCTAAAGCAATTAATATTCCACATACTCCAAACTTATTACCTTTTGACCAGATGTACATTTGTCCATTTTTTTATGTATTTATTCTCGATTGCTAAATGACACATAGTTGTATTTTTATTTTTTTTCCCCCATCTACTTCAAGGCTATGCACGTATTGCTATTTCTGAATTGGCCTTTAAGAAATGATGTGTGTATTTCAATGCCTGGACAGCGGGGGTGTTTGGAGGGTCAGGTTAGGGTTAGGGTAGGGAGGGATAAGGGGGAAATTGTTGGGGGTATGGGAAAGGCGAATAAAAATGGGTGCATATATCATGTTTGTCTGGAGCTCTGCCGATTTCCACTTACTACCAGCTGTACGCAAACTAAAGATTTGTAGCGGAGGCAGTCTGAGCGCCGAAGTGATCAGATCGAGGCACTTGAAGCTTTTGGGAAGAAGGAGACAGACTCGGTATGCAGGATCACTCCAACGCGCCCGAATGAATGTCCCTATAGAACCTTCTTATCCACTGACTTTTCTCGTTGGACACTCTGTTTTTTTGGTGCAGCCTTCACATTGATTGACCACATGCAAAATGATATCGTTTTCCGCATCATTTGTATTTGCAAAAAAGTGGTACGGGGGGAAATGTTTTCAGTCGTGAGCTATTGTCATTGTCTCAATTACCAAACCCTAATATTATTCTGATTTTAGTAACTGAAAGTCTGTTTGTTAGTATTAAAAAAACATTACCATTACTATAAGTGTCATCCCACAAATGCATAGATTTTCAGTCCATCTTTGAAGGTTCTCCAAAGTTAGGAAGCACTGATTTACAAACAAACGGTGCTTCCTAACTCGGAAAGGTGGTGAAATCGTTGTATATGTTTTATCCACAAAGCAGCAGCTACTTCTTACAGTCATTTTGAGTTTCTGTTAGCCTAAATCAAACAGGATATGGAAGATTGTGTGAAATGTCTCCTGCAGTTCGCTGATGCGTAATGGTGAAATGTGTGTCCTTGGCAAAAATGTGAAAAAGTGAAACACGATTTCTTTTTCTTTGTAATTTCCCCAAATTATAATTCATTAAGATTAATTTTCATAGCTCTATTGTTATTATTTTTATTTATGAGTGTTTTATTTTGGGACTCCTTAATCCTCCATAACAGTGAATTCAATGTGGATGTGATCATTGTTTTATCAATACAACAAGAAAGTTATTTTTGTTCAAATGTATTCATTGTTTGTCAAAATTATGATTGATTTTTTTTTTTTTTAATTGTTTTTACTAAACACATACCCGTATTTGAAGCACATATCATGTTTGAAGCTAAAGCACTCTGAAATTTGATGTTTTTGGCCCATCACAAACACTGACAAAAACACCAAGAAAAATGTCTTGAACTGGCTCAGATCACTGTCAATGTTCGTACTGGACAAACATAATAATAATAATCTTTTCTGCTGCCTTTGTTTTTTTTTGGACATTTTTCTGTAACATGTCATTTCCATCATAGTGATTAGGGACAGTCGTTTGCCCTCATTAGAAAAAATCCACCAAATATAGTTACCCCTTGGTTAATTAATCAATATTTACCAAATAAAGTCGCTCGTGGACGCCTGTCTAATATTAAAAGGAAATGTGGCGAGGTCATGTGTGTTTAAATGTCTCGCTCGCTTCCATCTGTTCCTGCGCGCGGCGTTTGGCGCGAGGAGAAGGTTGTGCCAAATGAGATGTTTCTTACAAAGAGCCCGCACGGAACATCTGCCTGTCCTCGTGCGCGCGTCCTAACCTCTCCAAAACGTCGCGGCACGCGGGTCTTTTAACTTGGCACACCGCGGGCCTCGGGCTTCCGCACAAACACAACCAGAGGAACGAAGGAATGACTAAAATGTATGAATGCACGCTGGCCTGTGCGCGCGCCCGTGTGAGAGGAGCGCGCGCGCGTCCGCTGTTGTGACAACAAGCTGCGTGACCTGTGCGTGACCTCCAGTCTTTAGAAAAAACACTGACGTTTCTAATGAGCCGTGCGCTTTTAGGCTTGGAATTTGTGTCGTTTATCATCCAAAAGGCGTTTTACGCACGACTTCTGACCTGGATGCAACCCTCACTCACCACTGCTGCTATAAATATTCTGTTAGTGTTTTAATTATGAAGAAAACAACGAGTGTTCTTTCAAATTTTGGGACGGGTTAGAGTGGAAGAAAAATACACTTTGAGACGGTAACGCGCCTCACCGCCACATTGTCCCTGGTTTGATTCCCATCCCAACACTGCAAAAAGCAATCAAACTAGATTAAATTGAGCATAATAATTCAAATTTAGTAGTTCTGTTAAGATTTAGTTGGGCTTTTGACCCAGATTATTTCACATGTTGATGTTTCTGACTCGTTTCAATACAGTTCGTCTTCATTTTCGATGTTGTATTTCTTTTTTAATAGTGTAATAAAATTGGGTAACACTGGATCACAGCCCACAAGCTCCATGTGTAGGCACGGGTAATAAGAAAGTAATGACACTTGTAGGTACAGGTTATTACACATTAAAGTGCAAGATCTAATAAAGGTGTACAAAGTGTAATAAAGGTACATAGCGTTTAAATTACAGCCTGATCTGACGCGTATATTAGTGGTGCACGTTAGTTATGAAACTTTATAAAGCTGGCGCATCTACAGTGCATGACGGCCAAAACACCTGCACCTACACGTTGTACCTACACATGGAACTCGCAGGCTTTAATCCTGAGTTTCTTCCCCAGACATACTACTAAAAAATCAACAACAACAACATGTACAATGTCCTCTCTGGGGCCATGACTTTCCCGAAAATGAGATTCGGGAAAACTCTAGAAGGGACTTTTCTGGATAAATATAGGATAAAAGAAGTAGGGAAAAATATAATAATAATAATAAATTTAGCATTTGTTTTAAAAAGCATACCAAATAAAATAAAAAATAAAAAAAAGCATCTGCATTTATGAGGATTATAGGCAAAACTGGGCGGGCCTTGTTTTAATTGATAACAAAAAGGGCACCTTTGACAATGTAAACCTGCATACGCCAGCGCGCCCGAGGCTCCGTGCCATTATTATTTTTTTCCGTAAATATCGCTGGTGAGAGAAGGCCATCGCGCGCGCGCGCGTGCGTGCGTGCGCGTGTGTGTGTGTGTGTTGTGGGCCGGATGTAAAGTTCATGTTTGGCCCTCAGCTCCGCCGCTCCACCCTCCCAGGCTCACGTGTTTACCCAGAAACAGTGGACTCACCTCGACCCCGCGCGCGTAAAGGCCGGTCTCGGGTCACCATCAGCACCATCGTCAACGACATCTCCAAATACAATTCTATCCATGTTTTTGCGTATCTCTCCGTGGAAATATAACAGTTATTGAATATTTTTGAGTGTTTGATATGAGATGTTGGTGCGTAAAATGAAGTTGGATACGTTTTTAGCGGCTTGTAGTTGAATTAATAACTGTGTCAATAAATGATCGCACACATTTGCAGATTGTACTTTACTTCTTTAGCTTATGACACATTGGCTATTACCTTAGTAACCCTTTGAGGCGATTGCACTTCTTGGAGTAGTTTATACTTTCACTGGAGTGACATTATTTTTGAAGCAACAGTTCTCACACTTGAGCAAAACCGATAACCATACTCGTTCCGCTGCGTAAATCAAGTGTCCAAAGCTTCGTCATAATTTAAATTTCAATTCATTATATTTAATATGAGGTTGAAATGTATTCCTTTGATTTGTTTTGGGAATATTCTTTGGGAATTTTCACTAAAACGACTCCAACGTAAATCGGACTTTTACGCACAGTGTTTTTTCAGGTACCTTTCTTTTTTTTATTTGAGGGATTATTCGTCCCACTTCGAGTTAAATCCTTTCAGAGTCACGTTGCTCTTACTTGGGTAAATATACGTGATGCTCGACACACAAACCGACATCAGAGAAAATCGTAAACGGGATGAGCTTAAGAAATGATCTTACTCTCCGAATGTAACAACTCGAGCTGCGCCTATGGCCCCTCGCCTGCTTGTCCTGTTCCTCCCGGGGCGGCTGGCTGTGCAAAGGGGAGAATGCAGGGACTCTGGAGGCCTATTAATCATGGCGCGTTCAAGTCCCGCTGAACCTTTTAAAGGAGAGAAGGACTCGCACCGTGCACGCCAGGAATTAAAACAGCCCCTGCGTCACGGAGGGCACGTTGGAACAGTGGAGTATTCCGTGCGTTTAGGTTGGAGCCTCAGTTTGGCGACATGTATGTTCGTAAAATATAGATAAATAGAAGAAATGTAAAGCCAGTAATATGAAAATATATCTCACATTTTACTAGAACGCTCAAGAGGAAGGCACATTTACACAGTAGCCCAAATATTTACGTTTCCTTAACATCATACGAGCAAGTAGAAGTAGAAAGTAGCAACTCCATAATGATTACTCAAGTAAAAGCTGCGTGAGCACAGAGGTCAAATGTTGCCGATGTTTGAGTTCATTTGAAAACAAATGACATTCTTCTCCGCGACGCCCCGGGGACCGGCAGCGCGCGCGGACGCATACATTGAGGGGGACTCTCAGAGATACACCTGCAGAGATACACCTGCATACGCCAGCGCGCCCGAGGTTCCGTGCCATTATTTTTTTTCCCCCGTAAATATCGCTGGTGAGAGAAGACCAGCACGTGTGTGCGTGTGTGTGTTGTGGGGCGGATGTAAAGTTCATGTTTGGCCCTCAGCTCCGCGGCTCCCCCCTCCCAGGCCCGCGTGTTTACCCAGAAACAGTGGACTCACCTCGACCCCGCGCGCGTAAAGGCCGGCCTCGGGTCACCGTCCAACAGTACCATCATCAAAGACATCTGAACCTCCAAATACAATTCTATCCATGTTTTTGCGCTTGAGCACTTTGTCAATACATGATCGCACACTTTAGCTTATGACGCATTGGCTATTACCATAGTAACCCTTTGAGGTGAGTGCACTTCTTGGAGTAGTTTATACTTTCACTGGAGTGACATTATTTTGAAGCAACAGTTCTCACACTTGAGCAAAGTGTCCAAAGCTTCGTCATAATTAAAATTTCAATTCATTATATTTAATATGAGGTTGAAATGTATTCCTTTGATTTGTTTTGGGAATATTCTTTGGGAATTTTCATTAAAACGACTCAAACGTAAATCGGACTTTTACGCACAGTGTTTTTTCAGGTACCTTTCTTTTTTATTTGAGTGATTATTCGTCCCACTTCGAGTTAAATCCTTTCAGAGTCACGTTGCTCTTACTTGGGTAAATATGCGTGATGCTCGACACACAAACCGACATCAGAGAAAATCGTAAACGGGATGAGCTTGAAGAAATTATCTTACTCTCCGAATGTAACAACTCGAGCTGCGCCTATGGCCCCTCGCCTGCTTGTCCTGTTCCTCCCCGGGGCGGCTGGCTGTGCAAAGGGGGAGAATGCAGGGACTCTGAAGGTTTCAAGTGGATCCCGACATAAAAGGGTGAACGTGGCCCATTAATCATGGCGCGTTCAAGTCCCGCTGAACCTTTTAAAGGAGAGAAGGACTCGCACCGTGCACGCCAGGAATTAAAACAGCCCCTGCGTCACGGAGGGCACGTTGGAACAGTGGAGTATTCCGTGCGTTTAGGTTGGAGCCTCAGTTTGGCGACATGTATGTTCGTATAATATAGATAAATAGAAGAAATGTAAAGCCAGTAGTATGAAAAATATATCTCACATTTTACTAGAACGCCCAAGAGGAAGGCACATTTACAGAGTAGCCCAAATATTTAAGTTTCCTTAACATCATACGAGCAAGTAGAAGTAAAAAGTAGCAACTCCATAATGATTACTCAAGTAAAAGCTGCGTGAGCACAGAGGTCAAATGTTGCCGATGTTTGAGTTCATTTGAAAACAAAACAAAACAAAGAAAATAACGTAAGAGTGCGCCATAAGAATCGTCTGGAGGAGTTTGGATTTTTAGTTTTTTCATTATAATGTGTGAACATTAAGGTGTTTCTTCCACATTTACTCGCGGTGTAAATGAAACGTTTTGCTCAAATAAGAGTAGTGTCACTTCAAAAAATAATATTACTGAAGTACAAGTACAAATACTGTGTGGTAACTGTATAACTGTGGCTTAGTTTAAATTCCTATGTGCAAATTAAAAGTCCCACCGCAGAGCAAAGAAAGTCCTAGCATTACTTTAGACCAATTATTTATTCTTTTTGTTTAATTGTTTGTTTTTGTACTTGATAAAATATCAATTCAAAAAATATGACTGATCAAAAAACTATGAATCCATAACCTAAAAAGAAAGTACTTTGGCTCTGCTGTCTCTCCTTTGTTTGATCGAGTTCCAAGTTGTCAGTTTGCGCGCGGCGGTCGGATAAACATGAGACCTCTGTGTAAGCGGAGGGCCCGGGGACGTGCGCTGACAGGGGCCCCCGGGGCCAGTGGGGGCTCATCTTTGTCAATACCTTCACCTCGATGTTTGCAGTCGATACCGTTTGCTTCTCCTTTTCTTTTTTTTCTTCGGTCGCCTCAATAAGCTCCTGGCTCGATAAGGTTGTCATCGCAAATGACATCCTTCTCCGCGACGCCCCGGGGACCGGCAGCGCGCGCGGACGCATACATTGAGGGGGACTCTCAGAGATACAGAGTTAAACGCACTTTAATGACACATGATTGACCCGTAGACGTCTCTTTCGACAAACATTTGGTAGGAATAAATAGTTCACAGTTAAAGCTTTGGACATACACGGCTCGCCGCGTTACGCACAGCCTCTCCATCACGACACACAGACACACACGTGACAGGGAGCGGTAAACAAGGCCTGCCTCATTGATTGGTTGATGCCCACGTGGCATGACGACACCAAGTGCAACATCTTTGGCATGTATGAGGTATTTGCGCGGCACTGATTATGTGCGGCTCATAAGAAACTTGGGCACAGACCAGGAGTAGAAATGCACAGTCTTCAGTTATCTGCCGTGTGGGGAGGGGGGGTTTGTAAATGCGATAACAACAGACAACAGAGTGTTCAGATCGGTGACCCCAGAATATACAGCACCGGACAGTCATCCACGCGCGCCTCAAGCTTTTGATCGGTTAATGATATAAAAGGTCAGTTTGAACTTAGACTCGAGGCTTTCCTTAAAGGTGATTGGAACAACAATAAAGTGTCTTAATAATGATAATGATACTTTACAATATACATGGACTTTAGGCCTCACATTGGAAACTAAATTGTCATATTTTGGATAATAACACATGATTATCCGCACCATGGCCTGTCTTTTGTCCCAGACAGTGGCGTGTGGCCGCGGTCAGGTGCGGGGTCAGTTGGAGGAGTACGGGTCAGCTCCAGCGGAGGATCCCGTGGAGGATGTCGGTGACGGCGTAGAGGGCGCGGACAGAGACTTCTCTGACGCCCCATCGTCCAGTTTGTCCTGGCCGCTCTCCGGCAGATCACCGGAGGAAGAGGGTTTGGCGGGGAGAAGCCCCTCCTTCTCCCGCTTTTTCTGCTTCATCCTCCGGTTCTGGAACCAGATTTTCACCTGAGTCTCATTCAGCTGGAGAGCTGCGGCGATCTCCACGCGCCGCGCTCGGGTCAGGTACTTATTAAAGTGGAACTCCTTCTCCAGCTCAGTCAGTTGTTTGGTGGTGAAGTTAGTGCGCACGGTGTTGGGTTGGCCTCCGTAACCGTACTCCCCGGACCTCCCTGTGCGCAATAAGTCAGGGTCAGTCATGGTACATGTGACAACGGGCGGGTGTGCGTAAAGACGCACAACCTTCCAAAAAGTGTTGCCAGTGATTATCAGCTAGGCTTACTTTCAGATCAAAACTCAAAACAAATGTAATTTTCATGCTGACGAAACGTAAATCTTCTTTCTGACTCACTCACGTATGCACGTCCCCACAGTGGGGTCAAAAGGTCATCATGGCTGATGAGAAGGGAAACTGAGACGCCTTTAATGCGCATAAATGTGCACTTAGATACAACAATACATGGCATTGAGGACCTGCTGCATACATTAATCCGAAGTAATATTTAGATTCACATTTTTGCTGCGCTTAGAAATAAATGTATATGTGTGACACTCTTTATCCACTGTCTAGCAAAATTGTTCGTATTGTCTCTGTTTGAAAATAACAGTGAGTCAGACCAACAGATCAATCGTTACAGTTTAAGACCCTTCGCTCAGGGAGGTTATTGGAAAAACTTTTACGACTTTTACGCATGGCGTTTAACCTCGGAGGAGAGTGTGCCAGATCATGTTCTCCTCACATTATACTGATTTATTTACGGTCCAATGCCATGGCACATACGCAGTACAAAACAGTTTGGCCTATATCCTTAACTTTGCCCCGGAGAGTCGTTTGCCCTGTGACCTCTCCCTCCCTCCTGCACGCACCTGTTTTGGGCGGGTTCCTCTTCACTTTCATCCAGTCAAATGTCTGAGCGGAGGCTGCGCTCTCGGACAGCGGTGAGCAGCACGTGTCCAGGTGCGCGGCGTGGAGCGGCGACAGCGGATTGGCACAACCAGGGAACGCGCCTTGCTCGTGCCCGCCTCCGTAGGCCGTGTGCGCGTACTGCAGCTGACCCAGGGGCGCGGTGCCCGCTGCCGTGGTGTAACTCTGGCGATGCTGAGCTACTACAGAGGAAGAGATGTTCCCCGAGTAAATTAAAGGGCCACACTGCGGGAACCCGTCCACTTCCTGGTTCAGCGCATAGTGGTTATAAAAAGTCTGCGGCGCGTAGCCAGAGGCGCACGCCCCGTAGCTGACTCCCAGGGGCTGGTAAGATCCCGCCTGGGGGCCGGCAGCTGCCGTAGGGATCCCGTCCGGTGGTGATGCCCGGCTGGCCATGAAGCGCTCATCCGCCCCGCAGGTGTTGACGCTCACGGCGCAGGACTGGAAACTCGTAATCCCGTGCTCTGAGTGGAAGGCCCGGACCGAGCACGAAGCGGCTTCCCCGCTCACCACAGAGTAGTCTAGAAAGCCGCTCATGGTCGCATCGTGGCGTCAGATGTGGATATGCGTGCCCCGAGTGACCAGTGCCAACCTTTACCTTTCGGATGATCAGACGCGCGGGGGAGGTGGTGATATCAATGAACGGAGGAAGAGGGGGCTGTCACGAGGGGGACGGGTCAGCAGTGAGACCCCCCCCCCCCCTCCTCCCCTCCCTCTCCTCGCGCAGAAGCCGCGGTGACAGATCGGCGTTTGGAGTGGCTATTTAAATTCCAGGCCACTCGTCGATCAAGGTGACGCGCGTCGCCGCTAATGTATTGGCAGCGCAAACAATGAGCCGAGAGGCAGAAGCGGAGCGCAGCAGCGGGACAGGAGCCACCAGGCAAACAGCGCTCCTGCCCCCGGTCAGACGTGGAGCTCCGTGAGGACGACCCCGCGCCCTGACCCAGGTATGGTAGCACTTTTTGGAGCGCGTTAGACGGATGTTTAGATGTGGGGTGGGGTGGGGGGTAGCTATAACATAAAGCCGCTCTTGTGTTGAGGAGGGGTCGTGTCCTGGGTGAGACGGATGGGGCTCTTGGTGTCACTGCCACAGGCGACGTTGGGGCAGCTGAAGTGAAAGGCTGGAAAGATGGTGCGCAGCCGAGTTTTGGCGCTGCGTAAAACCGAACCGAGAAGGTGAGGCGTAAAAGTATCTTAAGCATTCAGATTGTGGGGTGTGGTTGGATAAATGGGCGTCCATCTCTAAAAAATGAACTTATAGTGAAAGATAAACATGTTTCAACTTTTTGTGAAATCTTTTGGACGTTTGATTATGGAAAAAACATGATATTGCAGCATATAGGTGAGGAAAAAATGGCGATATTTGCGATATCGATATTATTCGTCATCAAACTGCCTCTAGGCAAATCTAAAACTGAACTCGCACATTTAGCGAATAATTTTGCAATATACATATTGTGGCGTCTTGCAATATGGATTGTGCGTCACGTAATGTTGCGATAACAATCATTTGCCGATATATCGAGCGGCCCAGGAATACAGGAACAGGTCCCCGTGAAAGAGGCACATCAGCGCCGAACTTGAGCTGAGGACAATGGTTCGGAGTGTCCATAGATTAGCCTATTGTGCATGTTTTTGTAGGTGAAAAATCGAAAACACAGGGAGAGCATGCAAACTCTATAAAAGCTATAGCTATTGTTTGTGAAGGCATTTTTTGTGTGTGTGATTTTTGTGTTGAAACAGCCGCATGCAGGTGTAGTTGACTTTATGGGGACATCCAGCCGCGGTGAGGCCTATAAATTCAAATTAGGGCTCAAATTGAAATATATCTAGTGCATAAGAATGTGAAATAGTTTCAAAACGTGTCTGTTCTTTAGTTGCTTTAGATGAGCGAGTAACTTTAAGTATGTCTTCAGAGATATTTGATCCCATGCAGTCCAAAGGGCCAATTTACGTCGCCGAATCATTGTTATCGGGATATTAGCTGATACAATAACCATATCACTATAGAAGCAGCAATTAGGAGAGGTGAGGAGAGAGAGAGAGAGAGGGAGAGAAAGACGGGGCAGAGGATCAAGGAGAGGAAGGAGGGAGGGAGGGGAAGACGATACAGGGGAGGAATAGAAAGGAGAGGAGGAGGAGGGGAGAGAGGGAGATGAAAAAGGAGAGGGGATGAGGGAGAGATCGGGGAGAAGGAGAGAAAGAGGGGGAGAAGGAGAGGGGCGAGATGAGGCAGAAAAGGGGAGAAGAAAAGAGAGGAGAGCAGGAGGAAGGACATGGAGGGAGATAAGGAGAGACATGGAAAGAGAGAGAGAGAGAGAAGAAGGAAAGATGGAGAGTGAAGAGAGGCAGATGGAGAACAAGAAAGAGAGAATAAAAGAAAGCAGAAAGGAAGAAAAAAGAGAGAGAACAGAAAAGAGCAGGAGGGAAGAGAGATAGGAGACTGAGAAAGAGCAAAAGTAAAAAAGGTGATATTAGCTGATGCAATATTCATAACAGAGGCAGCAATAAAATATGTATAAAAGACTCTTGGGAGCTAAAAAAAAAAGAAAAAAGGAAAAAGTGCAAAAATTCGGAGTCATGAATTTTTTTATTTTTAGTTTAATTTTTAGTCGTGTTTTGATCCGGATTTGGGTTTATTTTAAGTCTTGAAACAGTCGAATAAAATATCTCAATAATATAGTTTTGGCAATTTCCATGAGAGTTATTGAATATCGCAATTCTTTCCTCGCAATCTCCAATAACTTATCGCGATCTTTGTCCAAAAAAAACAACAAAAAACCCCACTAAGCTACTTGACTTGTTTCACGCTGCCCTTCTGCTGGAGATGGGACATCTCGAACTGAGGCTGAGAAATAAACTCTGACATAACAATGATTTTGTATCCAATATCCCATAATGCAATGGGACCATTCTCGGCGTGCTAACATACCCCCCTATAACCTGTAAACCTGTCACATCCATATTTCTAACGACCGTGCCTTTAAGTGTATTAGTCCAAACGTAGCGCGGTAGCTAACACCCACACTTGTTATTGCGCGGCGTCGTGAGGTCAGAGTTGCTGCTAAGACGAGGCTGAATTACCCGCATTAGGCTGAGCTTGTATTAATAATAAGCCCTGCTCTTGCCTGTGTTCATTATGGAGGCATGCTATAGCCCCCCGCGGCGGGATGTAGCATGTAGCCCGGCGCGGCGCATGGGGAAGCTCATGATCGAGTTAAGTTCATCAAATAAAGCTGTCCGGGGTAAATGAGGAGATGAATGGCCGCGGGGAGAATGTATGGAGGAGAGAGAGAGAGAGAGAGAGAGAGGCAGGGGCGAAAGGGAGAAAGGAGAGAGAGGAGAAGGGAGAGGATGATGAAGGGGAGAGAGAAAACAGGAGAGGAGGAAGGAGAGAGAGAGAGAGAGAGAGAGAGGAGAGAGAGAGAGGGAGGGAGTGAGAGAGAGGGAGAGAGAGAGAGAGGAGAGAGAGGGAGGGAGTGAGAGAGAGGCAGGGGCAAAGGGAGAAAGGAGAGAGAGGAGAAAGGAGAGGGGAAGGAGAGAGAGGGAGAGAGAGGAGAGAGAGAGAGGAGAGAGAGGGATGGAGTGAGAGAGAGGAAGGGGCGAAGTGAGAGAGGAGAGAGAGGAGAAAGGAGGGGGGATGAAGGGGAGAGAGAAAACAGGAGAGGAGGAAAGAGAGAGAGAGAGAGGGGGGAAAGGAGAGAGAGGGAGAGAGAGAGGAGAGAGAGGGAGGGGTGAGAGAGAGGCAGGGGCGAAGGGAGAAAGGAGAGGGGAAGGAGAGAGAGGGAGAGAGGGAGAGAGAGGAGAGAGAGGGGAGAAAGGAGAGAGAGGGAGAGAGAGAGGGAGAGAGAGAGGGAGGGAGTGAGAGAGAGGCAGGGGCGAAGTGAGAAAGGAGAGAGAGGAGAAAGGAGGGGGATGAAGGGGAGAGAGAAAACAGGAGAGGAGGAAAGAGAGAGAGAGAGAGAGAGGCAGTGGCGAAGGGAGAAAGGAGAGAGAGGGTAGAGGACCAAGGTGAGAGGGAGGAAGGGGAGAGACAGGGTGAGGGAAAATGAAAGGGGAGGAGGGAGAGAGATCGGGGAGAGGAGAAGGAGGGATAAGGGGAGCGAGAGGAAGGAGAGAAGAGAGAGAAAGGGATACGGAGGGAAAATAGAGAAGAGAGGGGGATGGAGAAGAAGAAAGAGAGAATAATAAAAGAAAAAGAGAGAGAATAGAGGAAAGAAAGAAAGAAAGAAAGAAAGAAAGAAAGAAAGAAAGAAAGAATACTGAGCTAAAATGTCATGGTTCTTGTGTTTGACCAAAAAAGTGTAGTAATACTAATACAATTACTAATACAATATTTTGAATTCAATTAAAAGTAAAAGGTTCAGACTCACACATACCTCCTTTTTTAGTTACTACCTTTTTATTTTTAACTTATTCCTAAATCCTTTAAATAACAAACATTTGTGTGCTACTGGAGAGAGAGAGGAAGAAACAGCGCCATCTCTGGAGGGCTGGGGGTCAGACAGTATGGACATATTGATTGTGCTTCGTGATGGACACCCCAGAGGCCAATTGACCCTTAAATGTTTAATATGCAAGCTTTACACGGCCTCCTTCCACCGTTGTTCCTCTTCTGTTTGCATTGGGAGCATCATTTTGAGATTTACAGCGCCAAAGCCTCATAAATAACCTGCTCCTGTCCATTCGCCATAACGACTGCTCTGACGATAGTTAATGTCGCCTGTTTTATATCAAAACTACACCCAGGGGCCCCATGCCACGACCACAACACATGAACCGACCGATGACCGACAGTCGAAGCTCGGATTCAAGAGGAGCAGTGCGGTTGACTGATTGTGAATAAATCAACGATCGCTGTCCCAGACGTGTCCGTAGAATAGTCCTATGCATTACCTTTAATTATAGGCAAAACACAGTCCTATTGGAACCCTGCACTCGAGAAATGTAACATGACTAACTGAGGTGAATGAATGTTTGATAAGGTGCTTCTCAAATGAAGTGGCTCGCTGGTCTTTGCCAAAATGACTGTGAAGTTGATCCCTATATTTCCTCAAAAACCCTGATGTAATCTTGTAATGCAGAGGGTTAGGAGAGAACAATTGTAAACATGTAAAATGGCTCCATAATGGCACTCCACAAGGTTCTTTTGTTTTTATCTCAAAAGGAATGTTTAGAGGATTGATGCAGTGTAAAACTTCTCAATATTTCACAACTTCATTTAGAGTTAAACCGTGTTGGAAAATGTGTGCATCAAATTTGATAAAGCAGGTCATGAAAGTAATGGTGTAAGTCAGCCATTCCCAATGTCCTGGACATCGTGGCCCCCTTATTGATGATGAGAATCTCTCCGGGTCCCCCCAAATCATAATATATTACTCCATTCAAAGGAATTTGTTATCATTTTACAGCTAAAATTACATAAAAAGTAACATCTAGCATTGACAGTAGGCTAAATACTGTAGGCTAAACTGGTGCATTCTTCCAGTACTCATATAAGCAAGTTGATATGTCGTCACTTTTTTTTCTCTCCAAAGGTTCAATAAATACCCATGTTTAAAAAAAAAAAAAGTGATTATTATGTATTATTATTTTAGCAATTATTTCATAGTTTGGGCTTTACAGGGCTATGACGAATCAATGCACGAGTCGACTTAACTCCTATAGAAATAAACATATCCTCTTTCCATGTAACTGTCACTATTTCTTAACTATTGCACTTTTAGGTACCATGCTTTCTCCATTCTGCCATGCCATTAGTGAAGTGCTTCCAATATTTCCTTTATAGTCCATGGATTGGTGTAAACTGAGTCTCAAAGCTACACATTTGAGAACTTACCTATAGGCCATAGTCCGTCCTGTCGTCTTTCACTCCAGCCATCTTTACTGTCTTCGTCTTGTCTTCACACATGACGGTTCCCACGTGATAGACTTTAAACAAACGCATGTCTTCATTAGTCTAAAACGTGTAAGTATTTTTGTTCTTCAGAACCAAATTCAATTAAGAAAAAAAAAACACCACATCGCACTTTAATTCAGATAATTCAGATAGTTCAGATCTTACGTTAAGTGCAAACAACCACTGACAGATTTGTTAAGTCAGAATTTTTCAAATTAATGTAAAACATATTCTCAATTTTGCCCATTTTGAAGTACCACAATGTCATGTTTTTTTGCAGTGTCACCTATTGTGCATGTTTTGGGTTGATAGGAGGACACTAGATCACCTAGCTGTCCCTCTTTGTCACTAATGTTTTTTTAAGTTTGATTTCCATTTCATTGATTAAGACTCCCCACAGAAATGATCCTATTGTATTGTACTTTACTTTACTTGAGTAGTGTTTGCGTTGAGAATGTAGTACATTTACGCCGTTTGAAAGAGAAATATAACGCTTTCTTACTCCGATACATTTCTACAAAGACTCCAAAGTAAAAGTTGGCTCATTTTAATGCACACTCCAGAACAGTAGGTGGCGCTGTCAAATGCACTGTCTAGGATGTGCTGTCAAATGCCACTGACTCACCACAAGGCAGAGGTTTTGTCCCCGTCTTGTTTCCACACAGGTGGGGAATTGGTGATGTTTGTGTTTTTGAGGCTGCAGAGGTTACTTTCTACTTATTAGCCACGCTGCGTAACATTTGACACAGTAAATAAAATAAATTACAAATCATTTATTTTATTGCAGATTTTTTATTTGTTGAAAAATAGGTTAAAAAATATATATATATAAAAAAGACCAAATAAACAAACCTGTATGTTTGCACCTCTCCTCAAATGTGACTATAAATCTTACTGGAGTGGGACGTCTCCAGTTCGTCGCCATGGAGATGTCGACTAAAGGCAGCCACATATAAGATTTAAATGGGTTAGGTCCTCATCCTATTCTTATATACCATCGTTTTATATACAATGTAAAGCGTCTTTGAGTGTCCAAAAAAGCGCTATATAAAACCGATGCATTATTATTACTATTATTATTATTATTATTATTATTATTATTATTATTATTATTATTATTATACTTTGGCGCAGATGTGTGCAGTCTTCTGTCAGTCTCCCCAGGGGAAACTGAAGCTCCAAACGTAGCTCACCACTAATGTAAAATGCTCTCATGTAAAGCGCGCTATATAAATTAAGATCTTCTTCTTCTTCTTCTTATATACCATCATTTTATATACTTTTTATATACCATCATTTTTTTACTCCCTGGAGGTCCATGAAGCGCCCTCTTTATCCTTTTTTCACAATACTATAAAGTCATTTGACCACCAGTGATTAGTGTGAAGTAACTCTCAACTGTCATTTTAATAAAGTTTGCAAGTTCTCCCTATGTTTGTGGGTGGGTCTCCCCTCCGCAGTCCCCCGCAGTCCCCGACCCAAAACATGCACAATAGGAGAATGCTCCAACAAGGTACCAAGGCGGTACCATTGGTAAAAGGATGGGACAGTTGCAGAGGAGACATTTCACTATGGGTTCAAGAGATTTCTGCAAAATTATACGCAAATACAAATGGCCGACAAAAGTGTTATTGTAAAGCATCATGAAGGCAAGACACTGCAGGTGAAGAGGACTAAAAGAACATTTGGAGACATGACTTTGAAACTTTTCCTCACGTAAAAGAATATATGTTTAGTTTCATTTAATATTTCATGTTTTCATACAAAATGATGGCATTTCAAAATGTCTACAATTGTGGCGACAAAATCTGATTGAAAGTTTGGCTTTATTTTGTTGATAATAGATGCACATTTTGAATTGGAAGAAATGTTGAATGTTTTATTAAACCATTAAATAGTCTATTGAAACAACAAAACAAATCAAAACGTCGATTTGTTTGTTGGTAGTTCAACTAGAATTAGAGACAAATCCGGGTTTAGCCTTTTAATCCAGCACGCCAAGTTAAATGTCCCATACCGGACCTTTTAAGAGACTTTTTTTTCGCATTATGATTTGTTGATGTGTGACGTTGTCAGCCCAAATCGATGTGAATAAACAAGGTTTACCTTTTTTTGTCACATTTTGACTCCAGAGCGCGGTCGTGATGGTAAAAACGCCTTTTTTTGACACATTTATTCTAAAAAAGCATTTCAACAAAATCCATTTTTAATCCAACTCTGATGATGAAATGGCTAAAAATGAGATATAGTGACCAACATGAGAAGACTTTGATGTATGCCATAAGACGGGTGACCACCGCCACCATCCTGTGCTTAGCGCTGTGGTCTCGAGCTCCCACAACTTGCAGAATGTCTCTCCCTGCTCTTCACCCTTTTTCTTTCAGTCCTGTCCTGCCAAATAAAGCCAACGGGCCAACAAAACTCCTTTTACATGGAAATCTATGGAAAATGTAATTGCATGGTGCTAAAATGTAATGAAAATTAAACTTAGACTTATTGGGTAGGCGACTATACGGCACTTTTCAGGGGAACATGTGTTTATTGAGAATGCAAACTATACCCAAAAGTGGATGGGAAAGAAACACATTTCCTTGAGGTATACTTTTTAAGTGACGTTATTTCACTGACTTGATTCATTATAGTTTAAAGTAAGCATACAGTACCCCCACGTCTGCCCGTGTCATAAGTATAGACATTCTAATTCCCGCATCCAAGCTTTGGAGAGCAGAGTAAACTTCTTCCCTTCCCAGCAGAGAGAGAGAGAGAGAGAGAGAGAGAGAGAGAGAGAGCGCATTGGGGTCAATAGAGCCCTCCCTCCCTCCCTCTCTCTCCAGCTGCTTGCGCAACAGCAGTGACTGTGTGCGCTATGAGAGGAATCCAGTATTGAATGCTTTGTACTGCTGTCTTTTTCCCAGGGTGCTTGAATACTTGGAATAACAACCCAAAACGTGAGAACAAAAAAAGGACCTTCCTCCTGTCTCAATCTCCATGTATTTAATCGAATACCAAGTTAATTCATATCGGTTCACTGTGGTGCCATTTTTAATCACTCCTCTCTCAACATATTCGGTCAAAAGCGACGGACATTCACCGTTTTCCCACGAACCCTACGACATCCCACACTTTGCGTGACCTGTGCGTAAACGTTTGGGTATATCCACAAATGCCAACTAATCTTATAGCTCATACATTCCCAGTTTCGTTTGATTGACCCGTGCGTAAAAAAAGGCGCGCTCTTGATTTCGAGTGATTTTTATTTTTTATTTTTTATTTTTTTTAGATTGTGCAAAACGAGGCCCCATTACTCCTACACAGCTCCACGGTTCGTGAGTGCGCGTGGGAGTACACAGAGCCCCCTCTTTTCTTTTCTTTTTTCCCCCCTGCCTGACCCTCCCGCCTGCCCCCTTCTTCAACCCCTCACGCTCTATATAGGCTAACGCTGCCACAATCAATGCTCCACTTATGGCTTCCAGATGATTCGATAAGGCCGTGCTCTGGCAGCTTATGAATTGGTACACGACATTTTTTTACGCGCGATCGATGCGCCCGTGCCAACTGGTGGCTGCTGTGTTGTGCTAACTGTACTTCCCACACAATACGATACAACGCAACACAACACAACACACAGCTATAAGACAAGTCCCCTAAGTCGAATCAACAAGTGCAATTTACAGTTTGTGCGTAAAAAAAAAAGTGAAAGAAATCGTTCCCAAAACTTGCAGCTAATTCGGGTGACGCATTTAAAATAAATGGTAACGTCCAGGAAAACTATGAGCGCTTTGTCAATAAAGAGGTTAATGGAGTGGTGTGCTTTGGAGTTGCGGCGGTGCTACTATCCGGGCAGTGTTTAAACAAGTCGTAAAAATGAATTATGGCCCAAACGCGCACTCGCAGTCTTGTTTTTTTTTTTTTTTTTTTTTCCTAAAGGGCTACAAAATCGGGGGGTAGTCCCGTATGAAAATGTAAGTGGGGTTTTATTTGTGCGCATTACGACACAATTGCTCTCCTTAATGTCCGTCTCGTTCACGCCACGCGGTGATTTATGGGGCTCCCGAAGGCACACGCACGTACACAAACACACGCACACACACGCACACACACACACACACACACACACACACAGCTCACTTGGGAACCCACACACTCGGTAACTTGTAGCTTTTTAAACATGCTGCGTGCATGTGCGGCGTTGACGTTTAAAATGACAGGTTTGTTTTCTAGTTTGACGTTTCTTAAAACATTCCCTGCGCCTCGTGGATGTGAATTACGCGCGTCGAAATAATGTAGAATTGCTTTAAAAAATTAAATTTAAACGTTAAAATTAATCGCCTAAACGTGCCAAAATTACAATTGCAAGTGCGTAAAAACCCGTGCGTAAAAGCCGATTAAGACGCCTAACTAATTTAATTATATTCCCAACCAACCTGTTGTAACATTTGCATAATTCTACTAATTTGCGTAATTCAATGTGTGCAACACACAAAACAATGCAAGGAAGACACACACAGTTTTGTATCAAGTTAAATGTATTCTAACAAAAATATCCAAGAAGCTATACAAAAATAAAAAGGAGCAGGTTTTTTCCCCCAATAGGTCTATGAGGTCGTAAATCCACACACACGCGTCATTCCATGGCAAGAGCTGTTGTGGTAATTACAACTTACTTCAAAATAAAAATCGAGCCTTACCTTGTCAAATATCAACAAAATCAATGTGCCCAATTTACAAACAGTTACAAAGTTAGAGGAGAGTCCTGCCAAAAGCGCGCTACCGCAAGAGAGGGAAGGGAAGGGGGGTTAATAGTTTAGATGCTGCAGGTCGATTGTAGTGAGAGACTCCGTGAAAAAGTAAAAAGTGTCTGTGGACAGGTCACCGGGGCTGTCCAGGGACTCGGACAGGCTCGGCGACGCGGCATCGGACAGCTGCAGGCAGGAGTCGGCGGAGAAGGGCTGGAAGTCGTGTATGGAGACGTCCAGGGCCGGGGGACTGCACTCGCCATTGTCCAGGCCAGATGCCGTCGAGCCGGGCCCCATTGTTGACAGGCATCCCGCTGCAGACGCGGGGAAGTGTTTGAGATTTTTGTCATTGCTGCTCATCGGCGCGGCTGCAAACGCGATTTCACTGTTATTGTTGTTATTGTGCGCCTGGAACGTCTCGTAAAGGGAGCCCTCCTCCTCGTCGTCCTCGCTCTCCTCGCCCGCCCCGCGGCCTTTCCCGTCCCTGCCGTGCTCCCGGTGGCCGTCCTTGCCCGTCTGGGTTTGCCTCTTGTGCTTCATGCGCCTGTTCTGGAACCACACTTTGACCTGGCGCTCGGTCAGGTCCAGCAGGGCCGCTATCTCCACGCGCCGCGGCCGGCATAGGTACTTGTTGAAGTGGAACTCCTTCTCCAGCTCCAGCAGCTGCGTGTTCGTGTACGCGGTCCTCAGTCTGCGCGAGCCTCCTCCTCCTCCTCCTCCTCCTCCAGCACCGCATCCAACGGCGGCCGCGGCCCCTCCAGCTCCGCCGCTCCCCAGTGCCGCTCCCAAGCCGCTCTCCGCGATCTCGGGCGAGCCTGGACACACATGGAGCGCAGTCAGATAAACAAGTGCGGCAACCCGACACAGCATACTCGAGCAAAATGGCCGCTGCCCCCGATGCACAACACAGCCCTGCTTATACATCTTGCTCCCTACAACGCTTAAATGCACCAAGACGCACGAATGAGGCTAAAATTACATGACACCTATCTATTTTTAAATCTAGAAAAACTGAAACACACATAAATATATTTTGCCAAATAACCTAATGGCCTAAAAAAAATTACAACTATCCCAAAGCCATGACCTAGTTATGGATTAAAATGGCCCTAAATTCTGCCTTAAACACTTATAGCTCACCACAGTAGCAGGGAGAGGGTAAAGCTGGCCTCTTGTGTGGGACACTAAAATGAATGCTCGGGCTAGCTTCCTCGGCAACCATCACTCTTCATTACTGTCACGCATCAAAAAGTCTTCCACGGCGCGCTTTGGGGGGAATAAATCATCACCGCACAGCACAGTCACACACTTAGCTTTGCCTTTTTTGTTGTTGTTGTATTTACTTGGCTGATTGTGCCGCGCGGAAATGTTTGGGTTATGAGAAGCTTTTGATGCTAAACAGACTCTCCATATAGTGTGTTGAAATGACTGAGTCTGATTATAATGTTAAAAAAAGTGGCACTAAATACAAATGAGTAAATAAAAGGAAATACGCGCATTTACGCACAAGCTGTTCCAAAGCGCGTATAAACAGCTTTTTTTTAGTGAATAAAAAATAAAAAATAATGCTAACTAACTTTGCTATCCTCGACTCTGCTCTCCCCCAGGCCCTGCAGTCGTGGAGGGACTAACCTTTCGGAGAGAAGCACACGGCCCCGTTGGAGACGCCGCTCGCGCTGGACGGGTGGTTCCTCTTGGCCGCCTTCTTCTCGCGCATCCACGGGTACTCCGGGGGCAGCGAGGCGGTGGGCAGCGGGCTGCACCCATCGGGGCTGTGCCGGGGCCGGCCGTGGCGCGGGTGGCTGCCCGGGTTCAAGCTGGGGATGGTCTGCTCGAAGGGGGAGGCAGCAGTGTCGGCCGTGAAAGCGTCGAGGACTTGATTGATGAAGTTTGGAATGGATCAGCGACAGGGGGGAAAGATGTCAGGCACTCAGCGAGCGACGGCTGACTATTGATAAAACCGCTCTCTCGCTCGAATTCGTAATTCATCTCCACTCGCTCGGCGCCCAGGAAAGTTTGCCACGCGCGATTCTACGAACTCTCCCGAATCCGAATCCACGGAGAGGCGGAAAACATGCAAACATAACTCCCCACGCGTTGAGGTTTCTCTTTTTTTCTTTATATATATATAGTTTTTTTTTTGTCCCCTTCCTTCACTGCATGTGTGGTGGAACCGGGCTTCCTATTAAACTATTGACTTCATGGAGGTTGAAATTGAGTCCCTGTCACATGATTACCTCTGCCCAATGACAATTTGGGGTTTTATCAAAAGGACTGTCTGATTGATCCGAGAAGACGCAGGGAAGAGAAAAAAAAGGAGAAAAAAAAGAGAGAAAAGTCTAGCTGCTGTTGCTGCTGCTGCTAAAGTGGACACGTCTCATTTATTTACATGTCCCCGTGTGTCCTCCTCACGTCCACTCTACTACTACTCTCCACTCAAATATTTAAGAATGGCTGTCGATTCCAGGGAAGTGCTTGCTTGCTTGCTAGCTGGCTGGCTGGAGGGTGCATGCGCGCGGATTCGTCCTCCTTTCTCGTATTGTTTGTCAGTCGTGAACGCCCACCACCACCACCACTGCCACCACCACCACCACCACACACACTTCACACCATAGAGGCAAAGGAAAACGCAATGTGATGCTATGGAGACTGTGGACAGCTCCCCTTTTGCTAAAGTGTATAGATCCCCATAAACGTCAGCCCTGGCTATAAAAAAAAAAAAAAAGAAAGAAAAGAAACGCGGGGATAGTGACACATTCGCCCGAGCTCTGCGGCGTGGCAATAAAAGCAACTCTCTGTTACGTTAATATTGACTGATATGACACTTTTGGAGCCCATAAAGGCGCGTTAAGGTTCTTGGCTAGAGGCGCAACGACTGTTCTCTGTCCATATCATCGCACTGTACTCGCCTAAATTGATATTTAAAGACGAGTTGGCGTTTCGTTTATGCTTGAAATGACGCATGGGTGGGCCTATCTACTCAGTCCTTTTAAACCAAACAGGCATTATTCACACGGGGACGAACCGTTTCGCGTGAAAAACGAAAACGGTTGGCAATCACGTCTTATTATGTGGGCTCTTGTTTTTATCTTTCTTTTTTTAAACATGAATTGGCTACTAAAACAAATCCTGGCCCCATTAACGCACAAAGGCACTGGCCACCAATTAACACACGGTTACACTTGTGAACAATATGGTTTTGTCGTGTGCGTAAAAAGCCGAAGCGTTTTGGTGCCATCCAAGAAGGGGCCCCCCTAATTCCAAACGATGTACACGCGCGCCCATACTTAGATTACGCCCGTGTTTGCATATGATTACATTACACAATTGACCTGAATATGAAATCATGGCGTAATTCAAGCCATCGCGCGGAGTGTTATGTGTTCTTGAATCGCGCCAACGCGCCATTAAATGACGCAATGCCTCGATACAGTGTAATCACAATTCCCATGACCTCTCGTTTGCCTCATGTGACAGACGTGCGCAATTTTACCATTTGAGACCATCTTTTCACGTTTACGCGTCCAGTGCATTCTCCATTTTGGCCACGCATCTGTACGCGGATGCTTCGCTTTGTTAACGCGCTGTGCTTGTGTTACATGTGGCCTCCTTGGAAATATGTAATGATATTTCAAGCCGAACTCCATCGAAGCGAGCCCTTTTTTTTTTTGGAGACGATTAGCCAAACAAATGGTCACTGAAATAGACACAGGCCTATGAGGGTGTCCACGTGTGGGCCTATAGATCGTGTATATTGAAAGACCCCATGTTCGTTTGATAATCAGCTGAGGGCAAATAACGTAGCGGCTGAACCCATATGAGATCGGGTTCGTTTGGTCGTTTCCCAGCGCATTCCTATGTGTTTATGGTAATGCTCCTCAATGGCTTCTCCCACAGCCATGTTTACTTTAGCTTTCCCCCACGAATGCTCTCCCTTCGCGAAAATTCACCTTTTTCTGACAAGTGCAACAACAACAAAAAGCATGTTACATTTCCCCCCCTCAAAAACAAAACAAAGAAAAGGAAAGGAAATTCATGACTGGCCGAATAAAACAGAAAGAAAACAGAGAGAGAGGAAAAACGCCTTCGTCTGCTCTCATTTTTCCCTTTTTTTTTTTTTGCTTATATACCAAACAAAGAGTCCTGGAAGCCTGCGCGCGATCAATCTTACTCGCCAAAAGGTCTGACAGCTCGGGTGCCCTCGCAGCACATTTAAAGCTTCTAGCTCTCCCCCGGATCAAATGCAGCCAGGAAGCGGCGAGAAACACTGGCCACTCCAGATTAGCAGCCACATGTTTTGTGTGTGTGTGCAGAAGTCGCTGGAAGGGATGTTTTCTAGCAGACAAAAATGAATCATGCTTTCTCCCCCTCTTTCTGCCGTATGGTCTGTGCGAGAGGCGGCCCAGCGGTGAGTACTGTAGGCTTTACGCGCCGTAAACGTGGCCTCCGTCGGCTGTGGACGTTATTCGTTTTTGTGAAGAATCTGGACGAAAGATGGATGGGTTGTTTGCATTTTTCCCCCCTCTCCAGCGTGTTTTTTCCTCTTCTTTTGTGAGTGTGTGTGGGGCAAACGAGTGGGTGGCTGCTCTCTGAAAAAGGATGCGTTCCATGGTTTGACTTAAAAGCTACTTTTAAAAAGGATCGAAATAGACAAATAATCCTGCGAAGTGTTATTTATGCGGTACCTGCGCGTAAAGCCATATGGTTGGAATCAGGGGCTGGCTGCGATAGTGTGTGTTGGAAGCAGAAATAGCCTGACACACCATGGTTCAATTGTTCGAGGGTTCCCCTGCTAGCCATATGTCAGGGACATAATGTCCATGGCCCTGTGTATCAATCATAATATGATACAACCGACTGCGGAAATAGCACGAGCAGAAACCTAACATGTTTTGATAATTCAGATTTATATCTGGATGTACATATTTTGGCATTTGGATATTTAAAGGCCCTATACCTATTTTGTTCAGTTAGTGGTGGAATAGCATGTGTTTGTCCTTCTGTATATTATAAAATCAGACATATGTGCTGTGCATTTAATTGCAACTACATTTACATTTCAGTGACAGTATGGCAGGCCGGAAGTTGTTAAACATGATTATAAACTCATCCCCGTGAAGACTTGGGGTGTTACAACTGAGGTACAATTCCAAATGTTCCATTATTGTCTACACGCAGCAACAAAACAACAACAAACAAACAAGCAAAAGCAGGTACAAGGCCTTTAAACATTTCAGCAAAGTCAGATTTCTAAATCAAAACAAAATGAAAGCGTGGTGTATTGTAAGTTGTTTCACTTTAGCCGTGCGTAATTTGCGCGTAAAACATCAATCTTTCTTTGCTTTTCTTTTCTTTCCTTCCCCCACCCCCCCTGATCCTTCAAGATACAGAAGCCAGCTCAGCTCTTGCTCCTTTTATCCGAGGCACTTCAGCCCTGACATCTCGTCTCCCCAAATATGAAAAATTAGGGGACAAATGAACACGCTTTGAGGCCGCGTTACCCTGCACATCCGCGTGGCTGACGGAGCGCACGGGCGAATTATTTCTCAAACGATTTCTCATTTGGCGCTCGTCGTCTCTTCGCGGGCTCCCTCCACTCTCAGGGCTCCCACGGCCGGTGACATTTTTATTATTATGGATGTGCCCACGCACGCGACACGGGGGCGAGGAGAGGGCCACCCGTGTGGGGATTTTTTGTTTTACTCTCCTTTTTTAGTTGTTTGTCTGTGAGTGTGTGTCTTTTTCTTCCCACTGCGTTGATGTTATTTGGATGTTTTATTTTTATTTTTGAGGATGTTTATATGTAACAATAAACTACTCAACAAAAGCTTGGCTCGTTTTCTTTGTGCGTAAAATGAATGAAATACGATGTGCCGTAGGATTATATTAACGGTTGACTTTTATTTCTTCAAATTGGAGCAGCATGGAATGTAACACATGTAACACAAAATGGACGGTGTTTCTTCAATAAAGATAATAAAAAAATTAAAAAAACGTTTTTGTGTGTGTGTGTGTGTGTGTGTGTCCTTCTTTTCCACCCTTATGGCATGGCTGATTGATATTACGTTGCAAAGAAGAAAAAGAATTAACAAAAAAAATAAAAATAAACACCTCCTCCGAGAAGCGCAGTGGAGCGGACGTGTCGAGATACTGACAACATAACATCAAGTCCCAACAAAATAAATAATATTTGAACGTCCACAAGCAAAAGGGGGAGAGTGGGGAAGAACGTGGGGGAGGGACCCTCATAAAACCATCTCAAGTGCAACAAAATGCGACAAAAACAATTCTTCAATGACGGATAAATAAAATAGGACATTTTCACATTAAAATGCATAACACAAGTTCATAATACCCTGTTTGTTGACGATTGAAAAGAAAGGGGATAAAAAGATTAAATATGTGCCCACCCCTCCCTCTCTAGACCTATACTACACCTACCCACCCGTAGTCACTACCTACCTACATCTACAGCCCATAGCGCTTTTGACAATGGCCACAACAAATAGAGACCGAAATCAGGCAAAGTAGTGATATTTTTTTCCCCTATAGCGCTACTTCGCACGTCAAAAAAAAAAAAAAAACTATGTCGACATAAACAAAGGTGGAGAGGGAGGGAGGGAGAGAAAGAAACAGCACAGCCGAAGAACGGGGGGGGGACTGAGGAGGCGGATGGAAACAAAGCGGCGGTGATGCGTCTAGAGGTTGGCGGATCAGAGACAATGGGGCGGAGTGATCTGAGGCAGGAGAGGAGAGGAGGAGAGGAGGAGGGAAGGGGGGGGGGGTTGGAGGAGTGAGCAGGCTGCGCCATGTTCGCTACAGATGTGTCAGTTTGGGCGCTTCCTGGATTCTTCCCTGAGAGTAGTGCGGCGTTAGGTCCGTGTACGTGGGCGTCGGCTCGCACACCCCGTGGTGCTGGCCGCCGCCCATGCTGATTGCTCCGTTGTAGTCCATGTTCGGCGGGTGAGACAGGTGACTCAGGCCGAAAACCGACGTCCCCGAGTTGGGCATGGAGTCCATGTATCCTCCGTACACGGGGCTGCCCTGCATGTGCGTCCCCCCGTAGGTACCGTTGCCTTGGAGAGCGTCATACTCGGGCGTGGCCGAGTCGGGGCCCGGGTAGCGCTTTTGGGGCTGAGAGGGGGGGCAGTTGTTCAGGGGAGGGGGGTATGACGTGGCCATGGCGTACGCGTTCTGGTGGGGTTTACTGTAGGACGGCGGTGATTGGGATTCATAAGGAACACTGTTTACTAAAGAATGCATAGAGCTGAGGTACCCACCGCCCCCTCCTCCGTTCCCCACACCAGGGGCCACCGGGCTCCGCGGGGACTGCGCCCCTGGAGAGGGCATCATGCCCACACCCTTCTGGTCCTTCTTATACTTCATCCTTCGGTTCTGGAACCAGATTTTAATCTGTCTCTCGGTCAGGTTCAGCAGGTTGGCCATCTCCACGCGCCGCGGCCGGCACAGGTAGCGGTTAAAGTGGAACTCCTTCTCCAGCTCCACCAGCTGCGCGCTCGTGTACGCGGTCCGGGCCCGTTTGGAGGCAGCCGACCCCCCGGGCGGGCTCCTGTCCCCGGGGCAGCTCTCCACTGCAAGGACAGCAGCACAGTGTCAGGGTCACACACAACAGGGCCCTTAGGAGCCAAGAGCAGTGGTTCTCAAACTGTGGCACGTGTACCACAGGACTCCATTGAATTAAAATGTCATTTCTGATTTAATCGTGCATTTAGATTGGTTACATTTGTGAAACGGTACTTGCTGTGAACAGTCTGAGAAGCACTTGTACATTTCGACCTATTCCTTACACCAGGGGTAGGCAACGTCAGGCCCGGGGGCCAAATCCGGCCCTTCAGCACAGAACCTCTGGCCCCAAGATGATGAGAAATAGTATTTGGCAAATAAGAGATCAAATACTACTCAAATAATGTACTCTAAAATTCTTCAATATTTTTTAAATTTCCAGTCAGAACATCCCATGAAGTTATATATAATGAAAAACATTGGTATTCGCAGAAAATGGTTTACTTTGGGCTACAATGGTGAGGTCTGGCCCCTGGTGTTTTAGCAATGAAAATCGGCCCTAAAAGACCCTAACGTGCCTACACTACATTACACAGTCCAAACATCACAGGTCTGCTGATTTCTCTATCTGTAAAGCATCTACATGTCTGTGTTTAGCTGTTGCTTCAGATGGAGTATTGCACTCAGCCAATCACATTTGGGTAAAGGAAAGGCCACATCCTCAAACCTGAGCTCCTCGTGATGCCAGAGCCCTGATGAGAGGATGGGCATGGACCAGCTTTGATTACAATTGTTTCGGAGGAAATCCTGCATATTGTGCTTTTAAAATTCCTCGCCACACGTCGGAATTTCCTTCAGAACGGCAGCTGAAACCAGGAGCGGTCAGTTGGCGGGACAATGGCCGTGTGAGAAACCTGAACTGGTGCCCCACCCCGGTCTCAAATGATCTGTTAAAGGCTTGTTTTGAGAAGTACTGTCTATCGTTCATCAGTATAGGGCTATTTTCAACTCGTCTGAAAAAGTCCCAAACCGCTCGGAGCTCTTTCCTGTCATCGGGGCAAGGCCTGTGTTTTGACATCTCCCACTCCGGTCAAGTCTCTGTGTCAGTGCCTAGGTAACCCACACTCCTGTGCCGCGAATTCAGGCCTGTCACTCAAACCGGGGACGTCAAAAGATGAAGACGATAAAATGTAGACATAGGCACCGAACCCTAAATAAATATGGCCTATGTGACGGGGGGCAGCTCGAGACAACGACTAATCAATGCGTGGAATGGACCAATCTCCCATCAGCGCGTCAATAGCAGCTAACCTTAGCCCCGGAGCGTGAGCACACTGACCCTGTCCGGTTACTGCAGAGCCAGCGTTTTACTGTCACCGCTGCCAGGGCCGTTCTTCAGCTGTGAGCAGGAGGGGCACATGCGGAGGGCCCCCTATCAATAACGGGGGGGGGGGGGGGGGGGGGGCACAAGGTGACTATTTCCGAAACCTTACCACCACAGAGTATGGAGGGAATGAATAATGCAATGTAAGGCACCTCCGAGTGCACAGAAAAGCGCTATGTAAAAACCAATGCATTATCATTATAATTATTAATAATTAACTTGTTACAGGGCACATTGTCTCCAGTTCGGCTTTACCCAAATCTAAAAGCTTCTTATAACCTATAGGCCAGAGTAATGCCTCATTTGAAAGCTAAGACCTACAAAGCTGATCTAAAAATGTGTTGTCACAGTGTTTAGAACTGTTTGTTGCGTTTTGTTGAATTTCTTTGTCCTCTTCATTCATTGGTTTTTTGCCCCTTTATCGTCTCGTTTTCGTCGTGTTTTCGTCGTGTTTTTGTTGCTTTTTTGTTGTGCTCTTGTTGCTTGTCCTGGTTTTGTCACACATTCATGGCTTTCTTGTCGCTTTTTTCATGCTATTTTGTAGCTTTTTTTTCCCTCACGTTTTTGTCGCCTTTCTATCTACAGCCTATAGACCAGCGCCATGTCTCATTTGAAAGCTAAGACCTTCAACCTTGTAGCTTCTGAAAATATGTGTAAGATCTGTGTGTTTGAAACACAACTTACAGGTGGTGGACGGCAGGGAACTGCATGGTCAAAGGAAATGTGAGGGAAAGTAAAGTTTTCTGCGACTTGACATTTAGTTATCCTTTCATACACACACTCTGACACAGCGGTAGTGGTGCAGCTTTGGGACACACCGTCTTCTTGTAAAGACGTGCTGCAACTCAAGAAAAATATTTGTTAACGCTTTATATTTATGGGTTTCTCATTTTAAGTATTAGTAATTAACCATGAATAATAAGCTGATATACTATTATCTTTGACAATGCTGTAACACGCTTATTCATGACCCTACCCTTAATCAACACTAACCTCGAACCTAACCCATAACCCTACATTACTGTATTACCATACCTTATTAATACTTAACATATGTATGTATGTAATACCCAATATTTCAACGACAAAAAATCATTGCAGATGAGTTTTGTTTTTAGCAAATAATATATCAAAATACAGTATTTCCTCATAGAGAGCGTCATAAGGCAGAATATAAATGACACATTAAAGGTGGATTATGCAACTTTTGTATTATTTATTTTAGTATTTGACCTTGTAGTGACCCAGCGGCTGTATGAGCGGTCAGCAAGACCTTTACTTTCGATGACAGTGGTGTCTTGGACGCTCCAGGATCATTGTTGTGTAGGTTTTCAGGTGAAAAGGTGCGTCCGCAGGGAAAACCTTCCAAACAGCTGATCCTGGAGCGTCCTAGAGGCCACTGTGATAGAAAGTAATGGTCTTGCTGACCACTCATACAGCCGCTGGGTCACTACAAGGTCAAATACACACAAATATAAACTTTATATTTTGCGTAAAAAGTTGCATAATGCACCTTTAATGTGTCATTTATATTCTGCCTTATGACGCTCTCTGTGAGGAAATACTGTATTTTGATATATTATTTGCTAAAAACAAAACTCATCTGCAATGATTTTTTTGTCATAGGTTGAAATATTGGGTATCGCTTTACATACATACATACATAACATATGTTAAGTATTAAACTTTTTTCACATAAAAAGTTACATAATGCACCTTTAATAGTAATTTTAGGCAAAGTCCTGTGACTGTCAGGTGTCGGCTGAATTCATTCTTTGCTCGTGTAACATTGCTGAACTGAACCAACTGCAGGAACCTTAGCTCCTAATGTGTTGTTTTGTTTCCTTGGGATGTGATGTGCTGCTACCAATGGGCCATGAACAAGCCCTTGCGATATGGACATCTCCACTTAATGTATTTTATTTTTAGAACACAATCATTTTTTTGGTTCACTTTTTCCCCGAAATGGCCACTGCACTTTTGTAAAACTGGAATCAATAATAATCAAACGTGAGAGGCACGAAAAGCATGATGTGCTTTGCCATTTGGGAACAGCTTTGTCCTGATGTCTGAGAATACGAAACATCTGGCACAGAGTGAAGTATAAATCAGTGTAGGCAATTTGGGTGCTGAAATAAAGAAAGCAAGTGGGTCTGGAGTTTGACATTTCAGAGAAGCAAATGTTTCAAGACATATGCTGGATGTGTCAAACTCAACAAAGTGTGCTGGTAACAGGAACAAGTCATGTCACTGAAATCCATGATTAGATTCTAATGAGGGATGTTTTCTTTGTTTCCCATGTGGACTGTACATTATATCACCAAATTACTGTCATAGCGATATAAAGTGATGCGATTTCTTTAATCCAAGAAGCCACAATGTATCGCAAAATCACTATTTTGCAAACATTGCCTAAAACCAAACGCACAGTAGCTTCAAAACGGCAAAAGTTCCGATTTAGATTTTCATCATTTAGTTCCATTTTCACCTTGTTTTGGGTCCTAATTTACTATTTTTTCACACTTGATGATAAAAAATACATTTCTTACAATATTTTGATTGACTTAAATGGAGCAGTCTGTGTTCAGATGGTTTAGTCTGGTGGTTGTTGAACTGGTGACTTCAGGACCCAACTTCAACGTTGTTCTACATCATAAGCTGCGACTGTCCCGTCCCCTTTTGAGATCTTTGTCCCCCGTCCCACCTAATCAGATGATGTTGTCTTTATCAACGTGGCCAAGGTAACTGGGATAGTTAGATGTATGTGTGGATGAACAAGCAAACATAGCCCATAGATGTAGACATAAGCTTCAAAACAATGTAAAGAGTAGAGAAAAGTCCATTTGAACATAATATGGCCTGTGACAGGAATCCAAGGAATCTCAGCACAATCCTGAGCTCTGTAGATTTTCATTTCTGAACTGTGTCTCGTGGTGTCACTGACCGCGACCCATATAGCAACTTTCATTTCAACACACAACGACAAATAGTTTGCGTTTGGGCATGTTTTAGTAGGTTTACAGTCTAAATACAAGCCTTTTCCCACCCAATTCTGTTGGTTCAAACAGCGAGCCTCCTCCGTGAACATTGACTTAGGTAAAAGTTTGTAAGCACCACTTTCAGACGTCTCTGGTCAGATTCACGAAGCGTTCTTAAAACGCCAGATCCCTTCTTTGAAAGAGAGATGCCCCAAATTGACCGATGTAATCACTCCTCCTATGTAATTACAAAGACATGCCCCCCGCACTTCCATATATGGGAATCGATCGCTGTCATTCTCACAAAAAAAATATTGTATTTGTAAATAAAATAATTTGTAGAAATATATTGCTTCCCATGAGAAAGAAATAAGAATTTTTGGATCAATTTTCAGAGTGATAATATTCTAAAACTGCACAATTTTGGTGCGCGAGAGTTCCTCCTGACTCTGTGGATATGTTCATCCAGAACTCTTTTAGCTAAGAAAAGAATGCCAAACATTAATTTTAAAGGGATATTTCAGGATTTTTGACATTGGGCCTCATTTCCTAGTTATCCAGAGTGTTGTTGATGTCTGGAGATATTTTTGCTTAAATTCATGCAGTTCTTATATTTGAAGAATCTAGTGGCGCTAGGCTAGGGCAAGGCTAAAGCATTTCTATGGTATAATTAAAAACAGTCTGACCCACTCCACAGTGCACCTGAGGTAAATCACTTATAACGCCAGACTAACCATGTGTTTAAAATATCTTTAATATTTGAGCAGCATCAGCTTTGTGGTTGTAAGCTACGCAGCGGAGGAGTGATCTGCGAGAAAATAGTCCCTCAAAATGTGGTAATTCATGTGATACAAGGTCAGTTATATTTCAAAAATATTCTATTAACACAGACATTTATATGGTTAGTCTGGTGTTATAAGTGATTTACCTCAGGTGCACTGTGGAGTGGGTCAGACTGTGTTTAATGCAGGGTTACAGGTACCATAGAAATGCATTAGCCTAGCATTAGCCTAGCACCACTAGACTCTTCAAATATAAGAACTGCATGAATTTAAGAAAAAAATATCTCCTATCTCCTATGTCAAAAATCCTGAAACATCCCTTTAAGGTAACTATGGAAACATTTTACCAACAGTGATTTTAGGTTAAAGCCCTGCAACTCGCTGAGAACCGTTTAGTCATATGACACAATAATATCATTTTCATCAAACATGGCGATTATTCCGGGTCGCCCTGTCCCACTGTCGGTGCTTCCGTGTCAGAAGAGCACAGAGGCCCCACGAATCTCCCGAATGACTTCCACCTGTAGCACCGCGCCGTAGACTCCTAAATCCTAAGGTGCTGTAGACCACTTCCAAACGTGGCACCCAGCCAAGCAGCTCATCCATCTGGCTCCCTGTCACCCGGAGCTCTGCGGAATGCGGCGTGACATAAGCACCCCGATCCATTAGCGGGATGAAAGCGCCCTGTTTTTTTTTTTTTTTTCCCCACATGGAGGGGTTGGGGCGGGGCCTGTGTCGATATATAAGCCCGGATCATTATTGCACTATTTATGGGAGCGCGGGGCGGGTTAGTGCGCACTTTAGGAGCCATCGGAGGGACATAAAACACCGGCGCGGTTGCGTGGGGGTAAACGTGTCAAGGCGAGACGGAAAGAAAAGGTGCGACAGGCCGTGGTATTTACACGTGTTCGGGCGCTACCGTACACGGGAATATGACAGGTTTGAGGGACGGGCTGTGAAGGATGGTGCGTCGGGGGGAGCCCACGTGGGGGAAACTCGCTCGGATCTTTGCGCCACAGCTACACCGCCTGACCAAAACGGGACGGTCCCACGCTCTAACTCTGATTCCAGCACACGTTCGCTGTGGCGCTGTTTCAATAAGCTTCCGCCACGTCAAAAAGATCCAGTGTTGCAATATTTTGTTTCACAGGATTTATCGTTTGTAAATGGCCTATATTGCAGTATTTGGGCCCCCGGAATGTGATAGGTAAATGAGAGAATGGTGCTCTGCTTTTGCACGTGCTACTTGTTTTGCACATGAGCAAACGCTTGGAGAATGACCCCCTCAGTGTTGCTGAACCTATAGACGAACAGTTCGCTGTTTGGTCAGTGGATTTAGACATGAAAGTGAGTAATGTCACTCTCAAGTCGCAGGAGACTAAACCAACTGATCTAAATGGGACTAAATAAGGTTTAAACTGGATGAAAACCAACGTCTAAACCAAAAAAAATAGAGTCTAAGGACAGGGTCTAAGGTCACCACCTGCTGCCCACGGTTATTTGGACATTAGGTTTGCCTGGATACTGAATTTACCTGAACTTTACATTGTCTTGTTTACTGTTCTCTTGTATTGCTTTAATATGTGTTCAGTCCTTTGAGGAAACTCCTGTTGTGATATTGGGCGATACAAAACCATTGATTGATTGATTGATTGATTGATTGATTGACCAGAAGAAGTTCAAATATACCACTACATGTCATTATCTTGTTAAGAGGAGATGATGCAGGCAAAAGTTTCAACAGGGAACACATCGTTGGCTTATTTTCACAATAAGGTGCTGGATTGTTGCAGTGAGTCACAGTTTCTGCTGGATTTGTAAGGGTAGTTGTAACTGAAAAATAAAAAATAATTTGTTGAAATGCCCTCTATGGAAACCACACGTTCTGCTTTTGTCCTTAACAAGATTCTGAAGGGTTTTCCAGTAGGACTGTTCAATATCTTTCTGCTATAGCCTGGTCTTTTTACAGACTTTTCCCAGTACTAACTAGAGTATTAACTCTACACAGGTAACTCATTTAAACCTGGCTTTATCCATTGTTCAGATCCATTATTTTGTTGCTGACAATATAGGCCAAATTTGAGGCATGAAAGGTGATATTTTGATATGAAAACGTTAAATGAAAGCACACTTAGCGCGATATATCCCCCCCACACATTTATGTCGATTAATATAGGAAACTCTTCAAATGGATATGTGTAAATGAGCACAAAATAAAAGCACAGGCTTCTGCCAAAGGTTTAACACTACCACAAAGTCCGTGCCCAGACTAGTTTACGGGTAAACACTCATTATTTGGTCCGATATTGCCAGTAAATAATGAAAACACGAGTCCAGAAGTAGATCTGGTGACAATGAGAGACAAAACGAGTAGCTAGTGTTGTTGATCAAGAAAGACCTAGTTCTTTCCTCTTTTCAATAAGGATTATTTCTTCACATGTGTTGTGTAAGTCTCGTGGCATAGAGCTCACACGGTCAAGGAGGCAGTAGCGCGTAGCCATAACATTTTTGGACATTACGAAGACAGAATTCCTTCTCCTATCCAGTTTGTTTTCAACAGTCGATTCATTTCGCAGCGTTCACTTGGAGGTCATAACTGCAGTGGTAGTTTCGAGTCTCTTTCTGGTTGCGACTTTGTTAAAAGCTTTAGACGGTGCAGGAACATTCACTCGCTTTGACCTCCAACTATCTGAGTACAAGAGTTTACACAATAACCAAGAAGTCAGAGCAAAACATTCTCCCTTTTGAACGGAGAAAGCTCCTCAAAATGGCACCAGCAGCAGAGTGGCCTATTCTTTCCAAACAGTTCCTTCTGTATTTACAACAGTGAACCCTTACCCAATGGTCAGAATGCATTGTCTAACACTGTCCCTATAGACAAGCCTGGAATTCTCAACTCTTTTACCCTTCTTTACCGCGGGGAACAAAGGCATCGCCCCGACGTATATCATTTACGCCTAAACGACCTTTGCATCAACGCGTGGCCGGAACGCTCGATGCTATAGCTATAGCGCCTTCCGTTAATGAACTATTTATTACCAGATTAGCCGCGGCAAAAGCGTTAAAAACCCGGCGGTGGATTAAGCCTCGCGCCTAATGTGCCCGAAATGCAAATGCAGCCTCCCCCCGTACGCCCTCCGGGAGAGCCGTGCGAGCGAGAGAGCGAGCGCCATCATTTGGCAAACGAGCATCTATACATATATATATATATATATATATATATATATAGTCTATATATATAGTTGTAGCCGAAACCGTCAGATACAAACTAACACTAAGGTCTGGGTAAGAAAAAAAGTAACACGAGCATCTATACGGCTAATTTGCTAAGCTAAAGAGCTCCTGCTGCCATTAGCGACGGGCCCCATCACGGCGTGAGGGCGGAATCCGGCTCATTTACCGCGGGGGAAGAGGCGCATATGCGGGGGGGGGGGTTTACTTCCCTACACTATGGAGGGCATGCCGATGACACAAGAGGCAAGAGCCTACGGTTTTAAGTGCATATACAGTGCCGTCTAAAGGGCAGTACACAGTTATCTCCAGTAACTTTGGGGAAAAATGTTTCAACGTGAGCGATATCATGGAGTCACAGTCAGTAGGGGAGAGAAGGGGTAAGGCGAGCCAGCCATTTTTATTTTATTTTTTACATTTTTTTAATGTAAGATTACATTACATTATTTGAACTTAACAGACAAACCATTTAAAGTAAAAATAACCCCATGTTTTTTTTATTTTTTATTTTTTTAAAGTGTTTCTCACTCATTTTTGGCCACACAATACATGTAGGTCAAGTTTGTTTTTCTGATGCTGGCTGGTCATTTTGTTAGGTATAGAAACAGATTAATAGTTTAGGCAGATTTCTTCCTAAATTAACACAACTATCTTGGTGTTTTCAAAAACATAAGAATTGATGAATAACAAATTCTAGAACCTTTTAATATACAATTCTACAAAATTGCACAATCTGCAGATTATTATATATATCTTTCTTCTTCTTCTTTTGCATACAATTGCTAATGGCAAACATTACATTCACCTTTGAATCTGGTGGTTCAACTTCCAGCGCTCCTCAGGTAAAATGAGCCACGGGACACTTTTTTTTTAAAGACCAACATCTTTAAAACACAATATTCCAGACGATTTTTGAAGATGCAAACAAGTAGAAAACATCCCAAAATATATTTAAATATAACATTTTGTATGTATATTACACTGTAGTTACACAATAACCACCAAAGCAAAAAAGTGGCACATCTTACCCACTCTTTCCTACTCCTTATTTCTTGCATCTTTTGTTAATATCAATGTATTTATTTATTGTTTGTTTTTCTCATATGGTGGTCTTTATAAACTTTATACGCTTTTTAAGCCTTTATGTGTGACTAATGTAAGCAGCTTACAAACCTTTTTTTGGATCAATAAAGTATATCATATCGTATCACACTGTATTGTAATCAGTTATAGTTTTAAAACAGTGGAGTGGCAGTTTGATGAATAAAAGTCTAAGTACAATGATGTTTTTTACTCATAACTTTCTGTCTACCTTCTCCACCTCGGCCAGGAGTACACAGGACAAAGGGTAGTTTGCAGCGGAGCGTCGGTTGTTTGTTTGTTTGCTGTCTCGCGGGATAAGGGGAGGAGTGGGGGCCGGAATGTGACCGGTGGGACCGGCTGTTTCCATTAGGCAGGTCAGCGAGGGGCCAAACGGTCAGTGTAAATACAGTAGAGGGCTCCACGCTGGGAGACACGCTAATGCTAGTGTTTCATCTCGTACACAGCATGGGGGGGGGGGTCTCTCCAGCTGTGGGATCAGACGCTAATCCCGCCTGATGAGCCCCGCGTTCGAATCGAGCCTTAAGGAGCGGGTATTTGGTAATGAACTCGAACGCATCTTTATCGCTAGCTTACACTCTGTTGGAAAATGCGATATCGATCTAAAACAGCTGAAACTCAATGTACAGTATGGTTTCACTTTCTGAAATTTCGCGCCACTTGCTCCCCTTTGCTGCGCAGCTGTTTCATTAAAGAGAAAAGCCAGGGGAGAAGATCCCATGATTACTCAAAGATGCGCAAGCGGCTGGAAACACAGCTCCAGGTGAGTTTATAATGGGAGAACATCATTGGGATTAACTTTCCATCACACCCCTTAACCCACGCCTTAACCAAGCCAGTTTTACCTAAATCCAAAAGTTTCTTGACTGGAGAGCTTATATAGGCCAGTGTAACGCCTCATTTGAAAGCTAAGGCCCACAAACACATCTAAGCTTCTTTGTGACATGTTTTTTTTTTTTTACCACATTTTCTTTGCACACAGATAAAGAGCATTGAAAACGTGACAAAGGAAGCAATGTGATCAAGCTTAGATGAGTTTCGTATAGGTCTTAGCTTTTTTAAGATTTGGGTAAAGCTGAACTCTAGGTGGGGGTTAAGGGGTGAAATGCTCCAGGATCAATTGTTTTGTGGGTTTTCTGGTGAGAGCAGTGAAAACCTACCCAAATCTAAAAGCCTACAGGCCAGTGCAACACCTCATTTGAAAGCTAAGACCTGCAAAACTCATAAGCTTCTTTGCTGTTAAATTGTAGTACTTTTTGTCAGGTTTTGGCCACATTTTTTGTTTGTGTGTGTGTGTGTGTGTGTGTGTGTGTGTGTGTGTGTGTGTGTGTGTGTGTGTGTGTGTGTGTGTGTGTGTGTGTGTGTGTGTGTGTGTGTAATGTAACTGTGGTCATGTGACGGAAAACACAACCAAAAAGGACAAAAACGTAACAAGGAAGAAGCTTCGATCCGTTTTGTGGAGAGAAAATGCACTCGGTTAAGGCGGGGGTTAAGAGGTTCAAGAAAATGACTTGAGTTCCCGCATCACTCTTCTCTATATTAACCTAAATGTTTGGAGAGCGTGTTCAATATGTTAATAACAAAACAAAAAACCAAAAAAAATGTGTTGAAGTATTTTCTTTTACGCTGAGGTGGGGCACGTTGCGGATATTTTGCAAGATTTTGGATGAAAAGCTTAAACCCCAAATTCTCAATCCGACTAACTGCGTATTTCCCATTTTGAACCATTCTGGCCAATTTTGACCTCAAAGGCTGCTCAAGACTAAACCTACCGATTAGTTTGGAAAGAAAGGGCAAATGATGTCACTGTCAAATAGCATTTTCAATTTGGAGAGGAACAACATGAGGGGGAAAAAGGGTTATCTGGTAACCTTGTGGAATGTATGTGTTGAGAATAGGATCCACTTAGTCAAAAAAGAAAAAAAGCTTTTCCTTTAAAATTTCAAACTTACAACGGCAAAGACAAAAGCAGAACCCAAACCAGCCTGGAATGAGGACTACATTAAGAAGACTTGACCTTGGGGTAATTTGGAAATGTTTGTACTATTTAGTGTTAGGGGACCTCAGTGCTAAGCTGTCTGAGTATATCAAACATGATAGTGATTTCATACTTGTGAGGGGAAACCACTGTCAAAAGCGATTTTGGGGCACCGACGTTTATACTCCATTTAAATTTGCAAACGTTCCTTTTGTTTTGACATGTTTTATAGCCATTTTTGTGACGCCATTTTAATGCGCACGCACACCCTTTGGATTAAAGGCCTTCACATGTGTGTCATTATTGGGCTTTTGATTGAATGTTTATAATGATTGCTGGTGTTTTATGATGTTATGTGACTTGTGTGGTTTTGTAACACGGTTTTATTCTGTTACTGATGTTGGGGACAGGAGATGCTCTGTGCGTCGCGTATAAGTACCTGGGTTGGAACTCGTGGTGGTGGTGGTGTTGGTGTTGGTCTTCTGCTTGGTGTTCTGCCTGCTCTCCTTCATCCAGGGGAAGATATGTTTGCTGCGCGTTGAGGATGAGGAGCCGGTGGTGGGCGACCCGGCTTTGGGCCCTCCCGGCCCGTGTGCAGCGACAGCAGCGGCGGCGGCGGTGGCGGCTCCAGAGCTGGGCCCGTTGCTTGCGCTGCTGCTGCTGCTCTGGCTGATCTCGCCTGGAGAGTGCGGGGGGCGGGGGCTGCTGCTGCTGCTTCTGCGTCGGTGGCGGTGGAGCGGCCGACGCGGGGCCCTGCGCTTGATTGCTTTCGGGATGGAGGACCTTGGCCCGCGCCGCCTGGATGACCGCGCTCTCCGCCCGCGCGTCTCCCGGCCGCTCGGGGGACTGCAGCAGGGAGCACGCGGGTCGATGGTACTCGCTTTCCACATGAGCGGCGCGCGAGTATTGGCCCTGATTGGCGTCATAACCGTAGCCATTTGCGCTTTGATACGGGTAGCCGCCGTAAATTGCCGAGCTGTCGTAGTAGGTCGCCTTTTGCATCTCGCCGTTTCCCAATATTTATTTCCGAAACTGACAGGGTCCTGACACCCTCGTAGAATAACATTGGCACCCCCGTGGTCACGTGACGCCTCTCCGCCAATGGCCTCCTCGGGTGAACCTGTGGGTTACAAGAAGCTGAGCGTGAGGGGAAGAAATGCTGTGCGATCCATCTTACTTCTCAATGCGCGCCGTGACACCGCGGACTATGGGGGCGCGCGGGCCAAGGGGGACTATTACCCGTTTACCTTCTGGCTTTTTCCGCGCACGGGCCACATCAGGCACGCACCGAAAATACAAAACAAAACAAAAAAAACAAAAAACTTGTACCACCATCTGTGTTTTTTTTTAACGAGAAACGCGTGACATTTCCGAAGCTCGCTGCTTGTTAGGCGCAGCGCGGCGGGTTACAGGGGGTTTATTTGGGCTGCGGCAGCTGACCACATATTCCCCGCTACAATGTTTTTCTACCAACCGAGCTGTCGTCGCCTTTCCGTGGCGCAGGAGGAGACATTTATAGTCATTTCACTTGAAAATACGAACAGAATATCAATGTGTGTGTGCCCTAACAAAGGCCCTATACCCGATTTGTTTTTAAAGCAGTGGCATAAACATCATTGTCCTTCATTAGTCTAGTTTGTAAAAGAAGACATTTGCAAGAACATATCTCTATAGAGTCGATTTACGCTCCTGAACTAGCAGCTAGTTGTAGTTTGTCTCCGTATCACTCGTTAGAAGTTATAAAACATGCTTATAAACGCATCCCCGCGATAAATCTGGATGTTTGTAAACGTCAAAACCCGGGTATAGGGCCTTTAACACGTGGCTATAGTAACCACAGTGACTGAAAGACCCTGGTTTGCGCTAAATTCGATGAAAATATGACACGGGAGTGAGCTCGTGAGGGCACCTGGTGGAAAAAAAAGCGTTAACAAACGGCCGCATTCTCCAAAGAGATAAATGAAGGAAACCTGAAAAACCGGGCGCGCGTCTCCGTGACCACACTGTGAACCCTCCTCTCTCATGCAGGCCCATAATAATGGCTGCTGGCTGGCCGTCGGCGCGGTGCTGCCGCTGCTGCGATGATGTATGGGCGCGGAGACGTGATGTATACGGGGGGTTCGGATAAACGGAGGCGCGCGGAGGAAAAAAAAAACGAAGGGATAAAAAGGGGCAGCAGCGAGGAGTGGAGTTATCCCGACAGGTGAGCCGCGGGGAGCAGGCCGATCCCCGGGCTTGTATCGTTACGGAAATCATAAACAATATCGAGAGTAATGGAGGGAATGCGACTGCGGTGGAGCCGCCTTTTTATTTGGATTGTAACGCGCGACAAAACAGAGTAAACCCGTTTATATAATAATAATAATAATAATAATAATAATAATAATAATAATAATAATAATAATAATAATAATAATAATAATAGCCTACATAAAATATAAATAAGAATAAAAAGGCAAAAACATAAAAGCCATGCGTTTGTTTCAAAAGGCCCCTTTGTTTTCCAGAATCAACATTCTTATACATAATCTCATAATGTCTGATCAAATGTGCATTTAAGCCAAAATGTTGAAATGTGTGTTAATGAGTATTAATGTGAAAAGTCCTAAAAAGGACAAAACAAATGCAAGGCAAATACTATTAGACGTTGTTGCCTAAAAAAGAACAATGTCACCACAACGCAGTTGCACATTCAAGTAAAATTAAATAAAAAATAAAGTAAACTAAACTAAAAGCTAAATATCTATGTGTTATTTTTAATGCAACATCGTGAAAGAGTGTTTTTATTTATTTTTCCCATTTGCGTATAACCGAAGCCGAATCGAGTCTAAACATCAACAAAACGATCAAAATGATCAAATGATGGCACTAATGGCTGTTCAAAACGTTGGAAGTCCGTTCGGACGCAGAGCGCTGTGCCCCGGAGGTGTAAGGAGTCGTAACTATTCATCATACGGTCATAAATAAATGAAACAGCTGTATTAGTAATTAAATGGGACCGTGGCTTGTTGTAGGCTCATAACTCAACGCACAACGCGAGTCCCGCGCACCCTCTCCCTGCGCGTAAGAGCCCAACCACACGCTGAAAGAAGGTGTCCACACTGTACTTCTACTACTACTACAACTACTACTAGCACTACGGGGAAACATCCGCACCAAATCCTTTCAGAGCAATCGTCTCTCCGCAGAGCCGAGCCATAGCCGTGCAGCCTCGCGGAGTGTGGTAGATGTGAAGCAGACAAAGGCAGCTCCAGCCTGCTCCTCGCTGCGCGGATCCGCCGCTCCACAGTGTGTATGTGAGTGAACTCTTCCTGAACCGAGATCTAAGTCGTACGGTGATAAATCACCAGCGCGACACACAAACTCGGCCATTTACAAAAGCGAGGGAAGCCTATTTCTGGCCTGCTTACCTTATCCTCTGACGAGCAGTGCGCAGCAGCGACCGGCAATATTCTCTCATTCAGCGAGGAAATCGATCAAAGCAGTAATCCACAGAAAAGTTAAGGCAGTAGGCCAGTCGGAGACAGCCCAGCCCAGCCATGCACCAAGCTCTCCGCGCAGCCACAACAACAAGAAGCAGAGTGGAACCCCTTCGCGTTTTTTTTTCTCCCCTTCCCTTCTCCCTCTTCCCCCTCACTCGACGTGGATGGGTAGGTTACGAAAGCAGGCGTGAGCAGCGGGGTCAGCGTGATAAGCCTTATCTGCCCCCCCGTGCCACAGTCATAGACAGCCGGGGCTCGTCCACGGAGCGGAGAGAGGGAGGAAAGAAGCCTATAGTCTTGCTCTTTACGCCGCTGGAACTATGTGGTTCCCCCCCCACCACAACAGCGCGCCCAGTACCGTGCACACACGCCAGTGAACTGCCCCGAACCACAGCGTCACCATAGACAAGAAAAATTATGCAAATGAACTAGCGCCTTGGAAAAAGCCAGTTCAAATCAAGAGGCTGCCTCTCCTCTCTCCCACCTCCACCCCCCCCTCCAACCCCCCCCCCTCCAACCCCCCTCGACAGCAAAACGGGACACGCTGTCTGGGTATAGCGCATAATTCCCATCCACAAATGCACCTTTTACCATTTAAAAAAAAAACGCTATCATCTCCTTCAGGGGGGGAAGAGGGGGAAACGCTGACTACACGCCGCAGCCCGAACCCCCGCCACATAAAGGAGCTTCTCAGCGCGGCTTAATCATTAACAATTCTGCATCGCCCTTTTCTTTTGTCGTTTGTTTGCAATCTGCCACACACTCACTCTCAAACCGCTAAACAATGCACTACGCTGTCAATATGTATTTTTTTTTTTTTTTGCTCCAAATCTATTTTTCGAATTTCCATATTATTTCTACCGAGCAGAAGAGTCCTGCCTGCGCCGAGGATTAAAAAAAAAAGGGTCATGCGGATTTACCAAATGGCAAAAGACACAGCAACCGGCTTGGAAACAGACTTTTCACAGCGCGCGTAAAAACGACAACAACACTGCTGATTTTGGCACATATTTCCAAAAGTGGGACATGCACAGCGCGCGTACGTGGGTGTGTGAGTGAGTGAGTGGGATAAACGGCAACAAAAAGAAGTGTGTGTGCGTGAGGATTATTTTTCTGGCCGACTCTGCTTTTTCCATTCATCCACTTTGTCTAATTATTGACTCTTTTGTTCGAAACGCTGATTCTTTTTCGCCCCCCGGTTTTTGTTACGCGCAGGTTTGCTGCCCGCGGCCCACGTAAGAAGGAAAGGATGAAACGCTGGTGAAAGAGTAGCCTAAGCCGCGATTTTTTTTTTTTTTTTTGTGAAGTGCAAACGCGGGCAGATGGCTTACACCGGGGAAGGCAGCGTTCCAAAAAAAAAAAAAAAAAGAGAGAGAGAGCCGCGTTTATATAGTGACAAATGACAAAGTGGATGAGGAAGAATTACGCCACCGCGAGAGTGTGTGTGTGTGTGTGTGTGTGTGTGTGCGTGTGTGTGTGTGTGTGTGTGTGTGTGTGTGTGTGTGTGTGTGTGTGTGTGTGTGTGTGTGTGGAAGGGGGAGACTCGGGTGTGAGGCTACTTATTAGGAATTGAATAAGGATATCGCCACATCGAGCATTCATAACGCAAATCAATAAAGATGTATGGACTTACCGAAGGCAGTCGGGGGGCTGCGGCGGAGCAGGCCTGCGCTCACACGGCTGGATTTCTGCAACACGGGGACAATTCAGCAGACCTTTTTTTTTTTTTTTTTTGTAGCCTTTTCATTCGTGATCTGGTCACATTTTAGTCACACTTTGAATCTGACAACAAGGAGTCGTCCGAAAACCGCTCAAATAATAAAGCTTAGAAGCGGCGAGATGGCTGTGCGCTTCGGAATTCGCTTCCAAAACCCTGTGCGTAATCCTTTTTTTGTTTTGTTTTAATGCGTAGAATAAAACTCACACACTGGCTCTCGTTTTGCTTCTCATTTCCTCTTAAAAGCCCTACTTGATTTTTTTAGGGGATGTCTTTTGGTTTACAGGCAGAATTATATGGATTTTATATAGTTGTCGTGGTCCAAATGCATTCCTAACTTTCCTTAACGCATTTCTGACGTCCCGTTTCGTCACGTGGGTTGAGTTTGTAACATAGAACTTTGTTAATAAGCACAATTTTCAGGGAGTAATTCTGTTCTACTAGCTGCTAGTTCACGGATGAAAAAGGCTTTGGAATTAAGAAGCAACGCGCGCACAAACGTTTGCTTTGACATGACACTGAAAACTAAACTAAACTTATTCCACTACAAGAAAACAATCATGTTCAAGACTTTTAATTATTTACTTTTTATGTTATTATTCTATTATTTTCATGTTGGGATGTGATTTTTTTTTGAATGCGAAGCATGCATTTATAATTTGCATGTGGCTATTTGCGTAAAAACCCACAGTAGCGTGGACACAATGCAAACACAGAGCTGTGATTATTAATAGCCACTGAGGGGACAGATTACACTGGCTGGATAAATATTTGCACGATGGGTTAAAAAAAGATAGGGAGGAAAAAGATAAGGCTCATAATGAAAAAGAAAAAAATGTTTGGAGCAAATAAAAACCACGCTCCCCTAAGCGGCCATGTGCGCTCGAACCGTCATTATCCGACTCCTCAGCTCCTTCCCCGAATCTTCCCGAGTCCTCCCCGAGCCCCCGCGCCCATAAATCACCGCGCAGCGCGGTTGACCCCAGCGCCGGCCCGCAGAGGCACTCCGTCTTCCATTATGTGCTCGTTTCCCTGAGAGGGAAGGCGAGGCGCGCTGCGAGGGGGTGACACCAGACCAGAGAGCTCTCCTCTCCTCCACTCCCAAATGTGTGCGTAACGTGTATGTGTACGTGTGTGTGCCTAATTCTGATGCGAGGGAGCGAGCCCGCAGACTGATGGATCATTCTGAAATATACAGAGTTTGGAGACTAAACGGTGCGTAATTCGGGCGTCAGTTTTTTTTGGAGAAGACGGGGCCATTCTTCAGTAGTAAACGGATGAGCAGCATCAGGGTTGTTTTTTCTTCAATCTCAGGCGATGCTTATTTCACCTTAAATTATTTTATTTAAAATTGTTTTGTTTTGCGCCATTCTTTACCACCTCGCGTTTCCCCCACCGGCCTCACTATTCGGCGTGTAGCATGAAGGCTAAAGAAATGGCCGCCTCATTTGCATTTTTACTAATACAGGCCTGCGCGTAACAATCGCCGTTCCAAACCAAATCACTCGGAATTTTCCATTTTCAGCCGATTTCAAAACATTTGCAGCTATTTCTACAAAAAAAAAACGCGTCGTTTCTTGTATCGTTGTAACAATTGTGTTCAGGAAAACAGGTTGTGAAAGGCGCTTAGCAGCTGCACTTTGCAATGTTCGCCCCTCTCTCTCTATGCTTTCTAATCAAATGTGCGAGTCATATTTCATGGATTTGAACTCACATTGACTGTGCGCAATTGCGACCAATATTTTCCTACACGCGTATTGTGCGCTTTAGCCAGTCTGCGCGTGGCAAAACGCCTTGCGCTCTACCACAACACACCGATTTTAAGAGGCACAGAAATGGGCCACCCGGGGCGCGTAAATCAACGTCATTGCCTACTTTATTTTGTACTTTCCCCCCCAAGTTCGCGACGCATTTACGACCGTTTCCCGTTCAATTAACGATAAAAGTGACACATAACTGTAAATCTCTCGACTCGTTTGCTCGTTTTCGCTACCTGTCCGTTACCCCCAAGCCACTGCGGGTTCCCCCCTCGCTCTCTCTCTCTTCCTCTCTCTCCCTCCCGCTCTCTCTCTCTCTCCTCTCTTCTCTCTTCTCTCTCTGCCCCTGACCCCTGTCCTCGCGCCCATAACTCACGGCAGTAATGAACAATCGGCGGAAATACCTCAAAATAAAATCCATCCTCCCCGTGTGGCTCCGACACTGTCCGCGTGGAAAAACATATCCGTCCGTGACAGCAGCCGCCGCCACAGCAGCAGCAGCAGCACCAGCAACCGTCGCAGTATAGCGGTGTAGCAGCAGCAGCAGCAGCAGCCGTGATACATCCACAGAGGAGAAGCAGCAGCACGAGGAGCGGCGTTGGAGTGCGTGGAGTGCGCGGGTTACGCATCAAACCCCGTGCGCGGCCGGGGAAACCCCCTCACGGAAAGCGGGGCATAACGCGTCCGATCAGAGGGTGCTTCGTTTCCCCCTGCAAGTGCCATGACACACAACGCCACGCCAAAGTAGAGCTTCTTCTTCTTCTTCCTTATCCCCCCCCCCCCCCCCCCACTCCTCCTCCTCCGAGCGCCGCTCACGTGACCTAACTTAAATCGCCTTTTATTTGAGCTCGTGAATCATTAATGGAGGCAGGCGGGCATCTTGGTTTAAAGCGGAGGGGACGTGCGTAAAAAAGCGTCACGGCGAAAAGGGCGCCATGCCATGCGGTCTGTTTTCAGAGGCTAATGCAGGCATGGACTCAGAGGTGATACAATAGCTGATCATTACACCGAGTGGTGCTCCAAAAGAGTCCCGTCAAAACGGAATGTAGTGCACAGTGGCGCTACTAGCCCACAGCAGGGTGGGCGGGGGGAGTCAAGAGGAATCCCCACACAATACATTTGAAAAACATGTCAATGCTGTGCAAATATGGAGCCCAGAAATGGCAATTATTCTGTGATGTATTCACGGTCCATCAGCAGACCTGCTCTGAGCTCGAGTTGATAGATTTTGACCTTACTATATAATAGAAGGATGTTTTCTTTTTTTCCATGGCTTTATCTAGAATGGTTCACACGCAGTTTACTTTCATTTAGCTCTATTTTAAACTTTATAATAAAACCCTTTAGAACTGTGATTTGATCTTGATCTAGGCCTGTGGAGACGGGTCCCTTTCTGGTCCAAATAGTCCGAAAAAATGTTTATGAATAGTACAGGGATGATGATTGTTAATCTACTTTATGCATCCCCTTATGGTTTTAAAGTTTTTATACTTTATTATTTATTTCAATGAAGTTTTATGTTATATGTTTCATGTTTTGCACGATTGCTCCGAAGAAATTCCAAGTTTGTGAACCTGTTCCCTGACAATGGCAGTAAAACTGTATGTCTTTAACTTGTCTGTTTATGAAGCAATGCTTTATTGTACATTTGTTTACAGTGTACTTCTACTTACGCCTTTTTGCATATGTAATAAGATGTTGAATATATTTAGGTCATTTTGAGTTGTTTGCATATTTGAAATGAATAAAATACATAAATAAAATAAAATGTATAGTAATAATAGTCACGTGATTGAGAAGCATGTATATTGAATTGGAGACTGGTTTCATGTGATGCAGAATTTGAACCTTTGCCGTCTTTTATAATGAATATGACTATGTACAGTAGGGGGTCAGCCCTATGTTCCCCCACTTCTATTGATTAAGATTAGGCACCAGCCCACTATCCTTAAGGTTAGTGGCTAGGGCAGGGTCAGGGTTAAGCTGATTGATATATGTATGACATTTCACTTGTGATTGGTTGAAGTACCAACTCACCTACGGAAAAAAAAAAAAACACACCCGGGGAACATAGGTATGCACCCGTACAGTAGTATAGCCAGTGTTAGGGAGAACACATTTAGTTACAGAATGCTGAATACAAAATGTAGTGTAACATATTCCATTACTTTGTACAATCAGAGTGCTGTATTCTGTATACTTCAAATACTTTCATGTTGATTTGCATCATATATTATTTATATATATGTGTGTGTGATCACAAACGTGTAGGCTACACTTGTTGGATAGTTTGTTGTGAACTTATGTATCACTAATTGAAAACATAAAAAAGCACTTTGTAAATGCACATCATGTGCAGCAGATCACATGATGCACGTGTGCACGTGTGCACGTGTGCATTGTTGGATGAAGCTGAGATTTAATGACTGTGTGTGATATAGTTACTCAGAATGAGTATTTTAAATATGGATTGTAAATACATGTAGTATTCCGTTATTACCCAACACGAAGTATAGTATAGTATACTAGACTAGAGTACAGTATAGTATAGCACAATACATACTACTACTATATGCTATCACTATACTATACCATATATACTATATAAAACTGTGACTTAGACGTTGTGAACATTTGCAAAGATGTGACTGTCATCTTGGGATAAAGATTTTCTCTACTTTCTTTGTCCTTTCCCGTTCATTTGATCTTATGTCTGTCTGATTTCAGTGCTAAATCTTTTTTGTCCATTAAACAGAACTTCAGTTCTATTTTCATACAAAACTCTTGTTTGAACAATTATTTGCAAGACTATTTTTACCTTAACTTGAGTGCAGTATAGACATGTATAGTTCCACATAGTATAGTTTGTTTTTCAAACGTTTGACACTAAGGACCACCTCATAAAATATTTGAGCTTCCAAGTAGCATAAGGCCTGGATCAGGATCAAATCAGGTCTAAAAAGTCTAAACCACGAGCCTAAAAGCTAGTTGTAGATTTCCATTTTAAGTACTGTGTGCGCTGTTCCTTTCAGGTGGCCCACTTGTTAGTGTTAGACGGATAAAGCCGTAAACACGCGTCGGCTGGACACACTAACAGACTCATTTACAAAGCTTGTGTCCATTTAAAGGCGCTATATATCAGCAGCCCGTTAGCCGGGGCTAGCCTCTCAGCCCTGTGTAAAAGGAGCACGTAAACGATCACTTAGAGACACAATAGGAAACAGAGGGGCAGTGATCACGACGCACTTTACACTTTACTGCCTCCAATTAGTCTCACTCCTGTCTACTACTACTGTTTATGTGTCCCTATTGATATCTGAGCGCACTCCACTCGGCAATACATGACTGACCCTCCAAAGAATAAGAGAGTAGAGTACATGTTAGTAAGCAGGAAGTTAATGATACAATGCCAGTATGTGATTTGTAAACCATTTTGAACAGGCATATTCATGATAAAAGTGTTTGGAAATTTTTCAAAAAAGGACTTGGTAGTGGACACTTTTTTATAGTTTTTGACGATCTGTACTTTACTTGAGTAGTATTGATGTTGAGAAGTTACTCCACTGCATTTGAAAGAGAACTATAATAACTAGTTCTACGGCGCTATAAAGGCTCCAAAGTAAAAAAAAAAAGGCTTTGGTTTATTTTTAAATAAACGCCTTAAAATGCACAACTCCAGTACAGTAGGTGGCGCTGCGTAGATGTTTCTGTCAAATGCCACCGACTCACAAACAAGGAAGAAATTTTGTCCCCGTCATATTGCCGTACAGGAGAGTGGATTCGGGTGCAATTATTATTATTCTTTTATTTTTTTTTGCATTTTTGTAGCTGCGCTTATTGAAACAGATTTCTCGGCAGGATTTACTTTGTGCTTTGAATAGTTAAAGGCACACTGCATAACATTTTGGACTGTCCTGTTGCCAGCAATACACAACCTGCTCCTAATGAGGAGCTCGACACAGAAAATGGCATTCTTGCAGTGGGTAATCAAATTATGGATTAGTATGAGGACATAACCTATTTAAATCTCAGTTTTGGCTGCCTTTAGTCCACATCTCCATGGAAACGAGAAGGAGACGTCCACCCTCCCGGTAAAGTTACAGTCTGGTCGGTAACACTTTAGATTACAGCCCACAAGTTCCATGTGTAGGTACAGGTAGCAAGAAATTACACATGTAAGTAGGTAACTACACATTAAAGTGCAAGGTTTAATAACTGTGTACAAATAAAGGTGTACGACATGTAGGTGTATGTGTAACAAAGGAATACAAGGTGTAATAAAGGTGTCTCACTTTAGATTACAGCCCGCGCTCATGTGGAGTTACACATTACAGGGTTTCCGCGGGGCATTAAAAAGCATTAAATTGTGCCAAACACAAGGCCTTAGATGTCATTATGCATTCAATGAAATCTGAATTTCTCTGAAAATGATCATATTACTCAATAATTCAAGTTCATCGAAAATAATGAAAAATATTGACCTAAAACAGTGGTTCCCAAAGTGGGGGTCGGGACCCCTCAGGGGGTCGCGAGGCCTAGGGTGGGGATGATTTCAAGATCAAACAAAAAGAAAAATGCTACTGTTTTTAGCATATTTTTGAGTGTAAAACAGCCTATAATTAGTGAAATCCATTATTATTCAAAATAAACAGTTTAAATACATATTAACTTGATGTTTTTCTGGCTTAAAGTAGCATAAGAGGCAATAACTTTATGCAATGGGGGTCCCGAGATGTATATGTGTCAATGTTTGGGGTCCCAGCCAAAAAAGTTTGGGAACCCCTGACCTAAAACATAATTCAGCTGCAATTCAGAGCAATTGACATCTGCTCAAAAGTTCCCCATTTTGTCCAGTTCCCCTCTGTCTGATGAGATGTTTGCAAATCTTAAGAAATGAAATGTGCGTTTGTGGAGTTAAAATGTTGTATTTAGGCATTCATAAAATGGCATTAAAAAGCCGTATCAGCACTGCATTAGGTACAGTGTATTTGAGCGTTTTCCCCAATTTATGAAACTATTTACTTTATTCCGAAAGTCCGCGTGGGCGCCGCCATGAATTGTGCCCGCCCCTTCTCTCCCATTAGTTTACACAGGACTGGAGGAGTCAAGAGAAAATCAGTTACTACACGAACACAAAGCTGTTTTCAGGCCGCGCAGAGAAACAGTGCAGTGTCGACTTGTTGGTGTAAATGAACATTGGACATTTTACACAAATGAATCTACTAAAGACACTTTCCCTCGTTCTCCGCTTAATGAATGGGCTTCACGCTCTACCGGAAGTGTCGGTACAACGGAAGTGCCGATCCGTGGCAAAAAGAGGCAAAAGTGGGCGGGGCGGAGTAAGGTGAATATGACGGCCAGAACACCTGCAACTACACGTACACCTTTATCACACCTTGTTACACAGTTGTTACACTTTGGACACCTTCATTAGACCTTTAATGTGTAATTACCTGTACTTACATGTGTAATTACTTTCTTGTTCACGTGGAACTCTCGGGCTGCAATCTAAAGTGTTACCGTCTGGTCTGAGGAGAACTGAGCTTTTGTTCATTTTGTTGGTATTTTTCAACAACTAAAAATATCTGTGACGAAATAAATGCTTTTATTCTGATTCGATTTATTGGGTGAATTGTTACACGGTGTGGCTTTAAGCATCTTCTACAGCAAATACTTCAGTAATAATTTGACCTACGCTTTTATTAGAGTAATATTTAACCCGTTGTATCTGTACCTTTACTCAAAAAATGAAATCAAGTGCGTTGTTCTGTGGTTAACGTTCACAAATGACATATAACTTAAGGTACATATCGTTAAGTCTTTGCTTACAAATATTTGTTGATAGTTCATGTAAACCTTGCCTTATGAACAAGTGTTGCCAAATCTGTAATATTTGATAGATAATGTTTAGTTTAGTGTAGTGGAAGCCATCTGTACTGTGAAATAATCAAAAAGACAAGATGTTTGGACCCACCTCATGACATCAGCAGGTGAAACAGAGTGTTTTGAGAAGGAAACAACGCGTTTAAAAGGGAGGAAAGTAACAAATAACGTATTTGTCTGGGGAGAGCGAGGCGAGCCACATATAGCCCAATTACAGCGCTCGTAATGTAACACATGCTTGTATTTGAATGTTTTATGTGACTTTAAAGTCTATTTTGGATGATTCTGTCGTAATAAGGGATTTTGTTTCAAAAAGTTACATTTGTACCCAATGTTTTTGCACCTGACTGTATAGGGCCTTTAAGCAGGTATAAATAGATGTAGTTTCTCTCATTGTACTAGTACCAAAATTGGAGACATTACAGTCAAAGCTAGAAATATCTTGGGATCGTGGGATTTTATTGAAATATGGCGGCCATCTTGTGATTGGTGAGGCTAATGCTAATATCAAGTCATATCAAAATAGGAACACGGTTCTTGCAGTACTAATTGCAGTATCAGGAGGTTAGGCTACACACAATGACAACAAGGATTATTGAGACAGAGATATTTCAGAAGCACTTCCATGAACCCATCTTTTGCTAAACTGATTTTTTTTTATTGTAGCTTTTAATTTTTGTTCTTTGTTCCGTCGATTAAACGTCAGAATTTGGAGGTACAGTCATTGTTTTGGATTTGTTGTGTAGCTGGTAAGTCTAGTATCTCAGGTAAGAAAAATGTAGCTGAGGTTTGTTTGTCTTTAAAGGCCTGTCATGTATTCATTCTGTAGTGTATTAATTGTCTTAATATTAATTGTTGATAAGCTAAATATCGGTCAAATTCTGTCCATATTTTCTTCTTTCAGCCTGTGCTCAGACAAACTAAAGGATTGTCTGGGAAGGAGCAAAGTCAATCTAACATTGCCTCTGTGACTTTAAGGCCCTATGCAAACATATTTGTAGCATCCGAATTCCTCACAAGGCAGACTTTATAGGCACATTTCACAACTTGCAGGGTCACTTTTCAGGGTCACTGTCACAGAAATGTGAGAAGACTAGCCTGCATGTTCACGAAGTGCGTTATAATTAGATGCACAGTGTTTTTCCCAACACAAATGTCTGAGTTTACAATATGGAGGACAAAGCACATTTCATTCCATTACTATAGAAATAATGTGTCTTTAAGAACAGATCGACTTTCTTTAATGTTATGTTATAAAAGCAATGCAACTGTAAAAAGGTCAAATGTTTTCCATATATATTATATATGATGTAAACACATGCAGTCCTGCAGTGTGAAATAATAGGAAACAAACGTGATTATAAATGTTTACAAGAGGAAAATGTATGTCAAATGTAGCCAAATATAATGACAAAAGGTCATTATAAAAACTGGCAAGAATGCGTGAGAAATGTAATAAAAAAAGCCACAAAACAGTGACAAAAAGGGATGATAATGTGACAAACATGTGACCAAAATGCAGCAATGAAATAATACATTCAAATAGGTGATGACAACACGGCAACAGTGAAAGGAAAAAGATCCGTTTAGATCAGTTTTTAGGTCTTAGCTTTCAAATGAGGCCAAACCTTTTAGATTTGGGTGAAGCTTCACTGGACAAAGTGGACTAGGTCAAGGTGGGGGTTAAGAGGTTGAAGGACACATACGAGTGGTGTTTCCTATTAGTTTACATTGTGCCGTTTGTCCCGTGCTACTATAACCATGTCCTATAGAGTTTTACTCACGCTCTTTGACTGGCAGCCCCGTCCGATAAGCTGCTCAATGTCGCCCCCTATGCCGTAACTGCTCCCAAAGTCACACAGGCTTTGATCCCCCCATGTTTCCCTGAAGGAAGGCAGGTGGTCTCCATTGCGCCTGTGCGTGTCAGTAACAGGAAAGCGGAGGTGACTCCAACCAAAGGCAGCACTTATGCAAACACGGTCCCCCCCGGCCCCCTCACACGGATGGGGTTACAGCGGAGAGGGGGGTGACGCAGGTAAAAAGGTAAAGACGGGGTCATTGGTGAGGTTATGTCCTAAAATTTAGATTGAGATGTCTTTTGGTCGTGTTAAAAGCAGGAGATTTAGGATTTTTGTTGGTAAATATCTCATAAACACGACCAGTTTGTGACTCCAGATGTTCAAACGAGTTGGTTTCACTGTTTTAGGTCACTGGTTCTTTTATTCACAGCAACAAAAGCTTTTCACACAATGCGAAAATTGTTAGTTCGGAGTTAAAAAGCTCAGGGACTGAACTCTGGAGGTTCTTAGCTTCCAAATGAGGAACAACGAGGTGATATAAATGCATGGGAATCTTGTAGTTTAGGCTTGCCTCAAATTGGACTTGTTTGGACTGTGAACTGAATCCTGCAGTACTAATTGCAGTATCAGGAGGTTAGGCTACACACAATGACAACAAGGATTATTGAGACAGAGATATTTCAGAAGCACTTCCATGAACCCATCTTTTGCTAAACTGATTTTTTTTTTATTGTAGCTTTTAATTTTTGTTCTTGAAAAAGATTGTTTAGTTTAGGAATGCAGACGAGCACTGGGATACTTCCGGCTGACCTTTTAAACATCCGCCATCTTTCTGCCTACAGGAGATTAGTCTTGCTCAAGTATTTGTAAGTATTTCAAGAATATGCTGCAAACTCAGAGTTATGTTAAAAACTAAAAAAGAAAGCAGAGGTCTACTTTAGCGGAGGATACTTTGGAGTTAAAGGTAGGTGTTTTTGTCGCAACTCTACTGAACATTGATAGTAAGAATTAAAATGGCAATCTGACTGGAGCCAATCTGCATTAAAAAAAACATCCACCTTTAAAGGTGCACTATGCAACTTTGTATGTAAAAAGAAAGAAAGAAAGAAAGAAAGAAAGAAAGAAAGAAAGAAAGAAAGAAAGAAAGAAAGAAGAAAGAAAGAAAGAAAGAAGTTAATGGTGCGTGTTTCTGTGACCCAGTGCTGTATGGGTGGTTAGTTTAGCACCTTTACATCCCACCCTATGATGCTTCAGGATCAAGTTTATTTCAGGTTGTTTAGTGTTTCTTGTAGGTTTTAGGAATGGGAATGTATTATGTAACCATGGATACGGTTGAATCATCAGTGATTGATTCTGGAGCGTCCTACAGGCCATGGGGATGGTGAGTAAAGGTGCTATGCTGACCACTGCAGGCATCTGTGGGGCACTGAAAGGTCAAATACATAATATTATTTACATTTAACAGTGCATAGTGCACCTTTAAATGAGAAAAACGTTTTTATTTGTTTTATACATTATGTAACCCCCGTTACAAATAAACACTGGTGTAACTGGACAAAACCTGACAATAAATAACCTTATAAATATTCATAAATAACCTAATTAAATATTTGCTAAAAACAGTTAAAAACTACGTGACAATAAATATATAATTAGTGGGATTTACAATGTTATTATAAAAAGTTACATTGTAAACCGTTATCAATAAAACTGATTCAAGACGTATGCCCCTCCCCCACCTGGCCGAGGCTCAGTCAGCGGCAGGAGTCTGAAAAGAGCGCACGGGCGAACAGAGCAGTGCAGCCGTTACAAACAAAACTGACCCAAACTACACCGAAAAGTGATCTTACACACCGTTTGCCTTGCCGGGTTGAGGGAAGAGTGTGTCTACGAGACGTGAAACCTTTGGGAGTAGTCTCGGTGAGTTATTTATTTGGAAAGTTTTTGTTTGTTGCTCAGCATTTGAAGCTGAAGTTGACGCAAACTTATTTATTGTACAGTGTTTGTCGCTGCGGTTAAACGAGGCCGATGCTTTTGCTTGAGACGGCAGAGAGCAAAGAAACGGTAACAATATATTTGCTCTTTTATTTTTATTTCTCTTGTCCAGCATTTGGTGCTGAAGTTAATATAAATGTATTCTTTTACGCAGCGTTTGTCGCTGCGGTTAAACGAGGCCGATGCTTTTGCTTGAGACGGCAGGGACCAGATAACGGTAACTTAACGTTTTCTGTATTTCTACTTTTATTTCTGTTGGTCACAATGTTGATTATTTTTACGGTGGTTTGTTCATTTTATGTGAAAAGAAGCTTTATTTCCCAGTAACAGTAAGCGGCTCAGCTAAAAACAAATGGTCGCCTCTCTTTTTTTTGTTTCTCTCTTAAGTTACGTAGCCTCCGCAGCCTTGTAAGCGGCTGGACAAGTTTTTATTTGAATGTAATTTTATTTTGTGCTAATTGCGATCCTTGTTTGGCCTGCTCCACAGGCCAGGTTTTATCCACACCCCGAGAACACCTCAGTTCTTGGAGTTGGATCGAGTTCTTGGACCCAGGATCGAGTCGACACCAAGGCGAGCCACCCAACGGAACATTCTCAGGATCAACGGCAGCGTCTCGCGAGGCGCGCGTGGTCCGCATTCCACCAAAGAACCTCACTGACTCCCAGACCAAGGTTTGAGGAGCGTTTGTGGAGTTTTTCCAACGGATTTGAGCGCACGTTAAAGGGCGCCTACGTTGAACTCAGAACATATCCACAATTTAAGTTTTGCTAAGTTTTTGGACAATTAGAAGCCATTTTCTTTTTGTTATTGCTTTGCAAGCCAAATTGTTCACTGGATCCTTTTGATAATTGTTTTATTTATGTATTTAAAGGGTACCTATGGTGTCATTTTTAAAGTGACAAAACGTGTTTGAAAATTGAAAAGAGTGAATAATATAAACCTGAAACCTAGATTAAACTTAAATTAAAGTAATTTAAGAATAGGTTTAAATTCAAAACACTCAAAAGTAACTAAATGACCGGTCATAAAACGAAACTTGTTGAAATAAGGAAATAAGTGAAACAAGTGAAACATACCTTTTTTATTGAACTCATCTCAAAAGTTTAAACAATACAAAGGTTTAACAGGTAACTAACAGAAGTGCCAGTATTAATGTTTGATGTTTGTCTGTCCTTTTTATTGTCTATGTTAAGTAAATTGCCGGCTTTTCCATTTAAACTTATTGACTTTGGCTCTCATTTTGAATTACACACCACTCCTTTCGAATCTAGAACTGGTCCATACCCTACAGTCCTTTGCCTAACAGCGTAGGTGTTACAATTAGGTATGAGATTAAAAAGAACAACCCAAAGACCATACCTGTTTTTTGTTTTGTTTGGTTTTTTTTTCAATGAAAGAAGAAGCAACCTATTTAAAATATCCATTGTGGTCCAAACTCATCCCTAACTTTCCTAGTATATTTGTAGCATTGCATTTATTCACAGGGAGAGGTTTACAGGCACACTTATCACGATCACTTTCACAAAAATTCGAGAAAAATAGCTTGAAAGTTCATGAAATGCAAAGGCTTTATAAAGCGTTATAAAGGTTGAACATGGAGGTTGTTCTTATCCGAGTACCACCTTATAAAATATTTGATCTTCTAAGTTCCACCAGGCCTCGATCCAAAACCAAATCATGTCAAAATCCTCTATATACCATTTAGTGTGTATTGCAAATTCATACATTTGTGGGAAAAACACTGTACATCTGATTATAAAACATTGTTATCAGTTGCATAAACTTTCAGGCTGTTTTTGCAAATATGACCCTGAAACGTGACAGTATTATTAATAATAATAATAGAAAAAAAATCAGGTATAGGGCCTATAAAGAAACTCTAAAATGTCTTCTGGGTGTAATCCATGTCTAAACACAGAACTTAAACGTATTACTAAAGCCTAAATGGAAAATGAATAGAGTCTCAAATCGCAGATGTATCACCTGAAACAAACCCACAGTTTGAGAAACACCGGCCTGACTGGTTTACTCTATGAAGCCCGAACAACAACAACAACAACAACAACAACCACAACAACAACAACAACAACAACAACAACATGCTGCAGCGCTTTAACCTCTTAACCCCCACCGTAACCGGACACATTTTCTCCAGTTAAGCATTACTCAAATCTTAAAGCATCTTGAGCCCGAGAGCTTACCGCCGGCAGGCCAGTGTAATGCCTCATTTGAAAGCTAAGGCCTGCAAAACTCATCCAAGCTTCTTCCTTGTTTTTGTTGTCAAGTTTTCATCACGACAAAAAACGCGCCAAAAACTTGTTGCGAAAGCTCGATGAAAACATAAGGAAAACGTGACGAAAACATGACCAACAAAATTTTGAAAAGAGCTTAGGCCTTAGCTTCCAAATGAGGCGTTATTCTGGCCTGTAGGCTGGAAGCTCCCGTCGAGAAGCTTTTAGATTTAGGTAAAGCTGAACTGGAGAAAATTTGCTCGGTTAAGGCGTAGGGTAAAGGGTCAAAAAAGGTTACAAGCAGCGAACAAGACATGCATAACTGCCCTCCTCGCTGTCACTCCGTCCGTTTTGATCCCAACCCACAATGCAACACGATCCCCAGCATTAATCAGTATGTGTCAAAGGCGCGATTCGTTATCGCTAATGCGCCTTTTGTGACAGGCTGCATGTTAGGGAATATGACACCGTTGAAGCTGCGCATCATGGCTTTTTCTTTTTCTTTTTGGCGCTTCCCTTCCAGTGTTAATTTCGTCGACTAAAATATTTAGTCTTAATTTTAGTCAAAGTGATATTTTTGACGACTAAAATTGGACTAAAACTAAATTACAAGTTTTTCATGAGACTAAACTGTGACTAAAATGTCCAGATATTTTAGTCGACTAAAATAAGACTAAATAAAAATGAGAAGGAGAGACTAAAATCATCCAAACTTCTATTGACCGTCTGAAAGAGCCTCAGATCATGTAAATTCACTGCCAAAGGAACAGCTCTGAGCTTTGTTCATATGGGAGCAGCTCCATGAAGCAGAGGACCTTCATTATATATGATTATAATGAATATTATTAATGCAAAGTCGACTAAATTTGTCTTCAATTTAGTCGACTAAATTTACTTGCAATTTTAGTCGATTAAAACTATCGAAACTTCAAAAAATTAAAGATATTTTTTTGACTAAATCTCGACTAAAATTGAATTACATTTTCGTCAAAAGACTAAGACTAAAACTAAATTTAAATATGTTGTCAAAATTAACACTGTTCCCTTCTCCACCGCGGGCGTGGAAAAAAAAAAACACAACGTCTATTAATCATCTGGGACATGGACGGAGACGGCGTGCTCTTTGTCTGCTCCAACTCCAAACTCATACACGATCTAACGCCGCGCCGTAAACTTGGGAGCGCTTTGGATCGAACTCTGTTTTGTTTTTCTGTTGTTGTTTTTTTTTACGCACGGGAAGAATTTTGCAACTGTTGGTTGATATTGGTAAGGTTTGATGGTGTGTGTTTTTTTTTTTTTTTTTTTTCCTTTGTGTCTCCGGATTCTTCGGAGAGGGGCGCTGTTCTCCACGGAAGCTGCATGGACGTGGTCACCCCTGCGCTGCCTTTCCGGACCGCACGTGAACTGTTCCATGACCCGGTGAGGAGTGCATGACGGACGGTAGAAAATCACTCCTTTACGCGCGGTTTTCTGGTTGTCCAATCATCCAGAGGAGCTTGGAGTTCTTTCTTTTTTTTTGTTCTCACCTTTTTATAAATATTAAAGTAAAATATGTATATGTTGTTGCTGACTCTTTTTTTAAAAATATATATGTCGCCATTTCAAAAGACTTGCCATGCCACATTGTAAGCTGCTATCTGTTATTTTTGGTATTCTCGCTTCAGCTATATGTTTTTTGGTGAAATTTCAATCTGTAAGCATGTTGCTAATTTCTATGTTTAAGACTCTAACGTGTGTGTTGAGCTTATTTTAGTTCTACAAGACGAATGAAAGTTTGCGATGGCTTTACCACACTTTCTAATTTCACAGTACTGTAGAAAACAAAAAGTCCATGTGCGCACACAATTCCATTGAGACTTGGGTTAAAAAAAAAAAAAGTCCTTGCAAAAAGCGACCGCGGACTAATTCTCATGTTTCACCGTTTTAAGCGTGTTGCCTTTCTTCCATTTTTACGCACGGCTCTGACACGCTTAATGACTTTTTGAACCGGTTGTGCTTTACAAATAAACTTGCCTTGCCTGTAGGCCACTTCGTGTGTCGTCCAAGCGCTGTTATTACGTAAACACATGTTGTAGTTTGTGTACATTTTAAGATGAATGTAAGAAAACGCAAGGTTGTTCCCAAGGTTGTCCAAAGCTTTGCCTTCCTTAGACATATTAAAGTCATGGATGCAACCGCCATGTTTCGTTTGTTTTGGACTCTAAATACATCCCACGAGTGCGAAAACACACATGGAACAAATAAAAAAACAAAAAACAAAAAAAAACAAGTAGAAATCCGGATGAATAATGCACGTTTATTTACGCAAACCGTGTGCGCCCTCGTCTCCTTTCAACGCGCAATAGCCAGCTGGACGAGGGCCAGAGCCGCGGCCGTATCATCCCCAGCTCCAGCCCGCCGACATGTCGACACCGCCGGCAGGCAGCTCTCAACAGCTCGCCTCTGGTTAGTGTTGGAACTCTCTTCTGCGCGCGCGGGGAGATACGGAGAGACGGAGAGACGGGAGAGGGGGGTGGGGGGGGGGGGGGGGGTAAACGTCAAGGCGAAAACCAGCGCCAGCAGCGTTTACCCACGCTATACTCCTCCTCACTGGATTAAACCTAGAGCTGCAGGCGAGAATGTAGTGACTCAGAATGAACGAGGAGAGGGATTGTGCTGCATGTTTCTTTGTGGATGCGTGTTGGTGTCTTGTTATTACAAATCTAGCAAGAAAAGGCGGATCTAGAAATACGATTGGAAGCTATGTAAGAGTTTCTACTACAACACAAAAGGAAAAATGTGACTATTTTCAGTTGTAGAGAATGTTTTTTTTTCCCAGGTCGTCATCTGTACTGGTGTTGTATAACAGTGGACGTTTTGCCTTTCAACGCGAAATGTCAGACACTGAAAATACAAGTAGCAGATTTTGGTTTGGAGATTGCCTGCTACTTGCTTTGCAGTGACAGACCATGTCTTCACGGTCAAAGGCGAAAACAGTGGGCCCAATAAATGTCTTCAGCACCACTGGGAGGGCACGCAAACAATATGTTTTGCACTTTGCTCCTATAAGGTGAAATATTAGCCTATATACTATGGCATTAACGAAATCAAAAGCTCAACTACTTTTTGTAAACGGTATTGTTGCGTAACGTCGGCGTCCTCATCGTCTCTGATTTGGACACGTGATGTATTTTGAGATGCCGTTTGCTCCTTGGCCAAAGAAATGCGCAAATCATTCTTTGTTCAGCTTTACGTTTCCCCGATGTTTATTTAGAAATAGGACATTTGGCCTACATCTGAAGGTGAGATCATTATAAGAATATGGGGTCAATTTTCAAGGTCACAAGAATATTTAACCTTGATTAAAATGGATTGATTGTGAACATACCTGCCAATGTAATTTTACTCCCCCAAAAAATCTTCTAGTTCGTGGATAGGAAATTATAAATTTTACTTAGTAATAGGAACAAAATCTCATTCTATTGGCACGTGTTTTAACTAAATTAAATCAAGGTAAATATTATCTTTTATTTTTGTAGCTTCAAATACATATTAATATTACAATCCACCAATTTATTTTCCATCCGTAGTCCCCGATTCCAGATGATAACTCAGTGCGCATTCGAAATAATGTAAGATTCACGATCATTCAAGGACAACAGTAACATGTGTTTTTAATAGAATACCTTACTAATTACTGCCATTCTCAAAACGTTAAAGAAATAGCTATAAAGGAATAGAGAGTCCATTCGTAGTGTGTATATGGAAAATAGGGAAACAGCCATGCGTAAAGAGAGCTTCGTTGAACAAAAGTTATCACACCGCGCTCCACTTATTAGTCAGTGTGAGCCACTAAACGAAAGTGAACACGTTTAAAAGTTGGAGTATTTGATGAGACTGGCCACATGTAATGTTCTCTCTTGATTTCGCACTGTCGTATAGGAATGTAAATGCTATATGCGTGAAACTATCCCTAACAAATGTTGACGTTTGTCCTGATTCCACCGCAGTTACGAAGTTAACCTCCGCATTTACCTCCATCTCGTTTTAATGACTTCAGCAAAGTGTTGTCGACTCCTATTAAGACCATCCACTTGAAAACCCTAATGGGGGTTTTGTGCGCTTTTTTTTGCTTAGCCCTGCGCTTCGGTGCCAACTGTGCCAATTTACACCAGCAGCGCGTCAATCTGCGGGAAACAGAGGGTCCTGCCCGCTTGCTATCACGTTGACGCACACATTACGCATCAATCACGACGCGTAATTACTGTAGAACACTAATGGAAGGCTAATATAGGCGATGGTGTAATATAGATAAATAGAGGGACGGGAGTTTAACAGTAAATTTGCATACAGTACGTCCCCCGCGCTGCGATTTATCTGGAGAACGTGACGTTAACCGTATACGCGCGAGTACTGAGTGCTGGAAAAACGCATTTGGAAGTTCGTACTCACTGTGGTCGCGGTCACGTCGGGGGTCAGAGAGAAGGAGTGGGAGAGGAGCTGCGGACGCCGAGGGAGAAGCGCGAGAAATGAAAATATAGCCGCTATTCCGCGTCTATTTCTGACCCACCGCCGCCATCCATAATTCAATACGGATCACGTGAAGGAAAGGCGGATTAAAAATGCATGCGTTTGGGGGGGAAAGTGACCTCTGTTAGAGCGGAGCGACGCGAGGATCGAGGGGTGTCATTTTTGAACGGGGGCCCGCACTGCTTTGGGAAGGTTTTAGGACGAGAGTCAATGGTGGGACGCCATCTTCTGATCCAGCCTGGTGTCTGCAGCTCAGGCGCGAAGGGGGAATGTTATTTTACAGGCACAAAAGTGTTTCGTGAAAGCCTGTATGAGGAATCATTAAAAAAATAAAAAATAAAAATACATCCAGGTCGTAATTACACAAGCAAAATGCGAAATAAGCCGATAATAAAGTGCGAAAACTGGGAAGTAGATTATTCTAGGACATTATTTTTACACTTTATTTTACACTTGATACATTGTGCCTAACTAAATTTAGTACAATGTAATGTAAAAATGTGTAATAACGTGTACGTAGTATGTAGTATACACAATAGAACCATGTGTATTAGTAGTTTGGAGGTACATAATGCTAACCCTTGGGGTTAGTGTTTTACGTCTACATACATTGTGTATCAAAGTACAAATATACATTATTTAATCGTGTATGTAACCCATAGGTACAAGTCATCACGCATTATTACTTAGCACATTACATTGTACTAAATTTGGCAGGTCCAATGTATCAAGGGTAGCGCAAAATAAAGTGTTAGCGACATTACTGAATTTGTTTCCACGATGGGAAACTCCTGTACGAATGAGATATTTCACAAACAAATCAGAATAGAAATAGGAAGAAATGAAGACATCCAACAATTTATAAATAAAATGCACTTTGTTTCATGTTACATTTTGTACAACTATATCCCTATTTCTTTTGGGCTTGGATACATTACGCACAACAAAAGCCTGGTCATTTAGAGTATTAAGATTTAAAAAATGAAATGAAAGAAAAAGATATATCTTGGCCTATTATTCCAACTGATATCTTAATAAAAACGCGACTAGATAAATAGTTGGCCTTCTATGCAAACTTGAACAAACTCCATACTTTCAAGAAAGAGGTCAAGGATAACAGTGAATTCCCTTCGGTAGATTTTCCACATTCTTTCGGTCTTTCCCCCTCCCAGTAAAGGGGAGCTCTTCCGCCGTGAACCGCTGGGAAACGCTTTCCCTAATGAACCAGACCCACGGTGCTCCCTGGAAAGCCTTTTCTTTATTAATTCATTGTCATCCAGACGATTAGGAGCTTTCATTGAGACGCCGGAGCGACGCATGTTGCCGCTCATATCTCGCCTCTGTCTCACCCCTGACACATCTGCGCGCCGTGATGGATCGCGCGTGGGGCCGTCTCTGAGAATCATTTCGAGGCCGAATTCATCAAATTCACACCGAAAACACACTTTTTGTTTCTCTCTTTCTCTCTCTCGCTACATCTCAACCTATACGAGAGAGAGGGGGGGGGAAGAAAAGTTTGCCTATGTGCCCCTGCGCTGATATATGGCCTTAACATAGTGTGTGTCGAAAGGTCAGGGGTCGGCTGAAGTGCTGTGAGGCGGTGATTGGCCAGCTCCGTGCGTGTCCTCTGGGTGAACTCCATTGTTTGGATGTAGCAGGTACTGGCCAACGGCTCGCACTCTGGTGCACGGGGATGTTCCAGTGGCCGAGCGGCCTGGGAACAATAGCGTGTGTGGCCGGATACACTGGGGCCACGGACAGCAATCTGTGCTCGCCACTTTGATTTCCAAAAAAGACTCCCGAGTTTGTTTCAGCAGCAGATGATGCCTGTCTTTTACGCATATGCCTTCTGTCCTTATAGACGGGAATAAAGGCACAAGGCAGCAGTGCTTTTACGCATGAGGCATAGACTTACATTAGAGGAGAGCTGTGCGTCAGTATGTGTTCGTTTGTGTGATATAAAGATGGAAATTAAAGATCAATGGCAAACACACTTAATTCGTGTTTGCTTCCCCCTTTCCTTACAGAAAAAACGCATAAGAAACGGTTCTTTTCGCAGGACTTTCACACAAACATTCCAGATGAATTGTGTGTAAATATGGATGTTTACACTGGCTACAAGTCGACCAGGAATTTCCCCTTGTGGCAATTTAAATATGGTCTACTTCTCGCTTGTTGAACACACAAGCTAAAGGTCTATTTGCCTGTTTGAAACCAGCCTTACATATGATTATAAATCGGGGGGAAAAGCCCCTGAAGATGGAAGCGAAACCCAGTCTACGATATTTAAAGCTCTACCACGGACGTATGGATTATTTCTGTCAGTAATTTCTAATGCAGGTTTACAGTCATACAAATCCTGTCACCAAAGTGAAACGCACTTGTGTTTTTGTTTAGGCGAGAACCCAAAGCAGAGTGTGATTAATGCACGCTTGTGTATAGTCTATACCTGACACGGCGCGATGTATTTCCATTTTACGCACGAGTCTCCAAACTGAAGTGTTTAAGATTCCGAAAAGGTTGCGGCACCAAAAACGTTTGTCAGCATAAATGAAATCAAATGAAGGGGCGAGAAATGCAACATCGCACTTTTCCTTTCTTTTTTTTTCTTTTTTTTTAAACATAAAAACGAGACGTGTAAGTGACACGGTCAGATTTGATTTACGCACGGCGTCCGAGGGATAAGAAAAACAAAACAAAAACAGCGTAGCCACGTCATTCTTATAAGTGAAGCACATATTTATTTCACAAAGACAAAACTATAGAACTCACATCACGACTACTGGGGGGGAGGGGGGAGGTGGACAACACGGACAGATATTCACAGTAGAGAATACAGCACGACATGGGACGCACTAAAAAGGAAACACAGAACCGAATCTACACGACGGAACAGACGACAAAAAACAGCGACTACAACGACAATGCTTGTTCGTATTGTGCCTTCATTAGGATTCATCTATTTACAGTCAAAATCTCAAAGTCACCTGGACTACATTCAAGCCGAACTACACTGTTACTCTCGAGCGACGCCTCTACAAAAATGTGGTTCCTATAGGCGTCGAATCTCGCTAAATATCTTTCAAGTATTTTTTTTTTATTAGAGCTTTCCATGAGAGAAAACAAACAAAAAAATAAAACTAAAGTAAAACAAAACAAAACAAAACAAAAAGAGAACGTACTTCACCTGACTCCATTTATATGATACGACTTTTATGTAAAATGTGCGTAATTGTCCTTCTGTCATAACATTCCACATGATAGAAACGCTTCGCTTGCCTTTGTGGGGCAATTAAAGGTCAAATTCAAGCTTTTACGGAGAGCGCGGAGGGGGGAAAGGGGGGAAAGACATGGGTTTGAACACGTTGAAGTGTAAAATACTGGTCCATCAGATCCACGTGTGTAAGTCTGTGTTTAGGCGGAGTGCGGAGCTCGTTGCACTATAGCCCGGGCGTTGGCACGAGCTGCGGCTGGGGGCCCGTCTTCATCTGTGGCTGTTGCAGGGGCCCCGAGGCGGAGGTGGCGGACGAGGAGGAGGAGGACGACGACGAGCTGCGGATCTTGGTGTTGGGCAGCTTGTGCTCTTTCTTCCACTTCATCCGCCGGTTCTGGAACCAGATCTTGACCTGGCGCTCGGACAGGCACATGGTGTGCGCGATCTCCACGCGCCGGCGCCGGGTCAGGTAGCGGTTGAAGTGGAACTCCTTCTCCAGTTCCAGAGCCTGCTGGCGGGTGTAGGCAGTGCGGGACCGCTTGGGCACTCCCCCGTTGTAACTGGCGCTGACTACAAGGAACGGAAGCAGGTGTTATGGAGGTGGCTCTACACACATGGGGATGGGGTCCTGCCTGCCTGCCTGTCTGTCTGTCTAGTCTGTGATGTTGAAAACGCGCCATAAATGCCATGAGAGGGCTCGTATTACAACTGGACAGGGCAGTTCGGGAGCGCGCGCGTGCGTGTGTACATAAGGGGAACGACACGCCGTATCTCTGCGATATAGTGGCCGCTCAGAAGCTCATCGCACTAGCGGACGGACTCTGGGGGCACATGTGGAGCATCGCCTTTACACGCAGCCATGAGAGGCGCTTAACAGATGTCAGCCACTGTTCGACAACCGATCAGCCCCGTCTCAGTGGGAGAAAGAAAAAAAAATCACAAGTTTGGATTATGTGCTATACGGACGCGTAATCCTCTTGTGCTCGTGCCATCTTAAAGCATTCCAGCACGTTTCAAATTCCTGTTTATTTGCCCCCCTTTCGCTACAATGGAGCGCGACCGATGCTGTATCACGCCATAACCGCAGAGATGATTAACAAAAAAACCAGCAGGGTCTGGATATTACGCATATTAAGCGTTTGGCTCCGGTCCAGTTGCATTACAGGAGATTCTTATGAAAAAGGGGGCAACGAAAGCAAACGCGAACGGCCCCTCCAGACGCAACACTGGCTATAAAATTTACGAGGGTCCCTAATTACCGACCCCGCAGCTCGATAGTCGTAAATCGCAGCTGTTAAGGAGGAAAAAAAACAGGAGCAGCTTCAATGGGGCTTGTGCAAACAGAGATGGAACATAAAGGCACTCACCGTTGCTAACGTGCACCTTCTTCATCCACGGGTAAACCACCGGCTCCTTGCCCTTATTGCTCGCCGCGCCGGGGTACACCTCCCGGCGAGGCTGCAGTCTTTCACGGAGCTCGCGTTCGAGACGTCCGGGCCCGCAGTGGAGAGCCGCGGAGGTGCGTGCTGCTGCTGCTGCTGCTGGCTCTGTGGGACCTGCGGCTGGGGCTGGTGGTGGTGGTGGTGCGGCGCGTGCTCCCCGAAATCGTCCAGTCCAGGGGCGGCGGGCGCGTAGTCGTATCCCGTGTCGGCGTAGTTTGACCTCGGGTAGGATGCCTCGTCGTGATGGGGGAAGCCCGTCTCCTTCGGTCGCTCGTAGTAGTCGCCTGGGTTGGGGATGTAGCCGCTCTGCTGGTACTCGTCGCATGGCGGAAACGAAGGCTCGATATAGTTGGAGTTTATCAAGTAGGAACTCATGGTCATTAATTTGTGAAGTGCAACAATACTAATTTTTATCGCGCTGTCGTTTTTACTGATCTCCACAAAACCCTCCTACTCCCCTGTCAAATGTACAAAGTTGCCTGGTCACGTGCGCGGCGCCACCAATCACGTCGTGTCCTGTGGGCATCATGTAAACAGGAACCAATGGCGAGCATGGCACTGGCAGCGCCGACGCCGCTCGCTCGCTGCTTACGTTGTGTTTTGCTTATTAAATCATGGTATATATAGCGAAAATGCAATCAGCCCCAACTTGTTTACAGACAAACTTTGGTAGGTGAGGCCGTCCGTGTGGCTGGGAGGGGGAAACATAATAAAAATAAAACACCTCTCCTTATTGTGGGGGAAAACACGGTCGAGAATGCGCGCGGACAACAGACAAAAGGGCGCTCCCGGTGGATGGTGGATGTTGACAAATATGTTTGGTCATGTGTTGCGTCAAAACGTGAAATATGAACCGCGGGAGCCACCAAACAAGCTATTTCATCTCTCCACACTCCACTTTCCGCCCTGCAATGTAACAGCAACACGATAGGACCTCGCCTCCTGCGCTTACAGTGATGCTGCGCACACAGGGACGTGCGTAAAAACGACACAGGACGTGCACCGGAGCCATCGAAATATGACAAAAATGATGGACGCAGCCCGCCACTGTGCGCGAACTAGACTCTCCCTATCACAATGCACTTTTTTTTTACGTAAACATTGCTTCGCTTCAAATCCACACTGGAAATCACATCTGCCCAACCGTGGCCCCAGTTTGTCCACTCCGGCCACATGGCGCGCGTCAGACCGGCGCATCACGGGCCGTTGCTCCGCTCTATCTGTGTGCCATTAGAAAAGCGTTTTGCACCAGCAAGAAAACAAGGAGGAAAAAGCTGGACCCACTTTGGAGACACATGTGGGGAGGCGAGGCGCACTGACGCACCGCATCCCCAGAGCAGATGCCATCTCCCAATCCAAGGACTTAATGGGCTATGCGAGCAATGAAACGGCTCGGAGTTGCACCAGCGTAATGCGCAAGTGACACGTTATATACCCATGCGTAAAAGGCACGGGGCATGATATGTATTTTTTGGTCCTTTTTTGGATTTACATATGAATATATCAGCTAAGAGCTTTGCCCTTTTCGTCCAAGTGGCCATTAGCGCAATTTGGGATGCGTCTTTTGGCCCACTCCATGTTTAAATTCCATTAACAGAAGCAATTTCCAACAATTAGCAAGCATGCAGTCCACAAGTGACGTACTTCCAATTGCATTACGCATCGGCACACGCTTTTACAGCATTAGATTATACTGTTGCTATGTGTGTCTGTTGAGCCGAGCTTGGTAATATAATAATAATATAATAATAATAATAATAATAATAATAATAATAATAATAATAATAATAATAATAATAATAATAATGGCAAAAAATGTCAACTTTAATGTTGGTAAAAGCAATGCATTTTTGTTCGCACACACTCATATTTTCTGTCATTGTTCCCGATTATAGGTTTAATTCTTACTCCCAAAGCACAAATCAACTCACAAATATATGAAAAAGTAACCCAAATTATAAAAAAAATGTGAGGAAAATGTCGAAATCCTAGCGTTATTAGTAGCCTTGTTATCAAAATTGTAAGATACCTGGGAATATGTTTTGGGTTTTTTTTTAAAGCTCTGGCACTTTTGGATCACACTCTCTCTGACTGACCAAAGCGCACAGCCATCTCCGTCCAGCGAGAGCAAAAGTTTGGTCAGTTTACACCAAGAAAAAGTTGTAAACAAAATTACAGCTAATTATCCAGTGACCTCAAATGTAGATTTTCCAATAAACAAGTCAATCTTACCGTGTATCCTGACGGTTGCCATCGTTGTTCCGTGTCCACGCCAACGTCCACGCTGCCGACCCCTTAGTCCAGTCCCGGAGTGTGAACCCGCACTGTCCACGTAGCCCGGGGCCCTGCGCGCACAAATACCACAGCAAACTTTTGGGAAAAATATCGAATGCTTTTTTTTTTTTTGTCTTTTCTTCTTCACTCCTTTGCCCCCTTTCTGCTCCCCACGGATCCCATTCTCTCCCTCACACAGATAACTTCTGCCTGACCCCCGAGTGACACCGTTTGCAGTTTGTTTCTGATTAATCTTGCGCATTGACAGTCTTTGTTAAACAACAAGGCGTGCCCTTCTTCTTTTTTTTCCCCCGTCCAAAGAGGGGGACATTTTCATATCTGTTAGACGCGCTGACCCGGGCTTCACCCCGGACTTGGACTTGTGGGGGGAGCGCGCAATGCAGGTCAGCCGCAGCAGCAGAATGGTGCTTAAATGGAGCTAACACCGAGCAAACTGCGATTATAGGCTTGGCAAAACGTATATGCGATTCAAAGTATTCACGCTATTCCAAATATCTAACTGCCCTTTGGTTTGTCTTCCTCTCTAGCTCCTTCTAAATAACCAGCGTGTCCGTTATAGGCTTAGGGAGACCACCAGAGAGGCAATAAGTCACCATAATGTCAGGAGCAAAGACGACTTCACATGATATCTAAATTTACGGTCACGGCTGCCCCTATACTCCTCTACGCACACACGGCATATAAGGCCCTGTTTAAAACGTGGCGCTATTATCCACTTACTCGGTCTCAGCCTTGTTTGCACGGGTCACTCGACTTGTTGAGCACGTTCTGGATTGGGATCCGGCCGGGGAATTAATCTCTGTTGCTCCCCCCAAAGCGATTTAGTAGATACGGTGCAGGGGAGTCTGCGCATAAAAAGGAGAGGCAATAGAA
>VHKM01000202.1:672500-685000 GCA_007210695.1 Neogobius melanostomus | reverse complement strand
AGCAGACACGCGACACGAAGCGAAGTCGGGCTGTACTATACAGCTCCACGGCCAGCCTCCTCCTCCCGAGCCTCCTTCCCCGAGCCCGAGAATCAGAGCGCGCCCCGGCCGTCGCGGGGATTATATGTTATGTGCAATATACTGTCAACTCCCCAAAACCATAAAACTTACTTTAATGGCCACCACGTGACCGCTTTATGGCCAGTGCAGCCTATCTGGCCGCGGCTCCGGAGGATTTTTACGATCTAATTCATAGACACACACACACACACACACAGACACACACACTTAACAAAAAAAAAGAAGAAAAAAGACTGCCATTCATTTGGGGCGAGCCAAATGTCACACGCGCGCACAGACACGCGGGCTCACGATAAAGTTTACGGCAAAAAGGTGGAAAGGAAAGTAGCTGAAGGGAGGCCCCAAGCAGAGAAAGGTGAGTCAGGAAAAAGGGGGAGAAAAAAAAACCTGTTGATGTCGTGTTAATGCGGGTAGAATTCACAGCCCGTATTCGCGGTAATGTACTCGGGGTTTAAGCGAAAGTCACGTCGGGGTTATGTCGAGGTCAGGAAGTACGAGAGAGAGAGGGAGAGGGAGGGAGAGAGAAAGAGAGCAAAAGCGCGCACACTTCACACACAGTAGGCGTTGTTCGGGTAGAAAGTTTTTATTGTCTTCTTGGCCACTAACATCATTGTTATTATTGATATCTCATCATAGTATATTCTTAACTTCCAGTCTTTCAAAATAAGAAAAAGGGGGGGGGGGAAGGAAAATGGATACGTGGCATACATACATACAGTACGTAAAAAGGCAAATGGTATTTACAATGGGAGCTTGCGCGCAAAATGGCGAACAGTTACAAGAAGAAGAAGGAGAAGCAGAAAACAATGTTAACGTGTCCACAGGTAAATTACGCACGCCAACCTTACTCTGTTGCTGGTCACTGTGATTCAGGGGGGAAAAAAGCGACTACCAACTAAATAAATACGCACATTTATATACAGAGAGGAGAGATTGACTGGTTGCTTATCCTTATTATTATTATTATTATTATTATTATTATTATTATCATTAACCATTATACTTACAATGAGAATGGACCTCTTCACATCGGCTTTTATTATTATTATTATTACATTTCAAGCTTTAGCCTTTTGAGCTCAAGAAATAATTTAACTGACATTGACGTTTTTTTTTTCTTGGTAACTACTCTACAGAACTGTACAAGCCACTAGACAACAGAAGGTAAACAAACCGAAGCGGAAAAGGTGACACCAAATGCGGGTAAAGTCGGGGCCGTTTTGCAAATACAAAACAAAATACGGGGCGAAATCTAGAGCGAGTTCGATTTTTAAGAGTGGTTTAAGTGATGTCTCGTCTTAAAAATCAAGGAGATAGTGAAATTACTCGTGGAAAAAAAAAATGCATTAGTTTCATTGGTTAGCTGGAATGTAACGAAAGGTGTGCGTAAAAAAGGCTTGCGGGTGTGTTTTTACGCACGGCGGCAGTGCATTTACGCACAGGCGAAAGAGCTTTTTGTATATTATAAACGAAATTATTGTCGGTTCTGCTGGGTTCTGCGATGGATAAAAATACAGAGAGATGCATAATGAGTAAATGATGTTACTGTCAAACAATCATACGATCTGACGTCCGCTGATAAGGAACAGCAGCTTGGACCAAATGTGAGCGGTAATTTGCGTTTTATGTCAAAGCACCTGAAAACCTGCGTGGGGGGAGGTAACGCACGTAATGTCGGAAACATCAGCATCATGACAATGGGAATAAGTACAAAAGGAAAAAATGATGTTACAAAGACTGAAGTATTTCCAAATAGAGACCAGACAGCGCGAATAGTTACACATTGTACAATAACGAGTCATTAACCTCTTACCCCCCGCTTTAACCAAGTGCATTTTCTCCAGTTCAGCTGTACCCAAATCTAAAAGTTAATAACCTACAGGCCAGAGTAACGCCTCATTTATTGCATTACGTTTTCGTCACATTTTTGTCACTTTTTCATCACTTTTTTGTCACATTTTTGTCGCTCTTTGTCTCATTTTCATCCTCGTTTTTGTCGCTGCTTCGCCGCCTTTTTAGCTTTTAGATTTAGGTTAAGCCAAACTGGAGAAAATGCGCTCGGGTCAGGTGGGGGTTAAGAGGTTAACAGAGCTTTTCCTCTTCGGCTCGGATACAGCGGACACCGGGAACTTCTTTTTGGACCATCACAAACTTATGACAATTCGATTTTTTTTTTCTTTTACACAATAAGTCAACAACGAAAAATAAACACAGTTGGAATTGACATCTACTTCATAGGAACAAAAGTCATTGAACCGGGGAGGGCACATTAACAGTAAGAGTCCTTGTTTTGTCCACTGGTCTCGTGGACAATATTGTGTGACACGTTTTATGTTGTGGCTGGTTTTGAAGTCTATTCGAACACGACACATTTAGCACATAAAACCAAACAAGTTGAAAATGGACGGTTTGGGGTCACAGTCTGGTTGGACACATTCATATTTTCTCCCGTTACATGAGGGTGACATATGAGTGACAGTGGCCGGTGTTTTGCTTTGTTTTATTTTTGTTTTTTTTTCTTCTAAGGCCTGTAGCCCACTCCCGCCGCCGCCATGCTCATGCTCTTCAGCTTGTTGTCCTTCTTCCACTTCATCCTGCGGTTCTGGAACCAGATTTTGATCTGTCTCTCGGAGAGGCACAGTGCGTGGGCGATCTCGATGCGTCTCCTGCGCGTCAGGTAGCGGTTGAAGTGGAACTCCTTCTCCAGCTCCAGGGTCTGGTAGCGCGTGTAGGCCGTGCGGGCTCGCTTCCCGTCCGGACCGGAGAGTTCTGGATGGAAACAGAAAAGGATGTTTAAAGGAAGGACGTTTGAAATGGTTGGATGCCGTTTTAACACAACAAACGGTCAAACTAGCAACATCACTGCATCACATTTGATACGTTAAAATGACTGGATTTAAGGATGTTTTATCTAACTTTCAGTAACCCTGACTAGCAAAGTAAAAATCTGCCACTTTGCTAAGATTTTTGTTCATTTTAATTTCCTTTTTCAATGCTGTATAATATTTAACGTCATTTTGGGCGTAACAGCTGTTTTCTTACTTGAATTAACAAAACACTTAATCCAGTGGCAGATTTCTTTTTCTTATCAACTCTCATCGAGGCCAAACATTATTATTTCAAGTAAATTGTCCGTTTTTTCCCCATCAAATCAGGCAGCATGTCGTGCGCAATAAATATCCCCTTATAGTTTTAGATCTTGGCACAAAGTTGGCGCGTCATTACGAATCTGCAAATAGGGGAAATTAAAGGCCGTTTAAGATCACTACAAACATTTCTCGCTATTTCCCCCCTCCTAATCTGTCAGACAGACGCAGTTTCTCAAATGAATTCATAGATTTATTTTTGCAAATCCCCAAAATGACACTCGCGCCACCCAAACACTGATGATTTGATCAAACTGCGCTGAAATCACATGACCCTGATTTCAAGCAGCAAAATGCACTGGCCACATACAAATATAAGGATCGCCAATTGCTGGATCTCTCGTTATTCGGTGGAGTTAATTTAAGAAAGGCCGCTACGCACGCTTTACCACCGAATAAATAGCAGTTCGTGGCAACAAAACGCACTCCAATTACAGCATTACGCGCAAAATGCATGTGCGTAATGATGGTAGGAGTGACAATTATATGTTTTCATTATCGGTGTTTGATTTGGATATATCTCCAAATAAAATAGTACGACGTTGCCACACGCCACAAGTCATTGCACGGCATTCATTTCTTTCTTTTTTTTTTGGGGGGGGGGGGGGGCAGATATTTCAAATGATTGGACAGTGAAGAATGCTACTTAATTATCATACACAAAATTAAGTGCCTATCGAGCAGGAAAACACCCCAGGCATTGCGAACAAAGCGCCGAGGTCCACACACAGAACATTATATGGCACAAGAGAAAAAAAAAAAAAAAAAAAAGCCCTTTTGTGATGGCTTCAATCAGAGGCCAACGTGTTGATTCAACCTTTACAATGTCCCCCTCTTGAATGCACCGTGCCACGTATGTCACGGGGATGTACACACACGTTCTTTGGACTGTCCCCGACTCCATGGCTTCCCCCACAAAAAAAAAAGAAAACGACATTTACGTTTATTTACACCTGATACGTAAACAAGTTCTGACACAGGTGAAGAGGGCCACTCTGTGTCTCGACTTCCACGTTTTGATGCACTATCTGTGCCGTTAACATAAACAAGTCAAGTAAGTTTGTCAGATACTTAACAGGCTTTGTTATGATTACAAAAAGACACCTCAAAATACGTAGCATTTAACTTGCCCTTGATTTCGAGCAGGTCAGTACAATTATCTGCGGATGGAATACATCACACTTAAATAAGACAAAAACTTGAAAAACAAATCTGCTTATTCTTGTTCCACTGAAAAGAGTTAGTATTACTCAAATGAATGTCTTATATTCTTAATTCCAGTCATTCTAACTTTTCAAGATTTCCCTTCCGCATTGTAAGCTGTCACAGCTCTCCAGAACGTTTAGCTAAAACAGTTTTGACTTAGCTTTGACATTAACATGGGGGTATAATCTTCTTTTTACGCGTATGCCAACACCATCTAAGCTGTACAAAGTGAAACACTCTGGCTAACATTACGCACAAGGAAGCAAAGCAAAGACGACCAACGCGGTCAACTTTTTTACCGTGATTTATGTGCAGTTTCCGCATCCACGGGTAGATCTGGGGCTGCGAGCCGTCGGACACGCTCTGAGGCGTGCCCGGAGCGCTGCCCGTGGGCTTCTCCTCGTCCAAGTTCGCCGCCACCGCCGCCGCCACAGCCGCCGCTTTGGCCACGCTACAGTCCCGGTTCAGCATCATGTTACCCCCTCCTCCTGCCCCGCGCGACGGGCTGCCCATACTCGAACTCTTCCCCGGCCGCACGTCACCACCGCCGCCGCTGGAAGAGGCGCACGAGGGCAGCTGCTCGGAGGTTACTGCCAGTGGCTGCTGCTGATGTTGTGGCGGCGGAGGAGAGGACAGGGGCAGCGGGGAGGCGTTGTTGTTGCTGTTGCTGCTGACCGCCGGGGCAGCGGAGGTGCTGCCCTGCTGCGCGTACCTGCCCGGGTCTATGGAGGGCGCCGCGGTGGAGGAGGAGGTGGACGAAGAGGGACCGGGGGAGTAGCAGCCCTGCGCGCGCTCGCCGAAGTGGCCGCCGTCCCCCCGCGCCACGCTCAAGTCCACCCCGTTGTAGCCGTAGCCGTACCTGCCGGAGTGCATTCCCGTCGAGTCCCTGTACTCTCCCGCGTCGCCATAATTATGTAACTGGAAGTCCGCGCCGTTGGGGTAGCGTCCGCAAAATGAGTTCACAAAATACGAGCTCATTTGTTGAACAGTTCCACACCTTTTTGCCCCTTGTTTTTTCCTCCTCTCCTTTGCGCCTTTTTCACTCGTTTATTTTCAGGTGAAACCCCAGCATAGAGACGCGCGCTTTCGGGGAGTGATTTGTGCTTTAGCGCGTCCTATAGCCGCCTCTCAGCAGAACAATTTATGATGAATTATGGAAATGAGTGGGACATGGACTTGATTCTCCAGGCTCCTACGTAGGCACCCAAATATGGGGCTACGGCTGAGAGTCACGTGCTTTTGTTGACCAGTCGTAAATCCTGCTCGGTGACCTCCAGAGGTAAACTCTCGCGCGCGGTCGGGGGAAGGGAGAGGGAGGGGTTTGGGGAAGAGTCGGGCACGCGCGCTCACGCTCATGCTCGAGTCCACAAACTCCGGAGCGCTCCGGAGCGTCGCGAAGTTTTTTTGGGTTGTCGCAGTGCGCCATCATCTGGCCGAACCCGCGCATTGAACGCTTCTCCGAAACGGGGTCACGGGGAGGTTAACGAGCAATGCGGCAAAGAGGGAGGGAAAAAACAAAACAAAACAAAAAAAACCCAAGGGTGTGATGCGGGAGCCGAACAATACGACACGAGGCAGGGTAATGCAAAAGAATCTGTTTGTGCGCGTTATGATGAGGCCATGAGCGTAAATAGTGTGTGGATGATAGAATAAAAAAGGCACACTGCAGATAGTGTGCGCCCACATTATAATAAAGAAACAGCTGGGAGAGGCTTAGTCAATAAGGTTCATCGAAAACGAGCGAAAATGAACCATTTATTTAGTTTTACGCAATAAAAAAGTTCAACCTATGACAAAAGCCTGGGTTATACAACTTGTTTAGTCCTTGTTATTTGTCTTTTAGTGCCACAATGACACAGTGGCCTGTGTCTTATCGCCCTGCTGTAAATTACACTTACATTTAATGTAGCCAAATACAGAAACAATACCGTTTGTTTTGTTACACGTGTGTAATGCGCGCCGTTTGATTTGATCAAACAGAACTTGATATTGATGTGGCGAGGGGATCGTCATGGAGGTTTGAGAGGCCTTTCGTTTCAGAATTTAAAAGAGAGTCCGTTCATTGGCGAATTTCGTTTCAAAACTCAATGTACTCCTTTTTTTTGGCGTACTGTTTGTGTAGAATTAAAAAAAATCAGAGATTCGGGGCGAATTTCTAGATTTAACAATGCAATGTTATGGTGTGTCCAGGATATAGACGACATTTTATTTATTTAGTTTATTGTTTTCGTTTCTTGGGGGGAAAAAACCCGTACGGACTGAACCTACAGTTATGCGTTAAAAAAAAAGCGTGTTACATTTGTGGATGCGATTGTCAAATTTAGGCCAGACTGGCCTCGTTTATTGTTTGTGTCGGTTTGCAATTATACAGACATTTTTCCATCATAGAGATTTTCAGATAATGTTGACTGGGATGATGTCATGATTTCAGATGGAGGGCAGGGACTTATAGGTTGCATTCTCGTGACATTACAACATTCTAAAGAGTCTATAGTTTAAAATTGAGGCGGAGGGCAAGTGAAAATTCCATGATGGTAACTATGGTAACTGACGATCTGCAGATTTGTTTTTTTGTCTTATATCTCAGGCATTACCGGGTGAATGCATGAAACAAAAACTGTCTCAAAGTTCATTGTTTTCTCTCTCTGCACGTATAGACTAAGGTCCAATTATAAAGGCTCATAGAGGCGTCCATAAGGGGTGACAATATTCAAGAGCATGAAAGTGATGTTGTCCAGTCGAAAAGCCTCTCTGCCATAAACAAAAAAACAAAATAAGGCTACTGATGAGTTACAACGTTCCTCATTTTTCGTTCTGGAGATTTTTATTTTATTTTATTTTACTTTATTTTTTACAAAAACTGCAATTCTCCCATAGAGTTGTGTTGGCTCTATTCTATTCACATTCTAAAACGTGAACGCAACTGAAAGAAATCCCCCCAAAAAGGAAATGGACAAATATTGAAAGTGATCATTATTTGGAAGTGACTGGATTCACAAGCTCCACATCTGACCACCAACACGCAAAAGCTTTTGAATATTGTCGCCACTTTTGGACGCCTTGATGATAAAACGTATTTTACTTTATACGTGCTGACAGAGAAGACGCTGAATGGTGGCTATTTTATTTTATTTTTTTCATGTGGATAGCAGTAAAAACAGAGATATTAGCAAAAAAAAAGATAATCTGCATTTTGACAGTTACCATGGCAACTATCACGGAATAATTTCTTACCTGCCCACTACCTCCATTTTATCTATCGGCCCTTTAGAATGGTGTGATGTTACATGAACGCATGAACCTGTGGATTTTGCAGTAACACACAATTATAGTATTCTCTTTGTTTTGTGCGTAATGGTGTGACTGCTGCGGCTGTGCTGAAAGCGCCTCATAGATTCCTGCAGCATTCACGCCTGGAGAGACGGGAGTGTTTCGGGCTCTGGCTTCTCTCGCCCTCCTCTCCCCCCTTTCTTCCCTCTCCGTTTGTTTTTCTTCTTCTTCAGGAATTTTTATGGCGCCGGCGTTTCTCAAAGCGCTGACTTGTCCTTCGCCTTCCCCGGCTAATGCCTCAACCTCCTCCCCGGCGGCACAACACCCGGTCCTGCGCGCTCAGACTGGATATGGACTGTAATTATTTGGGAAACAGGTATGAGCGCGCTCCTTACAAGGGGGTGAGCTAAAGGCTCGTTACAACTGCGAGGAACAGAACTCAGGTTAAGAGACTGGCGGGGCTGATTTACGACAGGCCAATGGGGACAAAGTTCCCACGAAGTGTTCCCCCCCCCCCCTCCTCCCTTCTTTGGAGCAGCCCAGGCAGAGGCAGGGACACACCCGGAGCTGGACACGCAAGCGACATGGGGAGGAAGGAAACGCGAGTGTGAGGGAGGGAAAACAGGGGCCAAACAGGGGCCAAATGATTACTGAGGGGGGGCTTTCTCTTCTCTGCGGTATCAGAATGAGGGCAGTGCACTCTGCAGGCGCAGCGCTAAAAACGCATGGAACAAGAGGGGAGGACGCGTAAAGGCCAAACGCATGGAACGACAGGAAGGCAATTACGCACGGACTCAAAGCGTTCAAATAGGGATAGTGTCAATAACCAAGCCGTGTAAACCGACACAGCAACACTGTATGCGCTTGGAGGAAGGGCCACAGCTCGCATTTCCTGTTTCAACCCGTAACATGAAAACCGATTTATAAAACAACGTTGACAGCAGTGTCTGCCGGACCGCTTATTTACTGCGTGTTTATTGCTCCATGTCATAAACAAATTGCCCTAATATTGTTCTTTTCCGATGGTTCATAAATACAACATCTTGGGCATGCTATTCCTTGTTTGAGCATTTTGGTGTTGCTTAAAAATGGCAACGATCCACGCACCACTTCATCCTGACCTGTATTTCTGCAGCTGTTATAGACGCATGAAAACATATACAGTTGCTGCATGTGGCGCACGTGCAGAGGACTGTATGGTTTGTGTGTGAGATTCGGAGAAGTCGGGTCAAGTTGCAATAAAGGAAAAAGTTGCATTCCAGCACGTGTCACCTGTAACTTCTTCATTCAATTTGGCCTATTTGTCTCTCTCTGAATGTATGAACACTTTATTGAGGATAAACAACAACAAGAACTTAAGCGTATAAATTACGGGGGGGGGGGGGGGGGGGGGGGGTAACTGCAGTGCCCATAACGTGCCACAGTTTTCTGTTGTCTTTTTTTTTTAAATGAACACCCGAGCATATCTGTTTTAGTAGACAGGGTCAGCCATGACGCACACCAGAACCAGAACCACCGCAAAGCCACAAGAGGGCGCCAAACCAAGCGTTCGTCCAGGCTCTATTTTTTTTTTTTTTCTTCTCTCCTGTCCTCCAAAATGACTTCCCACACAGACAGAGATAGAGGCATAGAGACAAACAGACACTCAAAGACTCTGTTTACATATTACAACCCGACCAGCCTGCCCAAAACCCTTGCGTAATCCGGCTTGTGAAATCGCGCCAGAGGTATTTCACAAAGGAAAAGTCTACGGACCCATGACGGAAAAACACATACGAATGGGTAAACCATAGCATATAATCTTACCTGGTGAGTCGCGTCCTGAATTGGAACCGATGAGGGAGATAGAGCGCGGAAGGCAGGTGCACATCCAGAGCCCCCCCGTTTTGGAACACCTCCAGGGGCGCCTTAAGGTCACTGACGCACCGGGTCCGTCTGCATATCCCCTCCCACGCGCAAGAAGACGAAGAACAAAAACAATTGTAAAATCCATGTAATCCTTTTGTGTGAAGCTCCCTGCTCCAAACATCTCCCCGACAGCAGTGCGCGTTTTCAAATGATCCCCGCGCTGTATTGCCCCTATCCGAATATATATATATATATATTTATAGGAGGGGGGCGAAAAAAGTTCATGTTCACGGCGCCGGAGCACGTGACCACGGCCCGCGGACCAATGGGAGGCGGGGGAGAGTCGTAAAGTTGGAGCGCCGGCGCTGTAAATTTTCATAAACAACGGCGGATTTATGGGGCAGAGCTAAGGAAGAGGAGAGAGGAAGCTGAGGGGAAGGAAGGAGGGAGGGGAGAGGGGAAAGGGGAGGAGGAGGAGGAGGGTCATCGGCCAGGCGCCATCTTACCCGGGCGAACAGAGGCGACGCAGAGTTCAACAGTCACTTTCCTCTGCTTTAATAAGAAGCCGCAGCCTGCCTCGTCTCGCATCCTCATAGCTCGCATTCCCCCCGCAGTAAACGCCGTCCGTCTTCGTCAGAGTTGCGGCGCTAATGAAGAGCTATGGGCCACGTTTCGACCTCAAATGCGCCCCAGGTTGAAAGACAGTACTTGTAATAGTTATGAGAGCGTTCTTGCGCACAGTTTTTTTTTTTTGCTCATGGCAGATTTGCGCGTAATAGCTTTTGTCATTTATTGCGATGTATCTGTTTTGAACATCCCTAACATCTGCCTACCTATATATAGCTAAACTGGCAAAACCTCTTGGCAAGCTTCATGCACTTACCATATGGAATAACATGCTTAATAATATTGATATGACATGATTTTACTTTTTTTTTGTGTGTGCTTGTCATAATTCCGTATGAAAAGTATAGGTATATTGTTGCCAAGTCTGAAGTGGTGTTTTGTTCATAATAAATGTGTTGTCCAGTTAGCTGCGTTATCAATCTACCACATGGCACGCACTTAGTGAAGACTGAAATGAGTTCCTCTTAACCTCTTAACCCCCGCCTGAACCGCGCACATTTTCTCCAGTTTGGCATTGTAGACCCGAAATCTAAAAGCTTCTTGAAAAAAAAAGCATCAAAATCGCGACAAAAACGAAAGGAAAACGAGGATGAAAACGGGAAAAAAATAACTGCAAAAAGTGGTAAAAATGTGACACTAATTTGGCAAAAAATTGCAAATAACAATGCAACCAAAAACACAACAAAAAAAGTGAAAAATAATATGAAAAGTGATTAAAAAAAAAGAAAAATGGGTCGAAAACGTAATTAAAAAAGAAGCCCCCCCCCCACACACACACACACACACAAAAAAGCAACAAAAGTGTGACAAAGACACAATAAAGTGGCAAAAATCCGATGACAACACGGCAAAAATATCCAGTTTGTAGGTCTTAGCTTTCAAATGAGGCGTTAGACTGGACGTATAGATTTGGCATAGAGGCATGGAGAAAATGCAAATAGTTATATCAAAGATTCACAAACACACATTATAAGAACAAATCTTTATTAGGAAATATTGACAACATGATAGTTAAAACCCCGACATAACCCATCCATGTCTGCGCCCCCAAGTTTTTTTGTAGTTCATGAAAACCTTAAAATATGAATCTTATATGTCACATAATAACAGTTTGTGGAAATTGCATAGTTTTTCGACATGCAACCTTGAGTTTAAAAGAAAGTGCTCCTCGTCCACCCTCCCTCCCATCCGTCTCCCACCCTTCACGCATCTATCCCAGGCATGTCCACTTCCCTTAAGCAGTGGCTCGATTCAGATCACCCGGAGGGGGCTCGCGCTAACAGCCGGGTGACATCGATATCAAAACTTACACTCGTGCGTCGTGCGTAAACAGAGGGAAAACAAAACAAAAGGCACTTAGCGGTTTATGTCGAATCGCTTCGTTTCATTCATTTTCTCTCTCTCTCTCAACATCCGCGCCAGTCAGTGTGTGAATAAATGAGTTAGGTAGTTTTGTTAATAGAGGGGTGTGTGTTCAGTAGTGCGCGCGTGGGTGTGATGTGAAGGAAGTGCAAATGGTTATTGGCTCCTCAGTTGAAGCGATTCATTAAAACGGATCGATAGCTTCACCATAATTACGCATTAAAAAAAGCTTTAGTGCAATAACGCGTCAGTTCCAAACACCTTTTTAACTACCGCGCTGTTTCCTCTGCTTGATCCCCTTGTCCTTGCCTCCTCCTTGCGTCCCAGGATCAGCTGACTCCTGCTCCGCCACCTGCGCCGCTACGGAACCATCGCTGGGCCGCCCGCCCGGCTCCTCGTTCGGGCCGCGGAAGACGTTCCTCTCCCGCTTCCACTTCATCCGACGGTTCTGGAACCAGATTTTGACCTGTCTCTCGGTGAGGCCCAGCGCGCCGGAGACCTCCACCCGCCTCTTGAGGGTCGGGTACCGGCCGAAGTGGAACTCCTTCTCCAGTTCCAGGGTTTGGTGCCGGGAGTACGTCTGCCTCCCGCGTCTTCTGCTCGGATCTGGGCCAGAAACGACACGAAAACGGTTGCTGAGGCGTTATATCACAATGACAGGGTGACACGTTTACAAGGTCATCATCTACAAAGCGTGCATCAAAATGTGTGTGACCATATTTTGTCAGAAAGGGGTGTCTTGGTTGTGCGCGGCAGGAAAAAATGTAACAAAAACACAGTCTATAGACGCGCTGTGGGTGTCTGTTCTTAAAATGGGGTCATTTTATTGCGTGACGTCACGAAATCTTTGGTATCCATGGTAACCACAACCAAGGGGGGGACATGATGTCGTGGGAGCCATTTTAAAATCGGGCTTCACGGTGATGTAAAACGAGGAGGGAGTGAGAGTCCAAAACGAAA